>REGM01000193.1:588850-628326 GCA_004194415.1 Aurelia aurita | reverse complement strand
GATTTGATAAATTTTCATCAGTTCCAAGAACAGTCGGTCTGTTCATTCAACTCTTGGACAAATTTTGACTCTTGGTTCATTAACTACAGCGATAAAGATTTCCTCGTGTGTTATGTCCGAGGGGTCGCAGCGGATACTGTTCTGTTCCTGTATTCCCCTCTTTGAGCTGTCTTTTAGATCACAATAGCGCATTGTGTATTGCAGCAATGATTGCAGAAATTTCCCAAAAACCTCATATCTAAATTTGAATGAAAAGGGGCAACATAAAGTTGCTGGTGAAATCCCACTATTTGAATTCCTTATATGTTTAAAGTTATCTTATTACCTTGTGAATCCATTCATATTCGCCAAATTTGGTATCAAATGCTCCTTTTTGTAACCAACGTAATTTCAGCGTAAATTTCGGTCCTAATTCTTGTAATCCAACTTTTTCTTTGTTCCTGAAAACATATCTGCATCCAAAAAAGGAGGAAAAAATGAACATCAGATCTGTATATAACGAGGTTATAGGGGTAGTACTCTCCTAAAAAGCCACAGAAGAACTCAATTAGCAGAAAGAAATTACAATTATTTAGAAAATTTTTGATGTAATTGCTTCTCGTTGCCCATCCCCTGAACATTGTGAGCTCTGTGAAAATGATGGGCACAGAGCAAGAGAATATGTTTCACATCAAAATCCACTTTGCTCTTTCATGGAGGAATCCTGCAGTTACTTAAACAAAACCAAAGACATACATAATAGTTAAAATGATAAAAATAGCAAAATAACATATTTTAAGCCAACTTTGTCAGGAAGAACAAAGTCAACTTTATGGAACAGAATTAACATGGTTCTGACTCAAGAAATAAAATTTTATCCACCAAATTAATTCGTAAAATACTAACTGTTTCATTTACGTCAGTGGAAAATAACAAAATTATGTCTTGACTTAAACCTGACTGGAAGAAAGCAACCACGTGTGGGATTTTCGTTAGAACATAACTAGATCTGGAAATATTTCCCTGTAATTTTATAGCATGCATCGAATCAGGCAGTTCATAACAATACAAGAGAAAAAGTTTCTAATTCTAAAATTTCTTCAGAATATGCAACACCTCTAAAATCAATTTGGTCAACAAGAGGAATTCGAGATCCTTAATCAAACATACTTTGTGTCTTGTTTTTGTTTCGTTTGTTTGTTTTTTCTCCATGTTTCTACCTGCATCCGAAGGTAGTTTTAGCAGCACTGAGAAGCTACGCTTATCGAAGCAGTGTCCTGGTCCTTCCTATCGATGAGACCACATCCCGTGACTCCTTTAGCCTGGAATTACAGATAGTTGGTGACTCACCTCACTCTACGTAGCAGGTTTAACAGAGGGAGGAGGGGGGAGGGGGCTCCAACCAGCAACCCTCAGATTGGTAGTCAAGCAGCACTAAGCCATCCCCGCAATTTTGTACACCCAATACAAGGATAAATGTATTGAAAAAGGCCTTAGCTGACAAGATATAAAGGAGAAATAAACACACTGGACCTACCTGTGATGTCGAAAGAAAATGAAATCTCTCTGATTATGAAAAGTGATGCATCTTCTCCCTGTAAACTGTGGATCATAGGGGAACAAGGCAGCTAACAGTCTGCCGATCGAATGGCCTAATCTTGTGTTGAAATTATTCAAAACTAGCTCTGGTCGATGATGTGTAACTCTTCCGTGGTTCTATGAGAGAACATAAGATTGACGATAAAAAATCGAAGAAATGTTTTCAGTCATTCATTTTCTTTCCCGCCACACAGAGCAGAGCATATTGGGTGACCTAAAAAACTTCAAGAGCTAAATCGCGCATAGCTTCATGAAAGCAACGGTTCTGAACACAAATTTGGTATCAACATAGCATAGGGCTCAAATCTTTCAAATCTTTAAAAAGGTGGGTGTAAAATTCTTTTAAATTTTTCTTCGAATCGAATTGCTTGAACGGAACTTAGGGTTTGATTATTTCAAAAATGGCGGCGTTTATATTCTTGTTCAAAGAATTCATGGAAAATTTTGAAAAAAATTAAAATCATCGTAAATCCTAAATCAATGAAAAAAAAATTATACAATCTTCAAGAAAACCATAATTTATGAAGGTCTACAATATGGTGGCAAGCAGCACAGCCTCAAATATGATAAATGCCACCATTTTGAAAATATTCAAGAAAAGTATTAACATGTAGTTCAAGGGTTTAGCAATCTTATGAGATGGTGTTTGGTCTGTTTAAGCTATGACTACCCTTCAAACACTGGTTTCAAACATATATTGATTATTTTACACTGTCGTCACGATCGAACTATCACCACCTTTTCCAGTCCATGTTTCTATACAGTGTAACAAAGAACTGAATCCAAATTGGCTCAGGTGCACGAAATTTGGAAAAGGAACAGAAAAAATTCTTCTTGCAAAAATAGATTTCCTCAGACGACCTCAAGTCTATCTCTGTGTTAAACCTTCACAAAATGTTGACTGGAAAAAGATGCTGATTTACTTCACTCTGATTGAGAAATGGAGAATTTGAAATTTTTCTTTGAATCTGGTTTTTCTGACAGTAGCCATAGCACCAAGCAACATCTCAAAAGATAGCCAACCCTTTTGTCTAAACAGTGATACACAACAAGAAAACATTGATGCTAAGTTTCGGTTTGTATTCAACTACTGGGCTATATTGGCTACATGTGAACTACTTAACATTTTTAAACTGTAAATCTTATACCGCATTCACACTGACACAGTTAAACCAGCTTTATTTAAGCCAGGTTAAATTTCAACCAATCAAATGCATTCGATTTGTTGGATTGACCAATTAGAAGGCCCAATTCGATAACCTGGCTTAGTTTAAGCTGGTTTAACTTGCAAGTGTGAATGGGGTATTAGAAACTCAAAAGTAGCTTGCGTGAATCAGTGTAGAAAGATCATATAATTCTCACTGGATGACATTNACCCTTTTGTCTAAACAGTGATACACAACAAGAAAACATTGATGCTAAGTTTCGGTTTATATTCAACTACTGGGCTATATTGGCTACATGTGAACTACTTAACATTTTTAAACTGTAAATCTTAGAAACTCAAAAGTAGCTTGCGTGTAGAAAGTACAAGAATCAGTGTAGAAAGATCATATAATTCTCACTGGATGACATTTTATGGCAATGCTACAAATATCTATATCCCCTGAAAACCAATATTAAATGTTTGCATTTATTAACTGACCTTTTCATATCTTCAGGTCACTGTTCCAAACTCCCTTTCTTGAATGTATACAGCGTGTAGCCATTCCATTAAAACTAGGCTACTACCCCTTTACAACTGATACATATTAGATAATTTATCAAAATTAAGGCTAATACTGTACCTTTATTGATTTTGATAGGCGTATGTTGCCCAACTTGAAGTAAGCTGTAGGTCCATCTGGAAGATGGCATACAAGTAAAGAATCTGAAATATTGTGTTAAGGAAATATGTACTATGGACTATCGGACATAAGCAAATGATTTAGACTTTGATCCGAGTGTGATAGCAAATTCTTAGCTGAACCTGAAGCAGTGGTAGACAGAGACCATGGGTAGTAGGAAAGGCGGAATGTGTTTTGGTTTATCCAGTGCTATCAAGAATCAGAACTATTAGGCCTACCTTTGTGCATGTTTTCTGTGTCGATCTTCTCAGTTGTCCTGTTGATTTTGCATTTTCAGAAGGCTGCCGTCGCTTTCCGTCCACCTATCCAAGCGCATGTATATTAAAGTTGTTGTATGTTGTTCCATAAAGCTCCTTCAAAGGGGAGAGGGCGGAGCGGGAACATACAACAACTCTAATAAACATGGCGCTTGGATAGGTGGACAAAAAGCGACGGCAGCCTTCTGAAAATGCAAAATCGACAGGACATGATTCTTGATACCACTGGATAATAGTTCTGATTCTTGATACCACTGGATAAACCCAAAACACATTCCGCTTTTCCTGCTACCCATGCAGAGACATCAAACGTAACCATCCATTAACATACGGAGTGAGTCAGAAAAAACGCCTGCCGTTTGAAAAGCTACCGTTCCCTAAATATCAAAGCAATAATATCTCAACCTCGTCCCCATGGCCCAAAAGGAGGCTGTTGACATCGGAACCAGGTTGATAATATCTGTCAATATCTTGTTGAATACACGTATTTTTTTATAAGAAACTAAGAATTTGAACCAGTACTGAACGTTTCTTAAAATTGTCAGATTTCAGTACTCAGAGATTATCAGTTTTGATAGCAATCTTCATGTTTATTACCTGTGCCCTAATGAACATTTTTGAAGCCTTTCCAATGCTTAGACATTACTAAAGTACCTTTCCAGTAATATGATACAAGAAATAAGTGAAAATAATGTAAAAATATCCTTAGAATTTCCTTTATTACAAATAAATAGTTTCTTAAGCTATATTTTCCCAGTACTGGAGTTTCTTAACTTGTTGGCGATCTGAGAGTTGAGTTTCTTATAAACAGTTTCTTATAAAAAAAAATACGTGTAGCCGATATGTTCAATTAATTTCATAAATTTTCTCGGCTGAAATCGGTAACTATATTTCGACTTTGTAAAAGATTTTCCTCGATAAAGACTCTTCGAAAACCTTCGAAAACGGTCTAAAATCACTATCAAATTTTCCTATACTTTCTGCCTTACAGCAATGACTTGACCACGTTTTAACACGTTTCATTCTTATGGGACAATGAAAAAGTCATGTCCACTTGAGTAACAAATTTATTCCAAGGAATTCCATCCTTTCAAGAGTATAAGTGCTAACACAGGTAACTGTCATTGCTGCGAAGCGCCAAGACCGAAGAAATTTGATCATCTTTTTTAGCCGTTTCATTGAGAGTTTTTGAAGGAGCCAGCTCGAGAAAATCTCCTACAATTCCAGAAAGGATTGACCGATTTAAGCCAGGTAAATTGTCGTATCTAATTAAACATATCGGCTGTTAAACAGCATATTTACCAACATTATTGCTTTAATATTAACGGAACAGTATTTTGTCAAATGTCGTGGGTTTTTTACTCACCCCGGACCAATAAAAATAAAATTGAGGGAGTTGATCTTGTGCGAAGTACATCCACTTTTGAAGTGCCAAGATCATTGCAAGTAAGAAGTGAGCAATCTTCCATTTCAGATTGTTCATCATATATCAAATGGTCTTTCATGTGTTTAGGCCAAACTTATCTACAACTTGTAGCTCGGAATCCAGCTATATCTCTATAATCGTTGATGGTATGAAAATCTGATTGCACTGGCTATAATCCTCTACAGAGTTTAACTCTATAGAAAATATTTTCATTTGTAATGTATCTGCTGCTATTTGCCTACATTAGGGAGAGAAAGTCATGGTTTTTAATGTTTATCTTATACATCCCCATGCATATTGGACTTAAATTTTGATACCGGATGCGCCAAATAAAACTATCCACTTTTGACAGGCCACGATAAATCGTACGCTAGACCGATTTTGAAGATTTATGACTTAATNTAAACAGCATATTTACCAACATTATTGCTTTAATATTAACGGAACAGTATTTTGTCAAATGTCGTGGGTTTTTTACTCACCCCGGACCAATAAAAATAAAATTGAGGGAGTTGATCTTGTGCGAAGTACATCCACTTTTGAAGTGCCAAGATCATTGCAAGTAAGAAGTGAGCAATCTTCCATTTCAGATTGTTCATCATATATCAAATGGTCTTTCATGTGTTTAGGCCAAACTTATCTACAACTTGTAGCTCGGAATCCAGCTATATCTCTATAATCGTTGATGGTATGAAAATCTGATTGCACTGGCTATAATCCTCTACAGAGTTTAACTCTATAGAAAATATTTTCATTTGTAATGTATCTGCTGCTATTTGCCTACATTAGGGAGAGAAAGTCATGGTTTTTAATGTTTATCTTATACATCCCCATGCATATTGGACTTAAATTTTGATACCGGATGCGCCAAATAAAACTATCCACTTTTGACAGGCCACGATAAATCGTACGCTAGACCGATTTTGAAGATTTATGACTTAATTTTTAGCTAAAATCCAGAATTATGATTCTGGGATTTTTTGTAAAGTTTTTAGTCTTTTGCTTCTGGAGCTAAAATTTTCGGTCTCGCAAACACTGAAAACGATTTAAAATCGTTGATCAAATTTGCTAAAGACTCGACATGAATAGACAAAGAGGAAAGTTTTTCGTGGTGATTTGCGGATTTAGGAATCGATTACCGCCCTGGCGAAATTCTGGAGTAGTTGCAATGACGCGCCAAGCCAAGCCGTTGCCCGCATGACAATTCAACGAGAGTCCATGCTTGCTTGACCTCATGGCGATTCACTGTTTGTCTTTTTAACTCCTTTGACACAGGAACGGAGTACCTACTACCTGCACGAAAGTATAAAATCAATGAAATTACAAAGAGAACGACATTCTTTTGTATGATTGAAAGTAATGTTACATTTCTCCCAACATAGAGCAAACGAACGTGTAGCAAAGTATAACTAATCGGTTGCTAAATTCCCAACTCACGACGAGAAAGTGTTCTCTTTGTCCATTCAAGTCGAGCCTTTAAAAAATCTGATCGACGTTTCTTGATCGTTTACAGAGTTTTCGAGAACAAAAATTTTAAGAAACTTGCTTACAGCTCAAGAAACAGAAGACTTAAAAATTTACAAAAAATACTAGAATCTAAGTCTGGATTTCAGCTAAAGATTAAGTCATAAATCTTAAAAATCGGTCCGGTATACGCTTTATTGTGGCCTGTCAAAAGTGGATAGTTTTTTTTTGGCGCACCTGGTACAAATATTGCTATTAATATTCCTATTATGGCTATTCCAGGATATTTGTAGGAAAGGAATGGCACTTTCATTAAATACTAAATACCGGGTGTCCCAAAAAAGTACTCCTGTTTGAAAAATCACCAAAATTTGATTATATGACCGATCTTTAAATTTCTTTCTTTGACAAGTAGATCAAAGACCAAATTATTTTCCCAGGTATAGCTGATTTTGTGATTGCTTTAAAATTTGCAAATTTAGCTCTTTTTAGGGCTGCCTGGTTTTGAAGCATACTGCAAAAAGCACTGATGATTACCAGATTAATTTCATTTTGTATCTTAAGCTTCTAGTTTGGTTTAAATGTTAGAAAGAAATGCAAACTATCATCGTAGACATGAAGGATAATGAAAAATCTCAAAATAACGGCTCTTAGGCAAAATTTACGATGTTGCTTAAAGAGTATAGCCCAAAATAAGGTTTTTAACCTGTCGTTTTATACCCATTAAGTAAGGAAATTAAACATTGTATCATCTTTAAATGTATTTGGGTCATTGACAACAGATATCAAAAGAAAATTCTGTGATAGGTTTCACAATCGAATTTTGGTGGTCTTTTAAACGGGAGTAATTTTTTGGGACACCCGGTACATTTTTATATCATTTTACATGAAAGGATACTAGCTTTCTTGCGATCTTCATTGACCACTACAATGTCAGTAAACTCGTTTTCAAGTGCTTTGGGTATCATCTTTTTTATATCCATTCCTTTTCTTTCCAGGTATTCAGAGTTTGGTATTGTTGTTGTAAGATCATCTATGAATTTCAAAGTTTCCTACAAATAAAAACATCATTTAATATTTTCTTTGGTCTTTCAATGTGCTTGATGGACAGAGCACCTTAAACTTTCTAGTTGCTCGATTAAGCTCCTGAGAAAACATTGAGGCATGCAAAATGAGAATGGAAACGAAAGATTGATAGGAAGTTCAATAGACAATAATGCTAAAGATGGCAGCCGCGCAAAGCATGCTGGTAAAAAGCTCCCTTATGACCACCTAACGACTTAAAAATTTTGGTCTGCCGTTTCGACTAGCCAGCTGTGGTAAAGTTCAGAACAAGTTATCAATGTAAACAAACAGGATAATTTTGTAATTCGAACGCGAATCTTTAATTAGAACTTCAATTAGAATCAAAACTTACTTTTTCTACTTCAGAAAGGTTTCCTTTCGAAACATGTTGCATTCGAATTCAAGGTTGATTCAAATTCAAGCTAGCTAGGCGAAACTGCAGACCAAAATTTTTATGTTGTTAGGTGGTTGTCAGGGAGCTTTTTACTAGCATGCTTTGCAGTAAAACACAACAGTCTTTGGAGCCCCAATCTTTAGCGTTATTGTCTATTATGGTGTGGCTTTGTTATTTGTTAGATTTTGACTTATTGGATTTTTAACCCTACATTAAATGCAAAAACTTTGGGACCTTAATTTTTTGGACATTTCAAACGTCCGAAAACTCTAGTGTTCAAAATTCTTTGTGGTCCGAAATATTTAGTGTTTGACATTTTTGCAGCAAAGAAAATAACAAGAAAGAATTGTTAATGCTTAAAAATGTTATGTCTTTCTCATTAAACATTTTGCATAGGAAAGGAATCTGTTGAGAGAGCTACTTTGAGAAATATCATCATACTACAGTAGTTTCTTCAACAAAATTCACTGTATCAACCATTCTCATCATCCCCAACAATAATCATTGCATCAAAATTTCTGACACAGAGCCCTTGAAAACTTAAAAGGAAGCACAATCGGCAAATTCATAACATTTTTATCATAGAAGAACCACAGAAAACTGCAAATTGGCCTTCCTCCATAGTCGTCCAAAATTTCATATAAACGTCCAAAACTCTGTGAAAAAATGTCCGAAAATTTTGTGTCCGAAAAAAATTTTGCCCGAAATTTATTCTTCCGATATTTTTTGTATTCTGTTGCTGGTACACCAAAGGCCAGTGGTCCTGTTTGCTAATCGTTAGATTTTCTAAATTTTAAAGCAAATAACCTGGTATGAAAGATAAAATATCAAAGATCTAAAAATAGC
Organism: Aurelia aurita; assembly: GCA_004194415.1. Classification (NCBI taxonomy): domain Eukaryota; kingdom Metazoa; phylum Cnidaria; class Scyphozoa; order Semaeostomeae; family Ulmaridae; genus Aurelia; species Aurelia aurita. The sequence goes on along the minus strand of REGM01000193.1, from coordinate 619,449 downwards.
CTGTTGCATTTGATAACATTCACATATGCACAAGAACAAAACTAGGCCAGAGAAACAATGGTGCGTGTTGGTGTTTTCTTCTTTCTATTCATAGACCACACCATTTAGCCTAGGCCATTCATTTTAAACTAAACATTAGGATATGTATGAGAAAACTATTTTCAGACCAGTCAATCTGTTTTACACACAGAGTAGTAAGCAATTGACATTCTTACAGCACGATAAACTGTGACTGTATTTTCTTGCAAATTCAATCAAATCAAGCGCCAAGCAAATTAATCGATCAAATGTACTTACATGTGATTTAGTTTTCTCACTTGTTGTTATCAGTACTTTTGGAATTCTTTCACATTTGAAATATGAAGACAATTCATCAGTTTGTTCATCTTGAATGATTTCAGCATCTTCAGGATCAACCAAAGTTTCATCTTTCACTCTCATGCTTTCTGTTGTCTTTGGAGCCTGTTTTTTCTAATGATTTGAATAAAGAATGAATTATATTTTTGTTGGAAAAATATATAAGCAATTGACAGACCCTGGTACTGTATGTCTTGAACCTACTGTATAGCTTTTGAACACCAACACTCTCTCAATTGAGCTATGGGCTATAAGATTACCACACCACCAAAGTTGTACACATTGCTCGACCCCTTTCCTTCTGAACAGGCAGTGGAGCCACCAATCCATTTTTGATATTTTTCTATGTAATTCCGATTAGAAATGGACAAAGAAAACAGATATTTCATGAGAGCATTGTGTATCAAAAGTATAATATGCAAAGGAAGCAATATTTTTTGTGTTACTTTCCACTTTTTTGAAACCATAAAAAGTGTTCAAGTCACCCTGTAGTGTGATAAGTCTGTTCATTTAACTGCCTGTCACAAAAATATTGTTTGATTTGTTATTTGTTATTTGTTATTTGTTATAAAGTTGAAGTCAGTGTACTTGAGCAGTCTTCTGTCAGAATCCAAGTGATTTTCAGTTATAAATACGATGAGGTCAAAATAAATTTAATGTTTAATGAAAATTCCTTTTCAAGGTTACGGTTCACCTGCATGCAATTTGGCCTTTTCTTTTGAAATCCTCCAGTAAAGAAACAGTGGAAATTTACACGTCACTTGGTGTTTAATATAGTGATACCCAAACCTTAGCAAATACTATATATGACACAGTTAAGGTGGGCCACAAAACATTCTTTGGTAAGGGGTCATCGACAAACAATTTTCGTCACAGTTAACGGAACTGGGCCATTAATGGCTCAACTCCCCCTTTTAACGGATCACTAGATTTATCACCAGATTTTCTTGTGTCGTGGGCCTTCCTCTCGTTATAGGCCTATTATTTGTCTTGGGTTGGGGCCTAAGCCTATGGCGATTCAGGCCTGGCCGTGAGCATTTTAGCAGGCGAGCAGTACATTGCTCTCCTCGGTAAAGTCAGGCGGGCGATTTTCAGTATACCCACTACAGTGTATGGATAAACGGGGAATGTAATATTGGTCTTTAAACAGCTAACTTTTCAAAACAAGAAGGCCATTCTCCAGCAGAAATGAAACGATAGTTGTATATAGTTGTAAATCAACTGCACTTTCACTAACATTTTCACTAACGAGGTTATGNAGAACAGACTGTAGTATGAAGCCATTCAAAAAAATATGTGCCCAGTAGCTATTTAAAGTGTTCATTTGTTTTCCACCCAACTAGTTAAGTAGTTAACAATTTACAGGAGTAGATGACTTCCTGAGTGTTAAAGAGGAGATTAAAAGGTGAGGAAATTTAATTAAGGTCAAAATAATAAGGGACTAATTTCCTGTCAAAATTTCAGTAATGAATGAGAGCCCAAGGCGGGCGGTTTCCTTTTGAACTGACGTGGAGGCGAGCGATGAGTAGCTCGCCTCGGCCACGCGAGGCGGGCGCGGAGGCGGGCGCGGGCGATCGCCCGCCTTAAACGGCCAGGCCTGGCGATTTCATCGTCCAGATCGGGACGTTAAAATTAAAGGTAATGTGTCCATGTAAGTACAGAAACGTATACATTCTGTCAAAATATGCTGATGCAATGCTGACGAAGAGAGTCGAAGAGCGCACACTGATTGGTAGAATCTAACTGATCACATGTAGATCGCTAGCAGATCACGTGCAAACTAAGATTGAAATTTGTCAACATGGCTGCTTGCTGTGAAGCCTCTATGCGTGTGGCACTGAGCTTGGGAACGGAAGATCGAGAGCTGCTGAATTTGAAAGAAAGATTTTTACAGAGTGCGTGATTATTAAAGTATCTATATACGAAATATTTATGTGCTTCAGTTGCTGTTAGACTTTATGAAGCCACAATTTCAGAGCCGTGTTCAGCTGTTCAGAGCGACAACATGAAACATGGCTAGGCCCTCTCTGCCGTCCTCAAGCCTCATCGATTTTGGCAAAGCATGGTCAGCAGATCGAACATAGTATTGTTTCTACCGTTAGTTGTTTGGAGATGAAAGGGTCACAAATTGTCAAAGTATCAAATGTTTACTGTCAGTCCTTTGGGTTCAGCTCTGCAAAACCGCACCGCAAGTAAGTAATCAGTCTCCTTGTATTACACCTGCTCACCTCAAAATCTCTTCCGCTCAACTGATCTCATGAAAATATCACGTGAAATAGGTATGCCCCCCGCAAAGCCGCTGTACTTACATGGACACATTACCTTTAAGTTGTGCACTGTCAAGAAATTAACCATTACAAGTTATTCTTTAAAAATTGATGATGAAATATTACTTATTTAAATTTTTGTCACAAAACTATAATTTTAACGAATTTGGGCTGGACCCCCTCCCCCTCTAACAGCCCAATTCCGTTAACCGTGACGAAAATTGTTTGTCGATTACCCCTTAGCGGCACTTCAGAGACTGTTGACAAATTTAAGTAAAATATGAATTTTTGGTGGGCCATCAGTGTTATTTTAATAAGATTTTGAATCAAAGGATTATTCGTTGGTGCTATGGCACTATTTAGGCCCCTTTTAAGTTCTTGTGAGTAATGCAAAATGTGAAAAATATTGTCAGGCTGACCGGCCATCACCTGACCTGTATGAAAAAGTGCATGAATTGGACATGTCTGGCACAGCCACAGGGCCTCTACCTTCTACATATCCTATTGTGAATCAGCACTCCACATGTCCAGCGGATGGCGGGGGGATGGGGGGGCATCATATCATGGGGACGCCCAACCTAATGATCTGATGCCTCTGGAAAATGATGCTGAATGAAACATGTGGTTTTTGTTTGAACCAAACTCACTTCAAAAGCTATTTTGGAAAGCAGCTGACTTTCAAGGGGCGACTGATCGGCAAAAAGGGTAATTCGATAACACTAAAGGACTAACCTGTTCCCAGTCTTCATCTTTTTTTTGCTTTTTTCTTCTCTCCCTCTTTTCCTTATTTTTCTCTTGTTTTTGATTTTTGAATAGTTCTTGTCGTCTCAATTTATTCTTCACATTAGCCAAATTAACTTTGCTTCTCTTTGGCTTGCTTTCTGAATCAGGCGCTGGGTCTTTTCGCTTTTTGCTGCTCACGCTCGCCACAGCTTCGCTCGTGTTGTCCGACATTTTGAAAAAGAACGAATTTAACTAAAACGAGGCAAAAAGAACAAGGTGGTTTAATACAAGGCCGTCGTCGGCTGCTTGTTGTTGTTGTGGCTGTAATTGACCAATAAAGCAAAACAAATGAGAGACAGATGGGAAAGCTGCCCTGCATGTGTTTCCAAATAACATTGATCGACATTCACAAACAATGAGTAAAGATTCCAGCAGTAAATCTAGCAGCAGTAAAGGTAAATCCAAAGCCAAGTCTTCCCACGTTAATGTGGAACTTGAAAATCAATTTATCTTAAGACTTCCAGAAAAGTATGCCGAAGTTTTGAAAGAAGATATCAGTCATGGAACTTTGAAAGACAAACTCAACTTAGAAATCCACGGTGACAGCAGGAATGGAACTGTTAGATTCAGGAACACGTCTCTCTCAGCAAAGCTAAGAGATCTCCCTTGTGTTGTTGAATCATGGAAAACACTAGACAAAAAGAGCTTTTGGAAAACTGCAGATGTCTGTCAAGTTTTGATTTGTAAAGATGATGATGCAAGTGAAAGCAGTTCAGATGAAGAGGAAACTGTGAAAGTGGATCCTTTAAAAAAACAGCAAGTGCCAAAGAAATATTTGTACCCACACGGTCTTACTCCACCACTGCAGACTGTCAGGAAAANAAGGTGGTTTAATACGAGGTAGTTTAAAAACGGCCGTCGTCAGCTGCTTGTTGTTGTTGTGGCTGTAATTGACCCATAAAGCAAAACAAATGAGAGACAGATGGGAAAGCTGCCCTGCATGTGTTTCCAAATAACATTGATCGACATTCCCTTAACAATGAGTAAAGATTCCAGCAGTAAATCTAGCAGCAGTAAAGGTAAATCCAAAGCCAAGTCTTCCCACGTTAATGTGGAACTTGAAAATCAATTTATCTTGAGACTCCCAGAAAAGTATGCCGAAGTTTTGAAAGAAGATATCAGTCATGGAACTTTGAAGGATAAACTCAACTTAGAAATCCACGGTGACAGCAGGAATGGAACTGTTAGATTCAGGAACACGTCTCTCTCAGCAAAGCTAAGAGATCTCCCTTGTGTTGTTGAATCATGGAAAACACTAGACAAAAAGAGCTTTTGGAAAACTGCAGATGTCTGTCAAGTTTTGATTTGTAAAGATGATGATGCAAGTGAAAGCAGTTCAGATGAAGAGGAAACTGTGAAAGTGGATCCTTTAAAAAAACAGCAAGTGCCAAAGAAATATTTGTACCCACACGGTCTTACTCCACCACTGAAGAATGTCAGGAAAAAGAGATTCCGTAAAACAGCAAAGAAAAAATATATAGAAGCTCCAGAAATTGAGAAAGAGGTCAAGCGCTTGTTGCGAGCTGACATAAGTGCAGTTGATGTTACTTATGAAGTGCTACAAGATGAGGACAAGCAAGAAGATGCCAGAAGTGTTGCGTCTGATTTGGACGTTGGTACTTCAATGATACCTTCTCCGTCTAATCTCAATGATGACAGCATGCAATACGCAGGATCAGAAGATATAGAAATTGAAGAGAACGCAATTTTACCAGATATAAGTAGCAGTGAAGAAGAGGTTGATATGAACGAGTTTGATACTGATGGCAAGTTATCTAAAGACAGCCTTTCTACAAGCCTAGCAGGAGCTCCGTCAGTAGTATCTGATGATATAGTAAGATGTATCCGTGAGCTTCAGCAAACTTTAATTGATGTTCAAGCAAAACGATCAGAACAGGAAATGAGAGTAGAAAGTGCAGCAAATCCATTCTTAAAGCAAAGGTTTCAAGGGATTCTTGATGGTCTATTGCAAAAAGAAAGTGCTATCATGAATGAGCTGCAGGAATTGCAAAGCAAAATTTAACTTAGTACTGTATTTATGGAGAAAATTTCAGTATCAGTTCTTCAAATAGACATTTTTATCAAGAAAAAGACATCCTTTGAACATATACAGTCCAGGTTGGAANAGCAGGAGCTCCGTCAGTAGTATCTGATGATATAGTAAGATGTATCCGTGAGCTTCAGCAAACTTTAATTGATGTTCAAGCAAAACGATCAGAACAGGAAATGAGAGTGGAAAGTGCAGCAAATCCATTCTTAAAGCAAAGGTTTCAAGGGATTCTTGATGGTCTATTGCAAAAAGAAAGTGCTATCATGAATGAGCTGCAGGAATTGCAAAGCAAAATTTAACTTAGTACTGTATTTATGGAGAAAATTTCAGTATCAGTTCTTCAAATAGACATTTTTATCAAGAAAAAGACATCCTTTGAACATATACAGTCCAGGTTGGAAAACTTGAATTCACTCACAACTATAAATCAGTGTTAAAGATCGTTGCTCACAGCTAAAATAAAACGTTTTCGCATAAGAGACCAAAGGATCTATTGTTTTGCGTCTCTTACAACTTTTAAAACTCTGCTTGCAGCTCACAGAGTTCAATTTATTTCACTTGCTACTACAAGGCCATATCACGCATGTTTTTCAACCTGGCATACAGTACATATCTTAATTTAAAGTTTTTGAAAAACTTTCAGATACTGCTCAATGTACAAAAGACCTTTTACTGTAGCTAACTTACTAATGGTTTAAAAGGCAAGCAAATGACCCCTCTTTTGTTTCCATTCAAGAATCCCCATATACCATGGAGCAATGCTGACACCTTTATGTTGAACAAATTTTTTATTTGAGGCTACTACCTTAACTGCGAGTGCAGTAATCTATCTTTTTGGAGGAGCACTGTGAGCTACCTCTCTGGAGGAGCGAGTAAATAATTTAGTATTTCTTTCTCATGCTAATCGCAGGGCTCCCCCAAAGAGGTAGATTACTGCACTCACAGCCTTGGATAAAAATTAATTCAAAATAAAGGTGTCCGCATTGCTCCATGCAGCTACCAGAAGACTTTGGCTCATTCCAGATCCTGTTTCTTTAAATAGCTAAAGGCATAATAATGAGGTGTTCCGGATCAAAGTAGGTACACAAAATGAGAGAACAGTTAATGGTAATTAAAGCGATGACGACAAACAATAAATTACCTTACATGAACAACAATATCTCTGCATTTACTGTAAACAACCTTTAACTGTACAAACAGTATACACACATGACCAGTGCAGCTTTAAAATCATGAAGAATGAACTGAGATATACAGTACCAATTTAGAGGGACACTGAGAAGCATCAACTTGTTGCCTTCATCTTCTTCGTACACTAGTTCACAGATCCGAAAAATGTCTTTACACAAAATTATTACATGGTATGATGCGCGCACACTTTAGGAAGAAAAAAAATGTGTTGGTAACAGTTTGTTTCTTCCAAATATGTGTGCTCATTTTGTCTGTGATTTCAAGATGTGTGAAATTAAGACTGAGCGAAATAGTATAATATATTTATACTGCGCGAATTCTAATATGAGTTAAGGTATTGAGATAAATAGATTATGTATGTAAGATGAAATGTGTGCGCATCATTTTCGCGCAAATACAGAACTTGTGTTTTGTTTTTCAAACTAGACTAAATCACAAATGCTTTAGATAATTGCAAGTCTGGATAACAGAAATAAGATATCAAGCATTACCTTACTCTATTAGGGTTCGCGCAGTACTATTTTACGTGCACCCCACAGGTATGTAAACTTAAAGCTTAGGGAAAAATAGTCCATATGAATTATTCAAACATGCGCAGCTACAAAAAAATAGTCTGAACAGTGGGCATACAAAACTGAAGTGTTGCTTACTATTAATATCTCAATACAAAATGTGCCTCTTTTTGTTTTCTTTCAAACCCTGTCTTTCCTTGATGCAAGAATTCTAAGCTGAGCAAAGATATAACCTTTGCAGTACTGACATAAATATGTTATGACGAGGGAAAAATTTCCAGTTAACATGTCTCCATTTATGATAAAAACAGGCAGTGTGGCTCTTGGTTTCAAACAACACTTAAATATGTCCATAACAAGCTCGTGACATTCCAACAATTATGGTCAATAATTTTGAGGCAACCTTTACCCTCATTGAGGCACCCTTTGTAATTGATCGTAAAACCAACATTCAACATAGATCCAATTGTTCATCAGCTTCATACATAGTACAAGCTTCCACAGCATATCTCCTCGCCTCACTTATCTCACCGCACAAAGTTATTCTATACAGTTCTTTGGCCCACATAGTTTATCAAAGCAAAGATCATCAGAGAGTGACAGATCAATCCCATCCAATATTGAACTTTGTGATGCGTGGTTCTGAATCCAAGATATTTCTCTGCAGCTAAAACAGAACAAACATCATACAAGAAAAGGAAAAGAGAGAGGAAAAGATCTCAGCCTGGAAAAGGTTTTTATTTCAGAATTTTTTCTAAAAATGATTTGTACGAGATTTTGCAAGATGTTGATGTTTCTTTTATAAAAATCAATACTGTATTTCTTTACAAAATTTTGACAACAAACATGAGAAAATTTCTTGCCCATTGTGAAGAAGGCTGAAGATTTCCCGATTGTGCAACAGCAGGACATGAAAATGTCATCTCATTTACTAAATTAGCATTTCAAGTTCACATGCTAATGAAATGTTCATTCATAACCTTCAAAATTAGGAGGATTGCCACAGTAGCATATATACTGTACCGTAAATAACCAACAGTTTTGCATTGTAAAAGTTACAGACAAAAGTTTGCCTAAATCATATTAGTCTGAATTAGCTTCAAAAGTTTCCAAAGATTTTTTGGCTAAAATTTTCAATGTGTGATATTTCTATTTGAAGCGCTCAGTCTTTGGTTAAAGTTATGTTAATTCCAGGCAAATATAATCCATTTCAAATCATCAATAAGCTGCAAAACTTGATATTGTTTCTGAGTTTTCAAAAGTGTCTGAAACCTTTTTCTGGAAGATTTTTGTCCAAAACTTTTCCATCTGAAACATTTGGATATTAACGTTGGACGTTTCAACGTTTCTATGAACCAAAAACACACTAGGATAACACAAATTAAATAACCTAATGAGGGATCTCCCTGGTGAAATTTATGAAAAAGGGAGAAGTATATATATAAATAAAAAGCCAAAGAACTGCATAGCCTCAACACATTGAAATGACAAACCTGTTCATAAATTGGATGACAAGGAGGATTTTCCCTAAGCTCTGGATCAACATATTCATTGCTAACATAATAACCAACTCTGACAAACTCTGCCTTTTTATATGAACAAGTTAGTAACACTACTGTTACTCCAACAGCATCTTGTGCTGGTAATCTTTTTTCATCGGGACAATCAGCCTGAAAAATAAAAGCAACCAAGATGACTATTTGAGAATGAATGTACAGTTATACTGTATCTAGGTGAGTAAGAAAAAGTTTTGACATTTGCAAATCAGAAAAATTTGGTTTGCATCTTAAATATTTTGTTTTGTTTCAGCAAGGGATTTGAACTCACAGCTTGAGCTATAGGTTTTAAAAGCTTATTAAAGCTTGTCCCGGAACATTATTTTTTTTAAATTTCACCTTTACTCTCCATATTTCATACATATGATTATGAACATATTTTTTCTGATATAATCAAAGATTTTATAATACAAATGGGCAAAAGAATAGACCAGCTGACAATTCTGTATAATTTTGCTTCAAAGAAGGAAACACTCAAATCTTCTGAATTTTGCCATTGATAATCGTCTTACTCATACTTTATTTTTTTCATTCAACTGATCTTTGTAAACTAGTGGGTTTTACTCAAGAACTAACTTCCCCTTGTAGTCTATTTCGTCATTTTATCTACAGCATCAATATTTAGAAATCTAACTATATTATTTCATAACCCCTGCAAAAGCCCTCGACCACTTACTAGATTTTCAAAAAAATTCCTTAAACATCCTTATTCCTTCCGCGAGCATTCAGAGTTTCATAATCCTGCTGAGGTTTTCTGTGATGCAAAAAGTTCAACAAGGTAACTGTGAAGGTGTCGCTATGAATTTGGGGTAGGTCCAAATTAGAAGCATGAAACAAATTAGGCCGTTCAGATTGACTTGCGGTTGAGCAGAAAGTTTACCAAGACAAACAAGCGTAAAGTCGTTATATTTAAGTTCAGCTTTAAGAAAGAGTTAATGAACATTATTCTTGTGATTTGCCCATTCCTAGCCCATTTCATTATTTTTAAATTAATTTTGTTTCGAACGCCAACCATTTAGGGTGAACTCTCTCTATATATATACCAAGAAAGAATTGGCGCATGATTTATTTTTATGACATAGAAACAGAGATAAAACAGAAATAAATGAATACTCAAAGAAGAATTGAAAAAAATTCTTTCTTGATTGCATATACCTGAAAAACAAACATGTGCCTCCCTGCTGGAACTGGTCCAACCAACACAGTGTCAAGTACTTGATCAAGTTCTGAATCTTCTGCAGAGCCAACATAAATAACTTTCCATTCTAGATCTAAACAAAAACAATGCAAGATGTGTCTTATCGCAGAAACAAAAATTTATTTTGTATTAATCAAAGTGGCATAGTAAAAGTTTGCACTCTTTTCAGTACACCTGTATGGAAAGAAAGGGCTGTGCACAGGACATGTCCAGCGCACAGAGCATTTAGGTTCTATAGTTTTCATTCTTTATTGGCGCAATGTCCGGCGCACGAACATTGAATTTTCCATACATGTCAGTACACTTGTTTTTCAGGGTGTAGATTTTGAAAAAATGGCCTCAAAATGGCTCCCAAGCCTTTTAAATACAAACATTTGAGCAATTTTCTTGTTTGCGAGAAGATATTTTCATCCTTACATCACATTTTTTCATTTTTCAACAGGAGAAATTTCCCTAGCTGGTAGAAATCTAGCGTATATCCTTGGCGTGTTGAAAAGCTGTGAGAGTAACAAAAAAAGTACCAATGAAACTTTTGTTCTCTAATATGAGAAGCTTAGCTGCAAGCTGTGATCAGGCCTTCTTGTTGTTTGACTTTTAGTGGGCGCATGCATTGCATGCATGACCCAGATTGGAAAGTTTGCCAAGTGCGCGGGGGATTTGCGGGGGATTTTTTCATCTGCGCGGTTAGAAGCATGGTGAAATTAAAAAGTGCGCGGAGGATTAATCCCCCGCGCATGTCAAACTTTCCAATCTGGTGCATGACCGATCACACGCCATATTATAAACATATTAAATGAGGTGTGCGATATTTGTGTGTAACAAAATACGAAACCTAATGTCGTTTAGGTCCCATAAGTTTTTGTAAGCAAAAGCCAATAATGAACAAATGAGAAGGTTTTTAGGCCTAGCGACGGCCTGACACAAAATTTCGATGTCTCTGACTGGACAGACTGGGCGCTTTTCAAGGTATTNTGCGCGGAGGATTAATCCCCCGCGCATGTCAAACTTTCCAATCTGGTGCATGACCGATCACACGCCATATTATAAACATATTAAATGAGGTGTGCGATATTTGTGTGTAACAAAATACGAAACCTAATGTCGTTTAGGTCCCATAAGTTTTTGTAAGCAAAAGCCAATAATGAACAAATGAGAAGGTTTTTAGGCCTAGCGACGGCCTGACACAAAATTTCGATGTCTCTGACTGGACAGACTGGGCGCTTTTCAAGGTATTTTTGTGTGGTCCACCATCAAACTGCTAGCTCCAAAACTCTATCCAGATAAATCTCAGCAAGCAGCAACTCACCTTCTGGCAAATCTTCTGCACATTCGAAGGTTATTTGAAATTGAAACGGATTAAAAAACTTGGAGGGATTGTCGAGCACAGTGATTCCAATGATTTTCACTTTTGTCATGCCTAGGCCAGTCGTCTACTTCCTTGCCAAGAAAGATCTTTAGGCCAGTTTTCCTGTCTGAATCTCGGTGAAAGGCTTCTTGAAGATTGCTTCAACGTCTTCTTGAGGTATTGCTGGAGAAATTAAAAGATTTTACGGTTTAAAGCTGCACACAAACTGTTTTACAACCTGATTCCCACGCGTTCCTTTCTTCTTCAGCTCTGGTGAAAGTAAATGGCGCCAAATGTCAAAAGAAGATACCTCATGTAACGCTCACAGAACAAACATGGCTCAGCAAATAATGGGACCCAATTCTTCGGACCTTATACAAATCTCCAAATTTTCGAGAAAAAAGATAAGAATCAAAATCTGGAAAGGAGAGGAATGCAATTTTAGAATATGTAGACCTTCGTGGCTCAGGTTGGGTTCTTGAGCAGATAGAAATTTAGAAAAAACACTGTAAATAAAAAAAAGAAAACACTGTAAATATTGGGGAAAATTGTAAACATTGTAAAAATCTGACATATATTTGTAACTAACTATTATGTATTGTATTTTTTCTTTCTTGTCAAGCAATTTTACTTTGTTAGATAGTAGGCTTGAATTAGCTCTTATTTTTATAGCTTTTTATACTGTATGCCTAGTTTAAATAAATTGATAATAATAATAATAAATAATAATAATAGTTCAACGGAAAAAGAAATTGAGCATCTTAAAACTGGCAACCCAGGTAGCCATTAAAAGTGATGACGCTGGAGAAGAAAACCGCAAAAGGACATCTTAAAAAATTTGGGTGTCTAACTCACTGACACTACATGCGAAGACGGTAAGTCTAAACATGTACCGCTAGAATCTTATTTATCTAATTCAGAAGCTGAAAAGTAGGCAATGTAATCCTCCTACATGTTAATTCGTATTCAAACAGTCAATGCACAGCTTCTGAATCAGATCACAAATTAGATGGAAAAAATTCCGACAGTAGAAATTTAGATTAGTCCTTCTACTTTTGCAGGTTGAAAATCGGCCGTAGAAATCCTTTTGTTTGCAAATGCCTTAATCACAAATCTTCTTTTGTAATTTTGTTTGATTCACGAGCATAACCCCCGTCTTCCTGGTAGATTGCTTCGTCATACCAGGTGCTCCAAAACTTTATATCTAAACTTAACAAAACAGGATATGATTCTACGATGTTTTTCGAAATAANCTTAAAACTGGCAACCCAGGTAGCCATTAAAAGTGATGACGCTGGAGAAGAAAACCGCAAAAGGACATCTTAAAAAATTTGGGTGTCTAACTCACTGACACTACATGCGAAGACGGTAAGTCTAAACATGTACCGCTAGAATCTTATTTATCTAATTCAGAAGCTGAAAAGTAGGCAATGTAATCCTCCTACATGTTAATTCGTATTCAAACAGTCAATGCACAGCTTCTGAATCAGATCACAAATTAGATGGAAAAAATTCCGACAGTAGAAATTTAGATTAGTCCTTCTACTTTTGCAGGTTGAAAATCGGCCGTAGAAATCCTTTTGTTTGCAAATGCCTTAATCACAAATCTTCTTTTGTAATTTTGTTTGATTCACGAGCATAACCCCCGTCTTCCTGGTAGATTGCTTCGTCATACCAGGTGCTCCAAAACTTTATATCTAAACTTAACAAAACAGGATATGATTCTACGATGTTTTTCGAAATAAGAATTGGGTCGCAAATCATCGAAATTTTAGCCTAGACATTTCTTTGTCGTTACTTTTTAATTGCGTTGCTTCTTGGGTAAAAAAATTCTACAAAACGATCTAATAAAGCTCCAATGCAACAACAAAAGCTAATTAAAAATTCTTTTCAGTTCTGGCTCAGTTCAGTTCGTCTGATTTTCTATCTAGCACGCATCTAAAGTTGAGCGGTCAGAGCTGATAAATGTTTGAGATAAAAAACCCGCAGTTGTGATGACAGTGTACTGTAGTATCGGTTTATTCATTGCAGAACTGTGTGATTTTCGCTTGGGATCTGTGCATGAGTAATCAGTGATTACTCATGCACAAATCCCCAAGCGAAAAAAGCATTTTAATATAGTCCAAAACTTTTAGGCATTCTTTCGAAAATCTAAAAAGTCTAAAGATTTTTATGGATACTTTTGTATGAAAAAGCTGGTAGATCCTTCTGTTTAAGATTACAAGAAATCCTGTGTAACCTGTTGTTGATGCTGTTTTTGTTGTTGTTGTTTTAATAAATTTGTATGTTGGAATTTTAAAATGAAAACTTGAACTTGAATTACACAGAGGACCATGATTGAATGATGCGACTTACATATCAGTGATCTTTTCAAGTAGGATCCTGATTTATTTTACATTCAAGAATCTGTTTCAAGAATCTGATTCCTATTTTTAAAGATGCTAGAGGTCCCTCGCTTTTTTTCGCCTTTCTTCTTTCGCATCAAGCCTTAACTTCAAGGAAAGGAATTGCTAAATTGCATATAACTGCACTTTTTAAATATCCATGTTATCCAGTTGTTTTCAAGGTAAAATTCAAGCATTTTGCAAGATTATCACGCTAAAAACTGGACTATCTAAGCAGATGTTTTAATAATTCTCATAACTTGCGTCAATTTTACAGTGTAAGTGAAGAGTTTGACTTGTAAAGATAGAGACATCAAAAGGGTAATCGAAAGCCATCGGATTCAAAGATGGGGTATACAGTTATACAGTAGTGATTGTGCTCCTACAATTTGCTTCGATGAAAATAATGCCGTTTGAAATATTTGAAAATTGTACATTGAAAATGATTGATTCCCAGCCCCTGAATGGGCCGCATAGTGGTTGAACTCTTTTGGGGTCGAAGGGACATCGGTCAAATGTTGACGCCATTTTGCTTCAGAAAACAAAAAACATTCTTCGGAAAGCTCTGCAAAGTTATCTAGATAAGCACAAGCATGAGCAAAGCGAGCGATTTTTTGTTTCTACTAACGTTGTATCATCTAATAATTCAAGGTCTTCTATGTTACAGCAGTCAGCAACAAGACACCAAAACCTACTGACTTATGGAAGCTGTTCGCACCAATAGAGGCAGCAATATGCATGATTTCTAACCTTTAACCTCGAACAAAAATCTGGTTTTGAACTAACGGCGAACAAACGAAAAACCAGTTTTCAAGTTACTGAATCATCCTTTTTCTGGAGATAATTCTTTTTGATAGTTCTATGTTTTAGATAATAGTTATCATTAGATTTACTTACCCAGGAGGGGTACTCATATATATTTAGGATAGGGATNGTAATCGAAAGCCATCGGATTCAAAGATGGGGTATACAGTTATACAGTAGTGATTGTGCTCCTACAATTTGCTTCGATGAAAATAATGCCGTTTGAAATATTTGAAAATTGTACATTGAAAATGATTGATTCCCAGCCCCTGAATGGGCCGCATAGTGGTTGAACTCTTTTGGGGTCGAAGGGACATCGGTCAAATGTTGACGCCATTTTGCTTCAGAAAACAAAAAACATTCTTCGGAAAGCTCTGCAAAGTTATCTAGATAAGCACAAGCATGAGCAAAGCGAGCGATTTTTTGTTTCTACTAACGTTGTATCATATAATAATTCAAGGTCTTTTATATTACAGCAGTCAGCAACAAGACACCAAAACCTACTGACTTATGGAAGCTGTTCGCACCAATAGAGGCAGCAATATGCATGATTTCTAACCTTTAACCTCGAACAAAAATCTGGTTTTGAACTAACGGCGAACAAACGAAAAACCATATTTCAAGTTACTGAATCATCCTTTTTCTGGAGATAATTCTTTTTGATAATTCTATGTTTTAGATAATAGTTATCATTAGATTTACTTAGCATAGATTCTGCGAAAAAATATAATGCAAATATGTAAGTCAATATATAAGTGCAAATACTTTTTTAAGTCAGGATTTTTGACAAATCTTCAACCCCCTGATTTTATTCAGTTATCACACAGATATACCTTATAGAAAACAGATTTTTATATGTATACATAAAGACAGGTAGTTCTTTGTCTCAAAAGAATTACTATAGCAACCGTGGCAGGTGCAGATTTAAAAGTTACTCAAAGTACTGCACTTTGTAAATATCCATGTTATCCAGTTGTTTTCAAGGTAAAATTCAAGCATTTTGCAAGATTATCACGCTAAAAACTGGACTATCTAAGCCGATGTTTTAAAAATTCTCATAACGTGCGTCAATTTTACAATATCAGCTGCCTGGTGAAGAGTTTGGCTTGTAAAGATAGAAACATCAAAGGGTAATCGAAGGCCATCGGATTCAAAGATGGGGAAGAATTTTGAAATTGTAAGAAATTGCTCGAACTTTATTATTTTGTGATATCAAAGTTTTAGATCAAGAAAGAGGCAGTTATGGGTATACAGTTATACAGTAGAGATTGCGCTCCAAGAATTTCGCTTTGATGAAAATGATGCCGTTTGAAAATATTTACTTCATGTTTGTTGAAAGAATTCATTATCATTTTGTGTCTACTTTAAACTACGGGAAGGACAGCCCTTCAGCATATTGCTAGTTTCCAAGGGCTGTCCTTCCCGTAGTTTAAAGTAGGAAAAAAAAAATGAAAATGAGTTTCCGTCCCTTCACATACAAATAAAACTAAACAAAGTCTGCTTTATGTCTGTTCTAGAAGTCTTCACACTAGGAAGACATCACGGTAAATTGAAAAAAAGCCTCCAACACGCCTGATGCAATAGACGATTACGGAAAAGATGGCGTCAGGGGACATTTGACCAAGAAGCTTTGCGTTTGATGATCAAATTTCTATAGAATCATTGTGGATTCCATTATAAAACGCAATGCATCTTGGTCAAACGCCCCCGACGCCAACTTTTTCGTAATCGTCTATCTATGGGCAAGATAATGATATCCAGTTGGATGGCCTTAATTTCTTGCTTGCTAAAGAAGAGCTCCTCAAGAGCCAGGTACTTTGGTATGAATTGAAGCATTTTCGCCTGTAAGATTAATTTGACGTTTCTTCCTCACCTCTGATTCATTATTACTGTAAGATAATAGACCATGCAATGACGGCTTTTCTGCTTAGTTAATCAATCTTTCTTTGTTGTAGATAGTTGGTTTGAACTAGATCTTGTAGATAGCTATCTTTCACATCACCAACTATAAAAACTTTCATAATAATGATAATAATCATAATTGATCAAAAGGTATAATAAATAAATAATTAAATTTATGCAACACTCAGTAAAATATATCACTAAGCTAATTTTGAGACTGAAACTGAAGCATGGTAGCTATAAGATGCTGCAAAGGCAGGAAGTAAGCAAGTCAGCAAGAAAGCAAGCTTCGCAGTCAATCAACCAAGCTAGGCACGGCACAAAGGGAGCCAGCCAGGAAACAACGAAAATAACACAAGAATTCCATCAGTCATCAGTCAATCAATACATCAAGAAAGCATTACAGCAAGCAAGCTTGCAAGAAATCAATCCATCAATCTAGCAAGCTTGGACACACACAAGTAANTATAATAAATAAATAATTAAATTTATGCAACACTCAGTAAAATATATCACTAAGCTAATTTTGAGACTGAAACTGAAGCATGGTAGCTATAAGATGCTGCAAAGGCAGGAAGTAAGCAAGTCAGCAAGAAAGCAAGCTTCGCAGTCAATCAACCAAGCTAGGCACGGCACAAAGGGAGCCAGCCAGGAAACAACGAAAATAACACAAGAATTCCATCAGTCATCAGTCAATCAATACATCAAGAAAGCATTACAGCAAGCAAGCTTGCAAGAAATCAATCCATCAATCTAGCAAGCTTGGACACACACAAGTAAGCATACAAGAAAGCATACAAGCAATGTAGGAAGCTGCCAGCAGTCAATCGAGCAAGCAAGCAAGACGGCCTGGCAGCATGCAAGCGAGAAAGCAAATCCATCAATCAAGAACGCACACACGCAAGCAAGCAATCATACAAGCAAGCACATAAGCAAAGTAGGAAGCTGCCAGCAGTCAATCAATCAAGCAAGCCAGAGCACGCAATCATGTACGCAAGTAAGCAATCCAAATAGTTCAATCAAGCAAGCAAGCCAGATAGCATGGCAGCAAAAACACAATACAGCAAGAAATCACTCCGTCAATCTAGAAAGCAAGCATACATACGAGCCAGCACACAAAGCAATATGGGAAGCTGCCAGAACTCAATCAAGCAAGAAAGCAAGAAAGCCAGATAGCAAGGTAGCAAGTAAAACACGCAACTCCTTAAACCAGCTTTATCTAGCCCAGGTTAAATTTCAACCAATCAAATGCATTCGATTTGTTGGATCAACCAATTAGAACGCAGAATTCAATAACCTGGTTTATTTTAAGCTGGTTTAACTTGCCAGTGTGAATGGGGTATTAGCCACAACTAAGCACGAAATCAATAAATCATCAATCATTCTATCAAAAAGCAAACCAGCAAGCAAGATGGAAACAATGTAGCAAGCCTTGAAGAAATCAAGCAATCGATAAATCAAGCAATCAACCAAGCAGGACACGATGGAAGCAAGGAACCAAGGAATCGTTCAACAGACAGGCATGCAAGCAGGAACCTGGAGAGAATTCATTTTATCACTTAATCAATCACTCACTCAATCAATCAGCTAATGAAGAAAACATGATTGCAAGAAATCTGTTAATAAATCAGGCAATCAACAAATTAATCAAGAAAGCAATCAAGAAAGTCAGCCAGCAAGCAAACAACACAGCAAGTCTGCAATGAACAGATCAATCAGTTGATCGATCAAGTAAGCCATTCTGCATGAAAAAATGCAAGCGAGCTCGGAATCTGTTAATAACTCAATAAATTAATTCATCAAGAAAGCAAGCACAATATTCTTTAATCAATGAATCAATTAATCAACCTTGTTTGTACATTTATTTTGATTCGATTAAATACCATAGCTAACAATATATACACACATATAACCAAAGTTAACTAATCAAAATCGAATAAAACCTAACAAGGAGGCACGCTTTCAATCAAGCAATGAATCAAGCAGGTCAATCGGTATGAAAGGAACAATCAATCAATCAAATGAAGGAGGAGGAAGAAGGCAAGAGTAGTTCCTGTTTTCAAATCTGGGGACATTCAAAACATCGATAATTATAGGCCAATATCAGTGTTATGCTGCCTTAGCAAAATAATTGAGAGGGTTACATTCAACCACATCTATTCGTTCCTGATAAAAGAAGGCCTGCTACACAAATTTCAGTCTGGATTCAGACATCTACACTCTACTACTACAGCACTCTTACATCTTATCAACACCATTTATACAGATATGGATAATATTTTGCTTACAGGAGCCCTCTTCTTAGACCTTCGAAAGGCATTTGATACTGTGAACCACACCATTATGCTTGCCNAACAGCGCCTACCACCAAATTTATCTTGAAACAGAGGTAGCTAACTCAGTCATTGTACATACGAAAAGGATTTTTTAAAGAAGAAATAGTATCTATCGAAATAAGCAAGATATATCTATAAATTTGCCGCCTAGATTTCATTTAATTCAAAAACCGAGCAATAGATATTTGAACCACATGCAAAAACTTACGAAGCTTGTAATGCTTACTGTTCAGCTTCTGAACTAAAAAACAATAATGAAGTTTAGGCGCCATATTTAGATCTACCGGGTGTCCCAAAAATATTATTCCTTTTTAAAAAATCATCAAATTTCCATTATCAAAGCTGTCTGTTTAATTTGTTTTGCCATTGATCCAACAATATTTAAATACTATAAAATGTTTGCTTTCAATACTTAAAGGTTGAAAAATTACACGTTGAAAAACCTTATTTTGAGATAAACTTTTAAGCAACATGGTCAATCTTGCCTAAGAGCCAAAATTTTCATAATTTCTTAATATCCTTGAAGTTTAAATCATAGTGTGCGTTTGTTTCTGCCATTTATGACCAAAATAACAGCTTAATACACACAAAGAATTGATTTGGTAATCATCAGCTCTTGTTTGCACTATGATTCAAAACCAGGCAGCCCTAAAAAGAGCTAAACTTGCCAATTTTTAAACCAATTCCAAGATCAGCTATACCTGAGAAAATAATTTGGTCCTTGATCTACTTGCTAAAAAAAGAAATTTGAAGATCAGCCTTGTAATCATATTTGGTGATTTTTCATACAGGAGTACTTTTTTTTGGGAAACCCGGTATCTTTCTTCTGTGTATGCTAATTTCTTCTCTTAAAAACCCCTGTTTGGGTGTTTGGGTCTTTGAGTGCACAACGACAGAGCTACCTACCTCTGTTAAATTGAAATTATTTTGTCTGCAATCGCTAATCACTTGGAAATGACGTGCCAATCAAGGCAGCCGATGGTAGGAGTGCTATAAACCACTGTCTGGTATTCTTTTCTAGGCGTCCTGCATCTTGTGTATGCAAGTAAAGTAAAGCACAAGTCATCTGTAAAGTCAGTAGATATCTGAACGGTTTCTCAACATATCTTCGTTGGACTGCACAGCGTCAATCTACAAGCATCGAACATGGTATCAAGTGATACACAAAGTCCAACAAAATCATTACAGATGGTATCAGTTGATGCACAAAGTCCAACAAAATCCTTAAAGATGGTATCAGTTGATGCACAAAGTCCAACAAAGTCGACACCTTCAAGGACTCTGTCAAGAGGAGCAAGCATGTTCAATCCAACACATGCTAGCAGAAAGGTGAAAATAAATGTCGGTGGGCAAGTTCACGAACCCTTTGCGAGCACTTTGAAAAACATTCCAGACTCACCACTTACTTGCATTTTGGATGACAATTCTAAAAACATGCTTGATTATGATAAAGATACTGGCGAGATGTTCTTTGACCGACACCCCGAAACATTTTCACAAGTCCTTGACTACTTCCAAACAGGAAAGTTGCATTATCCAAGGAGTGTTTGTGGGCCTATGTTCGAGGAGGAACTGAAATTTTGGGGCATCGAAGAGCAGCAGATGGAGACGTGTTGTTGGTCTGATTACTCGCATCATCGTGTAACACAGGAGAATTTGAAGATCTTCAAGCCATCACAGAATGATAAAGAGACAGAAGAAGCCCTTGATGTGGAGTTAGGCCAAGTGAATAATCATCATCATCATATCAAACAGTTATCCCAATGGAGTTCTCTTCGTTACAGGGTATGGCAGTTGCTTGATCAACCAACGTCATCTTCTGCAGCAAAGGTAAGTGAAAACCTCGATAACAGTTTGTAGGGAATTAACGCTGCTAAAAATTAGTGTAACGGGTCTGCCAAAAAAGTAATCCCAAGATAAAAAAATTCTTAAAAACCTTCTGAATGCAAGATTTTGATGAAATTTATGTGGCAATAAGTACAGCACACCAATTGATTGAAAATCAATTAATTATCAGTTTCATTTATAGAGAAATGAGGCTTATTCATAAGTTTTTTCCATGGGGAAATGCAAGAAAAACCTTGGTTTGTTGTCTTGACTGCATTTCTGTACCATTTTGTCCAAGCTCCGTTAAGATATAGGAGACGGGATGGACATAATGGCTAATGAATGACTAGCTAGCTTTGATTTTACTTTTCAGAACAAATTTTTTCTTGAATTTAGCAAATCATGTTAATCTAGGATTTTGACAAAAATTACTTGCAGATATACTTGTCTTGAAGGATAAGGCGGACTCATCCAACTAAAGTTTGATCTTTTGTCTGCACAGTATAACCTTAACATCAAAACTGGCGAGGTTTCTCAAAAGCACACAACAAGAAAGGAGACAAGCTATTTTCCTGACTCTGCGAGTATATAAAATATTTTGAATATTAGCTATGATATATTTAATACATAACTTGTTCTTGCAGCTCTACGCATGGACATCACTCGTTTTCATAGTATTGTCAATCATAACATTTACAGTATACACAATTGAACACATCGATTCGGAGGTGAATAGCGGCAACAGTACATCTTTAAACAAAACTGCCCTCAATTCAACTATCAAACATAATGGAACCAATGCAAGTGAGTACAACTGTCGAAAGATTATCTCTATCTTATTTTCGGTAATAGAGTTTGACTAGAAAAAGTTACACTTTTCGACGGACCACAGAAAATTACCTGATCGANCATTTTGTCCAAGCTCCATTAAGATATAGGAGGCGGGATGGACATAATGGCTAATGAATGACTAGCTAGCTTTGATTTTACTTTTCAGAACAAATTTTTTCTTGAATTTAGCAAATCATGTTAATCTAGGATTTTGACAAAAATTACTTGCAGATATACTTGTCTTGAAGGATTAGGCGGACTCATCCAACTGTTCGATCTATTGTCTGCACAGTATAACCTTAACATCAAAACTGGCGAGGTTTCTCAAAAGCACACAACAAGAAAGGAGACAAGCTATTTTCCTGACTCTGCGAGTATATAAAATATTTTGAATATTAGCTATGATATATTTAATCCATAACTTGTTCTTGCAGCTCTACGCATGGACATCACTCGTTTTCATAGTATTGTCAATCATAACATTTACAGTATACACAATTGAACACATCGATTCGGAGGTGAATAGCGGCAACAGTACATCTTTAAACAAAACTGCCTTCAATTCAACTATCAAACATAATGGAACCAATGCAAGTGAGTAGACTGACGACGTGATTCCTTGTATTCGTTCAATGTTATTAATCTGATGTTTTTATTTTCGCTCATACAAGGACTCACAACCAAACAGATTCTAAATAGAGACTAAACTCTGAAGAAAAAATCGAATGTCTTCTATCCTTCGAACGTCGAAAGAAAAGTCGAACGTCGCTTCGAATGTCACTTCGAACGTCGCTTAGCTTCGAAAAGTCGAACTTTGATCTAATCAGCCAATCAAACGCTAAGAATAGTCACGTGGTCTAACCTTATTAAGAAAGTCGAGATTTGATTGGATGCGCCCTAAATGCGGCACATTAGGCCATTTTAGTCTCTGTTTTGAAGCTGTATTGTCATGAGTCTCAGTTTGAAACCATAATATCATTCAATTCAATGCGGAAAACTGAGACTCATGTAATCAGTCTAGCAAGTGAGTACAACTGTCGAAAGATTATCTCTATCTTATTTTCGGTAATAGAGTTTGACTAGAAAAAGTTACACTTTTCGACGGACCACAGAAAATTATCTGATCGACCGATTGCAAAGATCCTTGCTAAAATCTGCTGATGAAATCTAATTAGCCTAAAAGACTTAAGTGCCACAAAGGCAATCGAAATAAAAGATAAGGTTTGCAGCTTCCTTTAGACATCACGAAAAGATGGGTCAGTATGTTTACCTGAAAAAAAACTGTCTTTAAAGGTCCTTTTTTTACAAATAGATAGATTTTATTTGAAATCTCTATTAATTTAGTTTTTAAAGATTTGTATGTTTTCATGAAATAAAGAAAAATAGAAAAACCATATCAAGCAAGCGTAATACTAGCCAGCCTTCTTCCTGATACGAAGTGAAAATCAAAGTGAGAGTTGATGCCAAAATTTTAAAACTAATATCATAATACGATTTTTGGCAACATCTACATGTCGACATAAATACACAAATTCCTTCTCTAAGTCTACGTTAGGATAAACACTTTCGATTTGCTTACTTTTTTAATTTTGTAGTTCTTCCTGCTTGTGTGATATAATTTTAGCGGTAAAATGATTGAGTCCCAGTCCCTGAAAGGGCCGCATAGTGGCTGAACTCTTTTGTGGTCGAAGGGCCATCGGTCAAATTTTGACGCCATTTTGCTTCAGAAGACAAACAACATTATTCGGAAAGCTCTGCACAGTTATCTAGATGAGCACAAGCGCGAGCGAAGCGAGCAATTTTTGTTCCTACTAACGTTATATCATCTAATAATTCAAGATATTTTATATTACAGCAGTCAGCAACAACAGCAACAACACACCACCACCTACTGACTTATGGAAGCTGTTCGCACCGATAGAGGCAATATGTATAGTATGGTTTACAATTGAGTTGTCAATGCGTTCTATGTTCTGCCCAAACAAGTTCCAGTTCTTTTGCAGCTTATCAACTTTGCTGGACATTGTTGCGCTTGTCACGGCCTATCTTCTCATCTTCACAGTGCATCAAAAATTTGATGTAATTGGAATCGTTAACATGGCACGATTCTTCAGAATTTCACGCTTCTTCAAACATTTCTATTCTCTTCAAATTATGGGCCTAACCCTGAAAGCGAGTGCTTATCATTTCCTTACCCTTTTATTCTTACTAATCATTCCCGTCATTCTGTTCTCAAGCCTTATTTATTACACAGAACAACATTGGGGCACAGACAAATCAAAGAAGAACCTGAACAGTATTCCTTCGTCGTTCTGGTGGGCTATCATCACCATGGCCACTGTGGGGTATGGCGATGCAGCGCCAGAATCCAACCCAGGCCTCTTCGTTGGTGGCCTCGCAGCGGTCATGGGTGTCATAATTTTGTCGTTGACAAGCTCTATACTTGGAAGCACCTTTGAGCAATATTACAAGCTCGGTCAAACTCAACTCAGAATTCCAACCCAAAAGAATAACAAAGTGCACGTCCACTTTGAAAGTTTGAATGAAATGGCCGGAATACCCTCTCAAGAAGTTTCAAAATCAAGCATTAAATCTGGCAATACGTTTTACAGTGGAAGGGACAGCGGATATGGGAATTCACCGGTCTCGAAACGAAGAGGAAGATCGATAAGTCATCCACCAGACAGGGCACATTGTCTGGCTCATCATAAACGCAGAAGCCTTAAAATAGACTTCAACTAGCTGTGCTGTTTGTAGATTGAGTTGAATTTATTGTAAATAAGAATTTTTTGGGAACATTGTGTTTGGAAGACCGTCCGGGAATTACGATCCTTTCAGCCCAAAGGCTAAAAACCAACTAACGAACTACGAACATGAGCCTAATTTATACTATTCTGACTATGTAAAAAACTTCGAAATATTGTCACTAGTTTCATTGTCCATCCACGCGCCATAGGATGCGTGGATAATCGTTAAAATCATTAATGTTAAAAAATTGATATAATCTCACTTACTCGTGTCTTTTCTGCCCATTTTATTATTCGCCTTTTTTTCACAGCTCCGAATTTAGGCCGACTTTCTTACAGAAGCATCATTTCATTTCTTAAACGTTTCGAAAAGTAGACCAGAAGCGTATCAGAGTTGAAGACAATTGCTATTGGTTGTATTTTCTATCATATTAAGATTATGAAATCTAGAATGCCCATCTAAATTCTGAACTTCTGAACGAATAAATCAGACAAGAAATTGCAGCTTTATGTTACAAGAAATTTGAAATCAGTGATTCCTCCGATCTATTCACGATAATGCCGAAATCAAGTAAATATTGTAGTAGTAATTTCTAGCATGGCTTTTCATGTTTCAAATTATTTGCCAAGTCCTAGAATTCGAATATAGGTTCAAAATGTTGTATATAAGCAATAATGTATCAGATCTGGCCTTTCTAGAAGTGGAAATGTCAAATCATATGTGTCCATCAAGTAATCTCCTTGTCAAAGTCAAATTATACACTCATAATCTTGATTTTTCATTAGCTTCTTTGTGAATCTATTGCAAGCCGGTGGACATAAGTTAGTTCTGCTAGTTGCTTTATCGTAAAAATTCAACTTCAAATGCTGTTGACACTTAAACTCCTATTTTAAGGTTGTGTGCAGAAGCGAGAGGCCTCTGGTTTTAAAGCAACCTCGGATTTTATTTTTTCTTGTACCATAACACTGCAATTACTTGTCCGATTTAAACAAGCAAGGTCAAACTCTAAGTTGAAGCCTCTCCTATACAATAGGTTTGAAATGAGAACACTAAAATCAAAACTCCTCCGCAGCAGCTATCCAAAAGGTGCACAAGTTTATGATATGCCCTGTATATACCAGGTGAGTCGGAAATTTGTTTAGACTTTTGCGGGTCTGTAGTTTCCAACCATTCATCAGATTCCTTCAAACTGTAGTCAGGAAAGTCGATTCAAGCTGCAAAATTTCGGGCAATTTCAAATCCAGTTTAAATGTGTCCATTGGGTTGTATGTCACTATTTTACAGGCTGGAAATCTCCAAATTACTTTTGGGGCTTGTCCAGCAATCTTTTGTCTGGTGTGCCTATCGGGGTGCCTATACGTTTCAAATTCTATATACTTTTTGAGGCCGTTTTGCGGATTTCTGCTTCTAAGAAATTCTTGAAACGCAGTAAATTTAAAAATAGTCAAGATATCAAAAATACCCACGGTGGAAATACGGCAAATTACCTAAAGTCATTTTCAAACAATTCGCTGGAAACAAAAGTGTGTCAATAATTTGCAACATTCCTGTTAAAGAAGATGATTTTAATCGCAAGACTTTACCACCATTTGCTAACGGTACGAAATTCAATGTATCTCCAGATTTAAATTAAACTTATGATGATTGTCGTACAATCGAAACATGTCTTGCAAAAGTAGAACTGTCGACTNTTTTTTTAAATGGAAAGAAAGAAACGTTGTTTCGATATTATGAATGATAAAATTACAAAACGTAGAGGAGGAAACACATACAAATGCATAGACCTATCGATGAATTCGGGCAAAACATGTCAGACGAAGGCTTCAAAGTACTTAAACGATAGAAAAGATTTGCTGAAAGATCACTGTGTTTTGATTAAATATGTAATGGGCCTAGACAGTTACATAATAAAATCAGCTAACAATGAACGAAAACAACGAGAAACAAGGCCAAAAGGTGAACAAAACTTGCCTCTGTATAAACTGAACCGTTCTTAACTCATTTTGGGTAAAATTGTCGTTGATGGACTCTCTGAAAAGTGTTCTGCGATCCGAAGGAACTTCATGCCATAGCTAGCAGTGTTTCTACAAAGAACGGGGGTCCTGCTTTGGTTTCTTCCTCAAACTTTACCAGATTTGGACGCTCGATCCAAGCCTCTTTTCTGGCAAGTAAAAAGGTCTATTAATCTGTTTGTTTTGCCGCATCTTTAGTTAGGCTTCAACGCCGAGCTTTGGAAGATAGTTAGCATTATGGCAGATTGCAGGCATTAAAATTAGTTTCTGTTTTAAAATTGAGTATACATTTTGTCCATGAGTTGAATGAACAGACTGCACACCATCATAATAGGCATTAAAGGGGCTCCGTCTCCAAATTTCGGTCAAAACCATGATTTTGTAATTTTTTGATAGTTTATATCACACAGACTTTCATCTTTTTTCAAAAACGAACGTATCATTTTGAAGATAAATCCTTATACTTCACAGAGGAACAAACCAAACACTCATATCTTTTACCATTGCTAAGATATAAATGGATTTGTAACAGTCACTTTTTGGTGGCTTGGGTGGAGCCACCAAACAAACTGCAGAAGACAATGGACACGTGCCTAAAACAATGGTGTTTACCGATTTCTTTACACTTTGGCGACAGAGCCCCTTTTTAAAGCTGGCCCGGGCCAAGTGGTAAAAATGGCCTATCTTATTAGATTATCTTGGCACGTGCTTTTAAAATTGTTTAGCTAAGAAACAATTTTTTTGTATAGGCGTTTTCTTTAGTCTAATTATAGCTGCCACTCAATATACCCTTTAAAGATTATGCTGTTAATCATTTAAAAACTTGACCGCTATTCGCTAGCTTTATTAAGTTCATTGTATTTTCAGATTTAGGTAAATTAAAGATGATCATTGTACAATCGAAGCATGTGTTATTAAAATAAAAATACAGATTTTTATCAAATTTCTAGCTTCTAATTTATAATTATGGTCATACAAAACTTTCTATTTTGAATCCTTTCTTCTAAATCTGATCAATCAAAATTCCATTCATTTTACTGCCACTGTTGCGCTTGAAACTTTTATCAAACATTCTGTTTGTTTTTGCCGCATCTTTGATCAGACTTCAACACCGAATTTCGAAGACAGGTAGCATTATGGCGGATTGCAGGCATTAAAATTAGTTTCAGTTTTGAAATAAGCAAACCAAATCCCCTCCTTCAAACATAATCTTTCAAAAATTGTATCAAGCTTTCTTAAGCCAATTTTGCGAATATTCTTCACCAAATTGTCAACAAAGCTTGTTGTTTTAAGTTAACCACAGATAAATAATGGATTTGTTCTTTAAACAATGAAAAGCATTCTTAGTAAGCAAGCGAAATTGAAAAGAAGCTTTGAGCAAGCTCTACTCAAGCTCTCATTTATGAGCATGGTTTGTACGCAACTGCATTTTTGGCATTTTTCATGATGAGATGAGCAGTTGTGTCCCCATATCCCCATTTTATTGAAGGGGAAAATCTTTGCAAAGCGCCAGCAAGCTCCCTAGTAAGATCCGAAGATGAAGAAAGAATCGAGAATATAAACAGTCTAAAGTCTATCTCAAAGTAGGTATCACGTGAGATTTGCGATAACGCAAAATTACTCATGCAAAATACTTTAATGGTTTTATTCACGGACATTTTCACATGATAACTAATCTAATTTGACTTTAATTCATGAGAGACTATTTAGTAATTTACAATCAGATCAGCAATATGATCGGAACGAAAGCTTCTATCTCTATAGTGATGCTCTCATGGGGGGGGGGGGTCGTTGCTCCCTTGCTCCCACTTAAAAAAGCAGTATGCTCCCTTCACAATTGGATTGGATCTCCCAGCTTTCTTATCTTCTCCAAAGATTGGTGTGGTGCTTGCTCCCTAGTACCCGTCTTCTATGGCCGTGCTCCCTTGCTCCAAGCCCTTTATAGTTGTGCTCTCAAAACCCCTTTCAGAGCCTCTGTAGTGTACATCTGAAAATTCTTCAAATTTCTAAAAATGGACTAATGGGTGTCCCAAGAAAAAGTACTCCTGTTTGGAAAATCACAAAAATTTGACGATATGGCCGATCTTTAAATTTCTTTCTTTGGCAAATAGATCAAGGAAAAATTATTTTCCCAGGTTTAGCTGATCTTGTGATTGGTTCTTGAAATTAGCAAATATAGCTCTTTTTGTGGCTGCCTGGTTTTGAAGCATACTGCAAAGGAGCACAGATGAATACCAGATTAATTTCGTTGTGTACATTCAGCTTCTAGTTTGGTCATAAATGTCAGAAAGAATGTAGGCTTGCAAGGACATCATTGTAGGTTTGAAAGGATAATGAGCAATTCCAAAATAATGGCTCTTGGCAAGATTTACACTGTTGATTAAAGAGTATAGCTCAGAATATGGTTTTAAACCAGTCATTTCATATCCTTTAAGTACTGAAAACAACCATTTTTATCATTTTTAAATATATTTGGATCATTGGATTAAAAGATCAAAAAGAAAACTTTATGATAGGTTTCATAATCGAGTTTTGGTGATTTTTTAAACGGGAGTACTTATTTTGGGACACCCGGTAGCAAAATGTCGCTTATTCCAGATGTCTGTTTTTTTTCTGCTTAGTCGAAAGACCTTGTTTTAAAAAAAAAGAAGACGTCACTTGAAGATAATCTTTCTTCAATAGATTTGATTTTTCCTTAAAACATATTTTCGACAGACCTAAATCCTTTCACTCAAAATTTCGAATTTGTACGAAACATTTTGGAAATTTCAGAAGCATTTAATCGGTTTTTTTAACAACATTGTCTATTTTTAGCTCAAAATATCAATGTTTAATGAACTTCTTGCTAGGCTTGTGTCAATAATAGATTAGAATGCAGTAATTTTTACAAATTTAGCTTAATCCTGTATTACACTGATTGGGTCAGAAAAATATCTTAACATTTATCAGCGCTGGTTAAGCAATTAAAACTTTCACTTCATTCATTCAAACTTCGTGTCATTTTATTGAAAGATTGACTCGCTGCAAGTCTCAGTTCGAATGACAGAGCATGAGGAGAAGACCAAGACAGAATATGCCGCTCTGAGGAGGAGCAAGAAGGAAGGGAGAGAAACATGGGTCTTCCTTTCCTTTTTTTCTTCCTCCTACATATTTCTTCTTTACTGGTGCTCTCCAAGATTAAAACTGAGACTTTTAGCAAGTCAAATATTCAAAATTGCTATATACCGAATTATACAGTAATACTGGTGCCTTGACAGATCGTATCGTCTAATTTACTGGACATGTTTCACTATTTGAAGATTTATTCGTTGGCAGAATGGCTATCTTACATTTTAGATACAATATTTTGACGTCCTACGCTTCCTGGGTGGACACAGAAAGACAGCAGTTCAAGGAACAGAACAAAAAAAATAAGTTGGGTGGCCCAAATAGTTACTCTGTGTAGCAAGCTACTGTGAAAAAGATATTTTTCTTCTTGCCACCACAATTGCTACCGAAAAACATAGATTTCTGGATATCACTCAACTTTCT
This sequence comes from Aurelia aurita, assembly GCA_004194415.1. Lineage (NCBI taxonomy): Eukaryota > Metazoa > Cnidaria > Scyphozoa > Semaeostomeae > Ulmaridae > Aurelia > Aurelia aurita. The sequence goes on along the minus strand of REGM01000193.1, from coordinate 589,815 downwards.
AGGGCTATGTTAAGGTCTCGAAAATCAAAAATTGTATTGCACTGTTTTTTTAAGCTTAACTAAGCAACAATCAATCACCATTAATTCCTATCTTTTTTGCATCTATAAGGACCGCCTCCCGTAAAAACACTTCGGAGATGAGAATCTGCTTTATTCACTGAACATCATAAAATCCATAGCTTTAAAGTAAATCTTTATGGGAACAGGTCGTGTTATATGCAAAAATGGACTTGCAGTTTTGAAAATTACTTCGAGTCAAGCTGAAACCTTGAAAAACAGATCAATTCTATTTCATGGGATTTCTAGAAATCTAAGTTGGCCTAAGATTTCTTTCCAGAAGTCTGTTGCTAGTTATACGCAGGAGGAAACATTAAGGTTATGTGCAGGAGGAAACATTAAGGAATATGTATCTTAGTATTGTAGAACCCCACTTCAGTTATTGTTGCTCTGTTTGGGGATGTTGTGGGGCCACTAAATTGAAGACATTGCAGAAATTACAGAACAGAGCCGCTAGAATTGTTACAAGTAGCCAATTTGACACTCCAGCTGCTCCTCTATTGCAGCGGCTTGGCTGGCCGTCAGTTGAGAGGCTGGTCAATCGAGAAACATGTACAATGGTTTATAAATCCTTAAATGACCTTGCACCTGTAGACCTAGGTAATATTTTCTCCAGGTTGTCTGACGTTCATACCCGGGTTTTACGCAATACTAAATGCAATCTTGCTGTACCAAAAATGCAGACATCTTATGGCCAAAAGTCATTTGCGTTTTGTGGAGCCGACAAATGGAATAAACTCGATTCGGAAATGAAATTAGCCCAATCGATCCAACTAAAAGCTTTGAATTGACAATATTCTAGGAAAGCTGATCTGCATCGCGATTAAAATCTTTCCTTTTTCTTTTCTTTTTTGACTTTAATATGAAAATTGTAATTAGGTTTATATCTGGAAATTTTTAGGCTTAAT
>REGM01000193.1:542404-588765 GCA_004194415.1 Aurelia aurita | reverse complement strand
TCCTCTCGATGTGACCACACCTCGCGATTCCTTTAGCCTGGAATTACAGAGAGTTGGCGACCCTCCTCACTCTACGTAGCAGGTTTGACAGGGCGGGGACTCGAACCACCAACCCTCAGGTTGGTAGTCAAGCGCGCTACCGTTGAGCCATCCCCGCTTATAAATTTTTTTGAAAATCATTTTGAAAGATTTGACGCCTATACTCTTCCTTCATGCAAACAACGAGATCATCGAATACAAAACATTATTTTAGAATGGCGTTCCCTTTAATAAAACCATAAAACACATTTAAAAGCCGTAGACAACTTATATATGATAAAGGGAATGTAAATAAAGTGCAAAATACTGCAATGACTTCAAGCAAATGCGTTCAGATATGTTTCAGGTAATCTTCGAAGGTTCTAACTAAAAATAAACAATACACACTCTGCACTATAAAATTTTAATAAACACATTAATCAGAACCCTAACTAAGGAGCATTAATAACATTAAAAAGATATTTTCAAGAACAGCTTCTACTGTTTGCTCACATAGCTATAATATGTATGTATATATATATTCTGTTTCACGGAGGCGGGCCAGTGCGGCAGCGCAGCCACAACAAGGCAAGCTGAGTATCATAAATAAAGCTCAACATACAGCTAATCGGGTGCAGGTGTTCTTGAAACAGTACCAGTTTCATACTTTCGAGACCAAGAACTTTCCTATGATCTCCATAGTTAAAGATGAGCAAGGAACAGGTCTTAACAATCCAGTTTCTGAAGGCGCACATTTAAGAGAAATTTTCAACCTTCTTCCAGACAAAATGATCTTTTGGTTAGAATCTTCCTTCTTGATGTCAAGGAAAATGAACCTGATCTAAGATGATTCTTGATGTACGAGGGTGAAACACAAAACTGGATATGACATCAAAATTAGTATGAATAAACAAAAGTGGTTCAAAGTAAATGAACGGAGATAAAGCGAACTAGTCTAAAAATAGGTAGAAAAATAACAAAAAGAAGGCCACACGCTACTTATTGCCATATTGTTTTATCATCTATAGAGAGCAAACTCTTCTATCATTATGCGAATAATCAAAGTCCCATATTCCACTTCAAACTTTGTTTATTCGCTTTATGAAGCTACAAAATGATGCCAATGAAGTTTGTCGAAATCAGTCTTATCGTTCTCAAGTTCTATCCAATTCTAACAAACTAAGTTCTGAATTCTAAATTCTTAATATTTTAGTATTTACGATCTTGTTTCTAGAAACAAACTATAATTTTACATCTAATTTGACATTTTAGCAAAACGCTTATTATTATTTCGAATGAATCTGATAAATAGTTTAAAAACTACAGGCACACAGCCATGGAGACAACATTCTAACTCACCCAGACCAATATCGTAAAAAGAGAAGTAATTTGTTTTGATAAATGTTGAAGAGACAGTCTGTTCGTCCAACTCATCGTCTACAATGGGAACTTGGTTCATTAACCACAGCGTGTTTCGTATTGGATAGGTTCTTTGGACCCACTTTTTGAAACCCCTGGTTTGAGACGTTTTCAGTTTACAAAACAGCTTCAACTGTAATGACGTACAGAAAATCATTTATATGAATGAAAAAGAGTATGCATTGATACTTTTCGCACGATTTTTGCTAATTTATCGGATCTTGAGCTGAGAATGGTCGATGAGTTGAGACAGCAAACTGTATGAAACTTTTCAACAAATTACGTCAAAGTAAACAGAGAAGAAAGTCCAAACGATCGATTAGAAATCATTTCTGATGCAGGGAGACCAGTCATAATCTAACGTAGATTTAAACAAGGACAGATAAATCTATCAATTGATGACTTCAAACTAATCAGCAAAATCTTGATGCCTCAATCAATTCAAATAGTCTCACAATTCATTTGACATCAATATGAAATCAAATCAGCAAAACTACGTCTACTAAATGGTTACGTTTCCTAAAATGAATAATAAAAACAAGGCGAAAAATATCTGAATGATAATTCAAATAGTCTCGCAATTCATTTGACATCAATATGAAATCAAATCAGCGAAACTACGTCTACTAAATTGTTACGTTTCCTAAAATCAATACTAAAAACAAGGCGAAAAATATCTGAATGATAATTCAAATAGTCTCGCAATTCATTTGACATCGATATGAAATCAAATCAGCGAAACTACGTCTACTAAATTGTTACGTTTCCTAAAATCAATACTAAAAACAAGGCGAAAAATATATGAATGACAATTCAAATAGTCTCGCAATTCCTTTGACATCAATATGAAATCAAATTAGCGGCACTACGTCAACTAAATTGTTGCGTTTCCTAAAATCGATACAAAAAAGGGCGAAAAATATCTGAATGATAGAACAGGTTTTTATCTATATAGCAGAATGTTTATGCAATAACTTGGCAAGTCAGATTTTACGATTACGATTGCTGTAGGGTTGAATTGATAAAAATGTGATGAATAATTTTGGAATTGCTTGCTAGGATTCTGAAATGAAACAACTTGAGAGCATTAAGACCGACCATGAAAAACTAAAATTTTATGTCGAACTTGACATGCTAACTGCTCAATGATCGACGAAAGAGGTATAACGCATTTAGAAATTATATGCTCACGAACTTCTAAACATTTTCCTCACGTACCCGATGCAAAGCATAGAGAGTGCAACAATTTGTTTTGATCTATGCTGAATGACGCAATTCAAAATGATAAAAAAGGAAGCGGAGAAGAAAATCCAAACGATCACTTAGGAACTGCAATGATTTGTTAAGATAGATGTCAATAGACGATTACGGAAAAGATGGCGTCGGGGGGCATTCGACCATGATGATTGCGTTCTGTAATGAAATCAACAGTGATNACTAAATTGTTACGTTTCCTAAAATCTATACTAAAAACAAGGCGAAACATATCTGAATGATAATTCAAATAGTCTCGCAATTCATTTGACATCAATATGAAATCAAATCAGCGAAACTACGTCTACTAAATTGTTACGTTTCCTAAAATCTATACTAAAAACAAGGCGAAACATATCTGAATGATAATTCAAATAGTCTCGCAATTCATTTGACATCAATATGAAATCAAATCAGCGAAACTACGTCTACTAAATTGTTACGTTTCCTAAAATCTATACTAAAAACAAGGCGAAACATATCTGAATGATAATTCAAATAGTCTCGCAATTCATTTGACATCAATATGAAATCAAATCAGCGAAACTACGTCTACTAAATTGTTACGTTTCCTAAAATCTATACTAAAAACAAGGCGAAACATATCTGAATGATAATTCAAATAGTCTCGCAATTCATTTGACATCAATATGAAATCAAATCAGCGAAACTACGTCTACTAAATTGTTACGTTTCCTAAAATCTATACTAAAAACAAGGCGAAACATATCTGAATGATAATTCAAATAGTCTCGCAATTCATTTGACATCGATATGAAATTAAATCAGCGAAACTACGTCTACTAAATTGTTACGTTTCCTAATACATATACTAAAAACAAGGCGAAACATATTTGAATGATAATTCAAATAGTCTCGCAATTCATTTGACATCAATATGAAATCAAATTGCAAAACTACGTCAACTAAATCGCTACATTTCCTAAAATCTATACTAAAAACAAGGCGAAACATATCTGAATGATAATTCAAATAGTCTCGCAATTCATTTGACATCAATATGAAATCAAATTGCGAAACTACGTCAACTAAATTGCTACATTTCCTATAATCTGAACTAAAAACAAGGCGAAAATATCTGAATGATAATTAAAATAGTCTCGCAAGTCATTTGACATCAATATGAAATTAAACCAACAAAACTACGTCTACCAAATTGCTACGTTTCCTAAAATCTATGCTAAAAACAAGGCGAAAAATATCTGAATCACAGAACAGTTTTTTATCCATATAACAGAATGTTTACGCAATAACTTGCCAAGTTGGATTTTAATTACGATTGCTGTAGGGTTGAATTGATAGAAAATGTGATGAATAATTTTGGAATTGCTTGCTGGGATTCTGAAATGAAACAACTTGAGAGTATTAAGTCCGACTTTGAAAAACTAAAATTTTATGTCGAAGTTGACATGCCAACTGCTCAATGATCGACGAAAGCGGTATAACGCATTTAGAAATTATATGCTCACGAACTTCTAAACATTTTCCTGACGTACCCGATGCAATGCGTAGAGAGTGCAGCAATTTGTTTTGATCTATGCTGAATGGCGCAATTCAAAATGATGAAAAAGAAAGCAGAGAAGAAAATCCAAACGATCACTTAGGAAATGCAATGATTTGTTAAGATAGATGTCAATAGACGATTACGGAAAAGATGGCGTCGGGGGGCATTCGACCAAGATGATTGCGTTCTATACTGGAATCATCAGTGATTCTATAGAGATTCGATCATCAAACGCAATGCATCTTGGTCAAATGCCCACTGACGCCATATTTTCCGTAATTGTCTATTCCCATGCAGGTGACGTGACATAATCTGTAAAGTGACGTAGATTTAACCCAAGAAAGATAAATTCACAAAGAGATGCCTTTCTACCTATTCAGCCAATCCAGAATGGTAAATCAATTCAAATATCTTCACAATTCATTCCACATCAAGACGATATCTTTGAAGATCAATCAAACCAGTATAACTACGATACGCCTACTGAATCGAACATTGAGATTTATGACGCCTTTCAAAATCCTTTCAAGGAAAGCAGAGAAGAAAATGCAAATAAATGCAATAATTTTGTCATCATAGATGTCAATGTGATTAGCTTCGTCGTTGAAATGTAAGCAAATCTGATCAAAGATGTTGGACCTGTTTCAAAGGATTCTGCAGTGAAACATTGTCATAACATCGCTTCTATCTTGAAAACAATTTTCTTCATTCTCACCAAATAAATTGCTATATTTAAGTTGACATGTTAGTTTCATACTAAATATTACCTTGTATCTGTCGAATATTTTGAAAACTATAGGCCCACAAACGTCTAAACCTTTCTCCGACGTACCGGGTGCATACGCCTATAGCCTATATTTTTGGGGTGAGAGACCGAGCGGCTTATACAGTCCCCGTTAGGAAATTGAAGTTAAGCTTGGTCGAGTTAGGTCAAACTTTGGATAGGCGACCTTCCAGAAGCCTGAGCAAACAACTCATTTCACCGTCCTTCGGAAGGGACGTCAAACTAGGGGACACATGCCTGGATGCGGCATACACTGCTCATAGTAGGCCTAAAGTAGTTGTAATATAGCTAGATACCTTTCCAGCCTACTTAAAATAAAGTAATGGTTATGATGATGATGATGATGATGCAATAACTTAGAGCGTGCAGTTATTTCTTTTGATCGATATTGAAAAAACGAACAGTCTGTTCACTCAGCTGATCGAATAAACTAGCAACTTGGTTCATTAACCACATCGCTATTAATTAATACTGCATGTTTCACATCGGATAGATCGGATAGATACATATGGAATCCCTTCTTGCAGTCCAATGTTGGACAGTTTTTAGATTAAAAAAGAGCTATAGCTGCAACTGACTTTCAGAATTTTGTTCCTATGTTTGAATGAAAAGGATCATTTACTAACACATTTTTTCGACGCTTTTCGCTTGTTTATCAGACCATGAACTGAGAATGGTCGGTGAATTGAGACAAAATACTGCATGACGACATTGAAAAAATTATTTCATGAGAACAGAGAAGAAAGTCCTAACAATCACTTAGAAAGTGTGCAATGATTATTAAGCTGGATTTTCACTGGGTACAAAATGTCACGTGGGCTACATCTCCATTGTTTAACAACAAAACGTTTCGCTTTCTTGATTGACACGTCGTCTTGAAGTTAGCCAATCAAATCAGCTGAAAATGTAGCTCGTGCGATATTTAGCACGTAGAGGAAATCTAGCTTTATGATATATGTCGCTTCTAAAGCAGATCACCTGTCATAATCTGTAAAGTGACGTAGATTTAAACCAAGAAAGATAAACCTATCAATTGAAGCTTTTTAACCATCCTGACAATTCAGAAAGCTCCAATCAGTTCAAATTGATTATTATCATAATTCACTGGACATGAATATGATATCAATGTAAATCATAAACAATAAATGAAACCAGTGAACGAAGCTACGCCTTTTGAATCATGCGTAACCGACAAGATAGGGTAGGCATAATGAGATGGGAGGGCCTAATCGTAGATCTGACCGGGGGAAATTTGGGTGATAGTAATATAGTTTTTTCTCAAAATTCAAATAAAAATAATCAAATCTAATAAGATTTTTGCTGGTGCAAAACTTGACCTATCTCCATTTTAATGATTTCAATAAATCATTTGTTGACATTTCAAAAAGTTAACAAATAATTTAATCATGGCCTAGTCTTTAATCATGGTCTAATTTTATTTAGTTTAATCATGGTTTTTGCCAACCATGATGGGGACCAGATGACCAAGTGTCCTTCCCTGCTTTGGTTGGCACATATTAATGTATTTATTTTGTAATTGTTTTAATTTTTAGATGAATATATAAAAAAAAATTTGGTCTAATCTTTACATAATATGAATAATAATCAACTTGGATTTTTCTACCTGGAATGTCGTTTCATTGGAATTATCAACTGTAAAACTGGAATCTGTTAAGATACGAAAATCATAATCGTCACCACTCTTGTCCTTCTGCAAACTGCTGCAAAAGCATATATTTGATCCGACCACGGGTTTGCAGGGACCGTGCGGCCATTGGGCTAGCAGGGGCTAAACCCCTCCCCCCCCCCACTTTTTTCGAAGATATGGTGCAGAATTTTCAAAACTATAAAAATTACTGTTTGATGAGAATTAAGTTATATGTTTCGATCACTTTCTTACGAATTATAAGTGAAAAGAATCTGGTCTCCTAAGCTTTGTTGCTTTCTTTGCGTAAAATCTTGGATATAAAGTCTCAAAAACTGAAAAGTGGGCTTTGGGCTTTGATTTTATTTGGACTTCAGCAACTAACTTCAAGTTTTCAAATGCAGTCTATTTGAATGAGAATCGACCTCTTCTCAAAAGCAATGAATAAAGAAGCCTTATTTTCATAAAAGGGCGTTTTTCGATGTTCTAAAGGGCGTGGTTTCAAAAACATTTTCGCGCAACATAGCCCCCCTCCCACTTAAATACCGCTCTGCGGTCTCTGCGTGTTTGCTTACGTTAACAGACAGTGATCTACATGCGTTCGGCTGAATTGCACAATCACATTGTGGTCTTGTCAGTCAGGTACTTGACGATATAAGCTCTTTCGCAATACGTACGACTTTGATTTGGACACACATTCTTTTCATAAGAAACCGCATATTTGAGACGGTAGCCTCAATTTTTTCAAAATTGAGAAACCGTGCTACCTGGATTAACACAGCCACGACAATTTTGTAATTTGCAGCTTTAATTTTCCAAGGTCACTCGAAAGATTTTTGTTTTGACACTGTAAAGTATCGAGAATGATTTGAAATCGTTCTGAGTGCAATTTATGTTAATGTTTTTTTGGGATACCTTACTAGGTAGTTTGGAAGCCCTTTTAACGATAAATATTAATTCTACATTTAAAGCATTAAAAATTTAAGAAACTCGTAGGAAACTTTTGGAAGCAAAATTGTCGTAAAATTTAAGCAACTAGCTACCAGCCCCAAGCCTACGTTTCTTATAAAAATTGAGTGTACTCTCCTTGAAAATGATTGCATAATTATGTCTATGACGTCATCACTGTGGTATGATCAAAATGACAGCACGAAGCAATGCCCAATAAATGTTACGTTCGTCTCAAGATTCATATCAAATTCACCTCAGAAGATTTGCAATTACACACCCGAGAATCTGAACTCTCACGGAATCAAACATTGTTCGGGTTTTCGAGTCCTGTAGTTTATGGGAGGGGGGAGGAAAGGTGGATTCATCGGCAAGTGAAGCTTAGGCGAAAATCTCCCCTTTGAAGACTCTTTAGCAGTCAATGATATCAGAAATAGGATTCTTTTGAGATAATATCTTATCAGCAAGGGCNGCATAATTATGTCTATGACGTCATCACTGTGGTATGATCAAAATGACAGCACGAAGCAATGCCCAATAAATGTTACGTTCGTCTCAAGATTCATATCAAATTCACCTCAGAAGATTTGCAATTACACACCCGAGAATCTGAACTCTCACGGAATCAAACATTGTTCGGGTTTTCGAGTCCTGTAGTTTATGGGAGGGGGGAGGAAAGGTGGATTCATCGGCAAGTGAAGCTTAGGCGAAAATCTCCCCTTTGAAGACTCTTTAGCAGTCAATGATATCAGAAATAGGATTCTTTTGAGATAATATCTTATCAGCAAGGGCGCATTTTGCAAAAAACATAATATTCTGGTTTCCAAAAAAACAATGAATTTTGTCTTTTTCAAGAAGATTTTCCAAACCTCTGAGTTCATTCGATCAAATCGAAAACCAAAATGTCTGAAAAAAGTGTGCTATATTTTTGAATTCTTATTTAAATTGTATGCACAGAGATAGCAAAAAATTATGGTTGGCTGCGGAGAAGGTGTGATATTTCTTCTTGTGGTTGCCAAATCGCTTTGTCTTAAGCAGACGTGTACTTTGTTCCTTGTACCTTGTACTTTATTCTTCGAACTTTGTACTTTGTACATAGTACACTTTGCACACTTTGTACTTTTTACTTCGTACGTCGTACCTCGTGCTTGTTACTTTGTGCTTTTTCTCTTCATACTTTGTATTGAACCGAGTACAAAAACTAAAGTTAAACAGGCAATTTAGAATTTGCATCTCGCAAATCGCAAAGCAAAATCACTCTAAAGTGTGCCCCACAGTAAACTTGCAAATAACAAGCTAGCAACACTATCTGTCCAGATAGAATTTTATAGTAAAATCTAGCAACTAAAGCAACACTTTAACTTAATAAACAGGCAAATTTGCGCGGTTTTAATTAAGAGATTGTGAATAAGATATACACAATCTAAATAACTAAGTGCAAAATTTCAATTTAACCAACAGGTCATAGAGTAACCTCCTTGCTTCTAAGATGCCTATATTGAATACAAGCAATTGAATCACGCCTACAATTTAATATTGAGATAAGAACAAGTAGCATGTTATAACTACCATTTTCTGACGTCATCTTTTTAGAAAGTATAACAATTAATATAAAAGCACCAGCAAATGCAGCAAGTAACTTATTGTAGGAAATAAACGCTGTTAGAGATTACGGTTAAATATTTAAAATCAAGAAAAATTACAAAGCATGAAAAGGCAAGAATGACATCATAGATGGTCTGTAAATTAATGCAAAGCACAGACGAATGATGGTAATCTGGAAAACGGTTTTCATTCAAAATGTCATTGGAACTGAAACGTTTTAGACAGTTTGAACCAAGATAAACTCCAGTCATTGCAATAAATCGTTGTGTACATCCCCCAATCGCAGAGAATCAAAATTTAAGTACTTTTCATAAATATGAAAGAAATTAGGGTGTTTTTTAATTAACGCGTCATTTAATTAAGGCCCATGAAATCAACGCTGAACAAAATATACGAGACAGCAAAGATGAAATTATGCGTTCGGGCTCCTGAAGACTTGTAAGGGTCCGAATTGCCGGGAATCACCGATAGGCTAGTGAAGCATTAACGCATAAATTAATTACGATACATAGGTCAAAAGGCTTTTTCGTATCACGGGGTTAAACTGTGGAACAGCTTAGAAAGAGAAACTAAATTGGCACCCTCCCTAAACATCTTCAAACAAAAATTATCGACGGAGGTGTAACTATGATTGATTTTTTCTCACTTATTTCATTTTGGTTGTTGGAAGTTGTATTTGTAAACTAGACTCTGTAATTTCTTATGTTCTTAATTAAATGATTTTCTTTGCTTTTTGTTAACAGGTCAGTTTGAAAAACATTTACATGAAACCATATCAACCTGCATATATATTTTAAAATGAAATGAAATGAAACAAAATGAACGCTAAATCTACGCTTAGCAAAAATACGCGAAATTGCGAAATGAGAATTTCCAAAAGTTGTGTCAATTTCATATAGCGATAATTTCCTGTAATAAGGTAGCCAATGTAACAAAATCGAATCCTTAATTCATACAAGGAAGGAAATACATGTCGGAGATGCATGCGATGTGATAATTAGTACAATAAAGTGCGATGCGTAATCGCGAAAGCGGGAAAACATACCCTCTTTTGATCTTTAGTAGGTATAACAATTTAATTGTGTGATGCGCAGGCTAGTAACAGGAAAAACATACCCCTCGCCCTCTTTAACAACAATTTTGCTACAAAACACAAAACTAGCAAATAGCCAATGTAGCAAATAAGACCCCCTGATAGTACTAAGCATGGATATTTCAACGGCTACACGTCGGCGTTGCAATAAAGATATAATAAGAATCAGGACAATAAAGGAAATGATACACGAGCTTGAAAGAAGACAGGTGGCAGTGAGAAAGGCTAGTTATTAATTATTGATATTAGCTAGGAGAGCTCCTGCCGGGTACAGGTCTTTACACAACTGAGTATAACATTACAAGACTAGGTTTTCTTGTCGATATCCAGTGCAGGACGAAGTTTGTTTAGCTGTTTTGCTTGAAAATTTAAATTTACTCCACACAAGAGTTGATAGCATATCTGTTGCGAAAAACACTGATTCATAATTCTTGTATCTTTCAAGGAAATTCAGTTCTCCTATGAGCAATAAGTCTTGGCTACCTGAATATTGTGCTTACCCGAAGAAGGATTTATGTAACAAATGGTAGAGCGATTTGGACGTGTTTGAGAGATGTTTATTGCCTGGAAATAAGGTCTGATGCGGACGATCAAGAACGAAGCTCATCAATTATGGTTTTGGAAAATCCTGTATTCAACGCCGCTTTAACCCAAGCCACAAGCTCTTTTCAAGACGGACAAGGAAAAGCCAAAGACCGTGTTATTATCAATGTTGGTGGAAAAAGGCATGAGACTTATATCAGCACGATTCGTAATTTTCCCGACACTAGATTGTATTGGATAGCAGAAACTGCTGCCAAAATGGTCGACTTTGACCCAGAGAGAAACGAATTCTTTTTCGATAGGCATCCAGGATGTTTTGAAAACATTCTAAATTATTGCAGGACGGGGAAATTGCATTGTCCAAATGATGTTTGCGGACCATTATTCGAAGAGGAGTTAGCTTTTTGGGGCATTGATGAACTGCAAATGGAACCATGTTGTTGGGGGACATACACACAACATAGGAACGCGCATAAACATCTACGAATGTTTGATAAAATCAGATCAGAGACAGGCGAAGAGGAAGAAGAAGCGTTTGGTGAAGGGAGACCTGGACCAGTTCGACATTATGGTCCAGTTGCGTCCTTCTTCAGATACTGGCGACCCATTGTGTGGTCAACTCTCGAGAGACCGTACTCATCAAAATATGCTCAGGTGAGTTGTTTGAGAATTACTTGTTTACTTACCTGTAATTTCAACTGCTGATTGATAGAGTCATCAAACATACCTACTGCAGGTATTCACACCAATACACAATAGCGGTCATATCGGGCTTAAGATTACACTTAGCCCCGCAGGTTGACCATTTACATGCGTTGATCTATTTAAAGGCCATTTTTTAACTCAGGATGAAGCCAAAGACTACTACAATAATACGAATCGTTGCGCGATAGCATGTTCGACTGACCCTAATAACATTCATTTAAAAATGTCCACAGTTAATTTTATGATGAAACATGAGTAAGGAATGAGAGATAAAATATAAAATGATAATAACCGTAACTTCGCGGCAAATGTAAGTGAAATTTGTCGCAAGGTCAATACTAAATTGCCACAAACAATTAACTACACACAGGCTGCTTTGTCGTTGCGAACCCCGGACCCCCCCCCCCCAGTCATGGAAAAATTGAAAAGAGGCATTTTTCAAGTATTCCTGTGAGTGGGAGTATGCACGCAGGCTAATAGATTACGGAGCAGTTATTTTTCTGCTGATAATTAAATCCTCGTGACTTTAGAAATAGACTTAATCTATTGGTATACCAATCTCTACAGTGCTTTCGAGCAAAACACGAAACGATGGAAGTGATCTGCCGCAACTTTGGGCAGAAATCCGTAATGGTTACATTCACAAAACCATGATATGGAATTCAAAGCTGCTCATACTGGCCGACTTAGCTAGCCTTCGTTTCTTTCACGGGCAAAACATTATATCCTAGAGCCTGTAAAGGATGTGCTAATAACATGAAAAACGTAAATCATTCATATATCTTGCAGTTCATGAAGCTGTATAGCTTGCACGAGCAAAACAGTCCATCTTCCAACCTGTATAGGATGTGCTAAAGATTTGCTGAAGATAGCTAAATTAGTTACATTTCTTGCAATCCATCAAGTTATTTAACTTTGTTTCGCAACATTGGATCTCAATTCAATTCAACTAGGCAATTTACGCTTACCAAGAATTATCAAAGAGAAGCACTTGATTCAGATTAAATTAAGAACAAACAATTTAGGGACTAGTTTAATTTGGGACAAATAGCTTGTTCTAAAAATTTAATGACCGAAATTTTAATGACTGTAACATCAACTAATTTGCCCTTGCCAAAAATTATCAGAGAGAAGGAACAATAAATTTTGGACTAGCTAAATGTCGGACAAATAGAATTGACCAAAATTTTTGACATCTGAAGATTGTGGCGTCAGGAATTTTAAAACAATGTGAAAGTCTTTGAATTTGGTATATTTCATATTCCACATTTTGAACTACGGGGAGGGTCGCCCTTCAGTAAAAATGCTGCGCAAATAATAATAAGCTGAATGTATAAATAAACTAAATCGTAGAGAACCAATACTAAAAGAATACTGATGATGAATATCTAAGGGATCGTCTTAATAAAAGTTTAAAGACTTTTTTCGATGGCAGTTCGATGGCAGTTCTTCCACCGGTGCTCCAAAGCGGCGACAAAATTACCGGAGTTGTCTACGCAAAACGGTAGACGCTTGAGATTTCCATGTCGCAAGTCTCCGAAAAAAAATCGACCATAGAAATCCCGCTAACTCCACCGATTATTTGAGACGATCCCAAACGTAATATCGTCTTATTCCCCTCCTCGTCCATTTCTTAGTGATATGACAGCTCTAAAAGTTGCTATCATAATTCTTTTGAGCCGTTGGCATGGTGATTCTAAGCAGCTGAGTAGCAGTCAACTTTCGACGATGATGAAAGAAATGAATTTAGATTGATGTAAAACGAGCAAATAGAACTTCCAATCTATTGACATCTTACACAAGGCAGAAAGTGTGTGATTTACAGTCTTAATATCAAGTATAATTTTTGTCTGAAATTCCTGTCAGTCTGGTCCAAATTTGTTTGTACTAAAATTATTGTCCGAAATTGTCTCGGGGGTATCTTGACCAATCATCTAACGGAGACGTGCCATGATGCCTGAAAAAGTCGTACCCATAATTCCGCTAAGTGTTGAGAATTTCAGGGTCATTATTCCGCAAATTATGAAACAAGTTCTGTGATTCCTATATTTTGCCAACTTTTCTTCAGAAAAGCACCCATAATTCCGCAAAATGTCTGAAAAGTATCTCTAAAAATAGCACTAACATACCAAGATACCTCCCCCTCCCCCTCCGAAGAAATTTTGCGGTCCGAATTTTTTCGTTGTTGATGTATCTAGTTCCTACAGATATATTTATAAAGTGCGGCATATTTGAATAACTAACATAGACTGATAACTTGGCTGGCCTGATTGTCGGTCATTATTGATAGGGTTGTTGACTGGACAGAAGATCATTAAATTTCGATAACACGGATTGCCAAAGAATCATTATTGATAGGGTTGTTGACTGGACAGAAGATCATTAAATTTCGATAACACGAATTGCCAAAGAATCATTATTGATAGGATTGTGGACTGGACGGAAGATCATTAGCTTTGGATGGCATGTAATTGCAAAGGATCATATACTCCATTCACATTGGGCAATCCAAACCAGTTTAGAATGAACCAGGTTCCGAGCAAAATTAAACTAAACTGGGTTGGGTAGGGATGTTGATAGATAAGAACCAGTTTAGTCTTGGTGTGAACGCTTTTTTAATGAAACTGATTCGTCTAAACTACCTTAAAACAGGTGTAATTTACAGTGAGTATAGGGTAAAAGAATGCCTTGTTCAACAAGATATTGGTAACATTTTCGTAACTTGCATAGATACTTACTGACCTTTGTTTGTCTTAACACATTCAGGCAAATTGCGGCAAGGAAAGATTCTGAAAATTAAATAAGTTCAGATCGATTTGAACAAGAAATGATTGCATTCAGCAGTCCTTTTAAGCACGAAAAAATAGCAGAAATTTAAAAAGCAAGTAAATTTGCGAACGACGTATTTTGCTTGATAACTGTATTTATACCCAAGCCTTAAGAATTTCTAAATTTGATTTTCTGATTTCATAACTGAGATAGTGGATGGAAAGAAGAAGGTGTCATATCTAAGTTAAGCTTAGAGACCTGAGCGCATAAATAAACATTTACAGTATCTTTGATGTTAGAGAGGGTGTTATTATGGACAGGGGGTAGCTTAGAATAAATAATTTCACCAACTATAAAGGCTCACAGTTTATAACTTCACCCAGTGCTTGATATTTCAAAGCTCAAAATCACTACCCTGCCAAATCACCAAATATCAAACGTAAGCAATTGATAATGTCGAAAAACATATTTCAGATATCTATCACTCAGAGCCACCAGGTGAATGAAAAACTGTTGAACTTTTCGGTGCCGTGAAAGTGATCGGAATATCAGATTGGTTTTGAACCTTTATTTGGACACTAGGAACGGAATGTCAGTATTTTGCCCGCTAGACAATCTTTTAAACTTGTTTACGTCGGGAGAGATGATGGATTAATAGATAGCTTGATTTTCAAGGCTCATGTGTCGTAGTTCGCTAAAATGAAGTTTATTTATGATTTAAAACTTTGACTCTCTGGCAGACAAAAAATTGACCAGCCTTTTCCCTGAAGCCTAACAAGACCATTTCACCAATATTATATACTGGCTGCTTTTGCGACACCTAAACAATTGATATATGTAAATACATTTGGTAAAAAGGTCCCTAACCCTAACCCTAACCCAAACCCAAACCCTGTCGTTGTCTCGAATTAAAAGGTAATGTGTCCATACAGGTAGGCCTCCCAGAGCAAGGCATGTGATCAACTAAAATTTCTTTTCGATCACTCATTACAGCAATTTTCTCTATTCATGTGATCAGTTTGAATCTCAACCAATCATTTGCCGAGAATGTGATGGATGTTGACAAGTTGGGTATACGCTGGCCTTATATATGGACACATTACCTTTAACTTGATCTTTAACTCTAAGCTCGACTTTCACTGATAAATCAAAACAAAAAATCTTTGAAATCCATCATTTAGACCAGTGTCTACAATTTCACAAATTGTCAACTCTATTCAGACTCGTCTGGTAAACACTTCAAATATTTTTTATCATAGCCTTACTTTTCAACGCTGTTTTCAAATTTTGTGCCACGGAAAGACTTGTGACACTTAAAATGCGAAAAAATCTATCTATACCAGACATAAGTTGCCTCCTTTCGAGCACTTAGAAGCTTTTGTCGTTGAAAGTAGATATTGTTTCATTGTTGCATTTTAATTTTAATGTACCGTATATTATCTAAATCATCAACCGCTTGAATCACTCGGCTTGTTTTTTACAGACAAGATTGAGATAAAAATGAATTGCTTAATAGATCTAAGGGTCATCTTTAGGATGTATAAAAAGAGTTTTGATGAAATGGTCACCGGCTCAGCATTCTACTTAATATTTGAAAAAGGTTGAACAATGTTTTACCTGCTACACAGTCTTTGCAATGTTTCGTGTCATGGGAGTTGACGAATAAATAGATAGATCTTAGGTCTATTGTTGAAGTATACAAAGAACTGTATTCTGTATTATAAGAAAAGCTGGTAAGGTACCTAGCTTGTCATTGATTCCTAAGAAAAGCTTCTGAAATCAGCTTCTGAATTAGCTACATGAAATGCCAAGGCAAATGTTGTAGATTGATCCTTCTTCTTTCGATATATGCTAATGTCTTCTAGCTGGTGGGTCAGAAAATTGTTTAGACGCTTGAAATAACTGTAGCTTTAAAATCCTTTATTAGATTCATATGAAGTGAATTAGATACATAAAATACCGAGGCTGATGCTTCAGATATATTCTTCTTCTTTTGATATATACCTAATTCTCAAGTTCTTAATCAGATAAGCAGAATCCGGCGGCAGATGACATTTAGATTTAACATTTTTCTTTTGATATATACCTACTCATGTCTTCTATCAAAACCCCCTTTTCACATGCACAACGAATTAGTTAACCATCCAATTTTCAGGGGCATCCTTTGCAGATTTCTTTATTTACATTTGTGTGACTCAGCTAATAGGCCGTAGAGTGTCAATCAAAAGAAATGGGATGTTAGGGTAAAAATCAGTTTTTGTTTCTCTATGCACCTATTTATACTTCAGCCTCCATTAATTTTGGTCCCCCACTTCTTCTGACTCATATCTTTATTTAAGTTTATGACTCAACTAATTGGCCGTGGAAATTCTTTGCTTGCATTCCCTTATTTCTTTTTGTATTTGCGTGTCAATCAAAAGCAATCGGATGCTATGGTTACAAAATTTGCAACTGTTTATCAATGCACCTATTTACATGCCAACGGCTCTTAATTAAGTGTTCTGAACTACTTATGGCTCATATTTGCCTATGATTGGACTATCAAGATTTAAGAAGTGTTTTCACAACTTTAAATGAAGATAGATATTGCCACATGCTACAACCTCACATTATCACAGCGTTAAAAGACTTGCACGTATTGCTTGTGTAAACATGATACCGATCATCCTTTATCAATCAAGATCTACCAAGTGTAAACGTCTCAAGAAAATTTCATATTTCAGTTCATATGCGAGATAAGGAAAACTCACACAACTCCAAAGCAATTGCGCGCAAGCTAATCATGCCTTTCTGTAGAAATTTCCGGAGGTAACTACCGAGTGCTAAAAAACTTTAACAACTAAACCAAGCTTTGCTTCCTAAAACGAAATCATCGTGTATCGTCGTTTGTTGTAAGACTCAGCTATAATTCAAGATTTTTCTTGGTCAATTTAATTTATTCTCCTAAATGCGGATTCAAAACTGTGTTCATTTCGTTATTTCTCAATCAACGTTGAACCACGCCATGCCACCGTTGTTAACTCCCTGTTTTGGAGGATTTAACCCAAAGCTGAATTTTAAATTAACCTGGGAACACGAAATTGCGAAGAAGAGCAGATATCTATCTTTTGCAAACAATAGATTTCCCTACACTACTTCAAATCTAATCCCTGTTTTAAAATTTTACAAAACGTGGACTGGGAAAAGATGGAAATTATTTTACTTACTCTGGATGAGAAATGTAGGATTTCGAAAGCTCTTATCTAAATGGTGGCACAATTCATCTTTAACAAATTTAGCTTGCAGAAAGCAAGGTACGAAGTATCTCGTGAGCTTTTTTTGGGATTTACTATCATTGTCTAGTTACATTGTCTTTTTTGGTATTACTATCAAACCATAGTTTCGAGATTTCTGCAGAGATCATGGTTACCGTTGATTTTCCTTGAAATATCCAAGATCTATACTTACAGTCTGCTCACTCGACTCATCGACGACCAAACTAGAAACTTGGTTCATTGTCCATAGCATTAATTTGCTCTGTTGCGAAAATTACTTACCTATGTTTGATTAAATAAAACACATGCAGTAGTCCACCTTTTCTGCACAATATATGGTGGTTTATAAGACTACCAGGCGATTCATAAAACCTTTTAGAAAATCGCAAAAATTTGATTGTGTTGCCGATCTTTAACTTTCTTTTTGTGTATGTCTTTCAAGGACAAAATAAATCTAATTAATGGTCGTTATTTTGTTCTTCTGGGAGAGAGACAATGATAGTAAATCACGAAAGACCACAGTTAGAGCAATAGTATTTCACATAAAATGGTATTACTAGCCAGAAATCTATAATTTGTGCTTTAATAATAAAAGTTCGAGTCCTACGCGACAAAAAGAGCTTCATCAAGGACATAAGAAACAAATTTAGGTGGTATAGTGCGGCATTAAAACTCAATTTGATAATCATTGCTGGTGGATACGGAGTGTGCTTCAAACCCAGATGGCATCTAAAAGCACAAATCCCACAAATCCAAAGCGATTTCAAGACTTCGCAATATTTCTAAAATTACGATCCTTGACACAAATGCGCGTAAAGAAATTTTCAAGATCGGTAATGTAATCAAATTTTTAATTTTCAAGATCGGTAATGTAATCAAATTTTTAATTTTCAAGATCGGTAATGTAATCAAATTTTTAATTTTCAAGATCGGTAATGTAATCAAATTTTTAATGATTTTTCAAAAGGTGTATGTTTATTTTTACTCACCCGGTATGAATTGAAAATGTTTAATGAGCTGAGTGAGCTGACTGTAAATAATTTCAAAATGCATTTTCAAAAAAGTAAATAAACACTACAAAACTATTGAAAATATGAAAATATTGACAAAGCTGTAAAGCTGGTTCGCCACCTTTAAACTGTAAGTTGCACGCTATGTCGTGNATCGGTAATGTAATCAAATTTTTAATGATTTTTCAAAAGGTGTATGTTTATTTTTACTCACCCGGTATGAATTGAAAATGTTTAATGAGCTGAGTGAGCTGACTGTAAATAATTTCAAAATGCATTTTCAAAAAAGTAAATAAACACTACAAAACTATTGAAAATATGAAAATATTGACAAAGCTGTAAAGCTGGTTCGCCACCTTTAAACTGTAAGTTGCACGCTATGTCGTGATAGTAAGGTTTTTCTATTTTTGGTAGAAGAAGGTGGGCTCATCGGCACAGGAATACGTTGTCACAGTTTTATTTGGAAATCGAATCTTAAATTTGAGTGAACAGATTGTAAATAATTTCAAAATGCATTTAAAAAAAGAAAATAAACATTACAAAACTATGAAAATATGAAAATATTGACAAAGCTGTAAAGCTGGTTTGCCACGTTTAGACACGGGCTGTAGGAAAGCCTGAATTAAAATTAGAGTTATGGATGATACATCGAAAGTCGTCCTTGTTGATTATTTCATTCGTGATATATCGAGGCGACGCACATGGCAGAGTGACGTGACCTAGATGGGCGGATAAGCGTCTGCTGGGTCAACCGTCGAGTGGCTACTACATAACAGAAAGCCGCTGTGAAAACATCCCTGCTAATTTAATCTTAAAAACCGCAACCTATGACCACAACATTTTCCAAAGACCAATCCGAATGTTTCCTACAGCCCGTGGTTTAAACTGTAGGTTGCACGCAATGTTGCACTGGTATTTTTTTTAATTTTTGGTAGGAGAAGATGAGGCTCATCGGCACAGGAAGATGTTGTCAGATATTTATTTGGAAATCGAATGTCTTAAATTTTCAGTTCTTACTTTGAAGTTGACACTTCATAGCCCCCCCATCGAACATCAAAGCAGCAACTTTTTCCTTCGTTTGTTTTATGATTTTATGAGATATTAATACTTAAAAATGCTAAAATGCGATTTGTGCTTGATAAACAAAGGTAAATGAATCAAATACAAATTACATCGCAAGGTGACGTCCCTGTTCCTTCTTATGCAGCCACATGCAGCGAAATTTTCATTCTTGAAGAAGTGTTTATATAAGGCGGCAATAGATCATAAAAGACTTCTCAAACAAAATAAGTAAATTTAACGAAACCTGCAATTTCCTGAATGAGGTGTATTTTGTTGGTTACTCTTCAATTCAGAACTAGATTGTTAATTAGCAGCCTTCCTAACTCGATGTGTTGCGTTAATGGCTCAAAGCTTTGATAAGTTTGCTTAGCCTTTTTCAACGATTTTCTTCAAGATTGGCAATTTGCAAAATTCAAAGTTGCGCAAGGTAGCTCCCATTCCTCCCATATGTAGGCAAGCAAAATTTCATATAAAGTATTTCAGTCTGTTAGCAATTAATAAACTATTTCAATGAAACAGAGTGAACACTTTTGCTGCTATTATTCCCAAACAGGAGGACTTCTTAGGTATCACCCGGTACTAAAAGTAAAAGCGCTCGCTTCACTCGCATTTAAACATTCCTAACTCTTGCAGAAGGCTTACTGAGAAATATAGCTTTCGAACATATGTCACAGTGTCTTAAAAGTAATTGATATAAAGGAGGGAAGTAGTCTGTTCCTTTCTTTCATAAATCAGGTTAAATGCAACCAGTTCACAAAGCAAGTTGTCATTTAACTGCTGGCTTGGCAGCCGCCTTGTGGATAGTCGAAGATCTCGTTAAATTTTAATTTTCCAATTAGACAGATAGATATTTTTCCAGGCATACAGCTGCCAACTCTATCATTTTCTGAACCTAGGTTTGCTGTATATAGAAAATTATGCAGTGATTTGAACTCAATGTTGATTTACATTTGTAACTCGAAAGGAAAGTTCTCAACTTAAGAAGTAGAAGATTCAGTCTTACTTTTTGCAACGACTGGTCATGTTTAAAGAACGCCAATCAACCAGCATCCTTTGCGCGCTTCACTTGTTGCCTTTCGACTGCGGCGGCCATTTTAATATGACAACATTCTCTGCAAAGCGTGACCGCAAAGGATGCTGGTTGACCGGCGTTCTTTAAAGCATATCAGTTCATAAATCTATCAGTTCACTTGCGACAAATTTCAGGGAAACTCTGACGCCCTTGCTGTAGAGGTCAATTTTTAAAAACAATTTGTGCTATTGAGCACAGAAAAAAGTTTTTAACGAGAACAGTCATATCCTGCGTCACAGACCGTAACGAGGGGGTAGTTATGGTCTGTGCGATGGACTCACTTTTGTTGTCCCAGTTTCACAAAGATCTTGTGAAATCTGTTATTCCATGGTTATTCAAATAATGATAGTGGCATGTCTAGCTCTTTGTTTATTTAATTTGTTTATACTGAATAAGTTGTTGGGATAACAAAAGTGAGTCCATCACACAGACCATAACTCCCTCTGGTTATGGTCTATGACGCAGGCTAGAACAGTCCTGGCTGAGTGGAGTAAAACACACTATGGCTCTTTAGATATTCATCCGCCGAGATAATCAAATACAATGGCCTATTTCTAGATTCAATACCTGCACTAAAGACCCATTGCTAACCATGATTCTTCGTGGCGCCAAAGAAGTTGACTGTCGTATTATCTGAAAGTCGTTTCTGGCCTAGGTTCTCTTTATCTTGCTTTTCATAGAGGATCGCACAGCGGATCTTGGTTGAAAGTGAGTCTTTAACCATGCCTTTTCTTTCAACGACGCACAAAATATAGCTAGAGACCCAAGCGCTTAATGGCTAATGAATTAATCACGTATTTCTACTTTTCTCACGTAACAACATTTACAAGAAGAAGTAAATGGAATGCAGTAAACCACAGAATGTCTTGTTCCATATTTCAATATTTTAATAGTTTTCGTGATACAGGAAACAAATTTTAGGTTTACCAAATGAATAGTACTGACAATGACGTAATTAAAATGCCCCAAATTTTAGAAAAAGCAAGTGAAATTATCGCTTGTTGTAAAGATGCGTATGAAAGTAAATAAATAACAATTGGCAAGTTTTCAAATATGCGCATAAAAGTAAATGAATAACTTTTGGGAAGTTTTTCAATAACATCATTGTCATTCTACATTATATATGACAGGGAGGGTGACAAGAATGAATAGCGTTTATGCTCATTTCAACACGGGCTCAGCTGTAAAAATATCTCTTAAAGACCCATTGCTAACCATGATCCTTTGTGCGCCGAATGAAAAGCAAGGCAAAGGGAATCTAGGCCAAAAACGACTTTCAAATAATGCGAAAGTCGGCTTTGGCGCCACGAAGGATCATGTTTAGCAATGGGTTTTTAAGTTGCATTGCGTTTACATGGAATCTGAACAAAGGCTGAAATGAGATCACATGATATAAATGCGGTTGCAAGCAATAGAAACAGCGGCTATTAATATAAAAAATGCAACAATTTGATTTCAACACGCCAGGAGTAGAAATTTGTTCTGTTTACTATGCATATATATTGTCAATAATCTCAGCCTGTATTGAAATTTCTTTTGAGCAATGAAGTAAAGGCGTTAGAAAAAGTTGCAAGAGGCATTCATTAGGCTTTCATTGACACAACTTCGAGAGGAAACCCTGCTTTCCAGCTTTCTAAATGTCAAGTTTAATTTCTTCGTGAATTAGTGAATTAAACGGGTTTGCGTATTTACCGTCCCGTTAGTTCAGCCATGACGTAATTGCTGGTGTATGCATAACCACTGCTCATTGAAGAATTGCCGATCGTGGTTTAATTGGGTGAGATTAGATAGTGTTAATTACAAGCAAATGCTTATCACCTAAAGGAGGCCTGGAGCCTAGGCTCTACCGGGTCAGTAAAGAATGTTAAGAAGTTTGCAAGCCTGTAGTTTGGTAGCTATTCTCCAGATTCTTATTGTGTAGCTAATATGTCAACGTATATAATAAAATGGTTAAACTCGGTCTTATTGTTCTCAAGTTACAAGCAATTTTATAAATTGTTTCCTCTTGGAATCCTTCAAAACAGGCCAAACCTCTGGATCAAGTTTTTTCATATTCAAGCTTCACAGTGATTAAATTAAACTCAATCGGGCGTTCTTATTGTCTAAGCAACCTGTTGTGCAGTTACAAAGCCTGCCCTATTATTCTTTTCTCTCAGAAATTTCTTTTAGCCTTTTTCTACTAGTTTTCAGTATCGTCAAACGAATATATTAGCAAATATTTTCAAGGATTTTAGGTCTGTTTTGAAGGGTTCTGAGATGGAAAATTGTTTATAAAATCGCTTGTAACTTGAGAATAATGAGACGAGCGGTTCTTTCGTTTGCTGAGCTCGCTCACTCGACTCGCTTCTAGAAGTGATTGAGAACTGATGGAACTTTAACAAGTCAAATTTTGACTGTGTTCTATTTCAAAAATACCTCATATATGGTGATTAGTTCTCTTAAACTGTGCTAAGTTTTGACAGTGAAAACTGTTCAGCACCGATACCAGCCATGAAGACATAGGGGGGCAAAGAACCAACACTTTCTGACAGCAAAATCAACAGTAACAATAGCAACAATGCCAGTTGTAGAAACATACGTTACAATCATGCGTGAAATGACTGATATACTCCTTCAAAAACTAGAATTTAAAGTTATTTTGCAATCCAACCTCGCTACCTTCAAAATTAGTGAATATGAAGCAAAACTATGCCGTAGATTCAAAATTCATGTCGTCATTTATCCTCGAACGTTAATAAATTCGTGTTCAATGCATCATTTCTCCCGCAAAATCCTTTAAAGGTGGACCTGTAAATCACAAAAAAAATCCAACAGGTATAGTGAATTTTCCGACAAACACGGCCTTCTGAAGGGGAGCTCCGCCCCCGCCCCCCCCCCACTGGCTTCGGCCCTGCAACTGTTCCAGAAGAGTGTCATTGTGGCATAACATGTTTTTTTGTCAGATCTTCTGTTTGGTTGAACGTAATAACTACATAAAGGATACTGATACAAAAACAATTATTTCCATACAAACAAGACTATAGATGCTTTCTCGAAAAAATAAGCAACTTTCCGGCCACCTGAAGCTTGTTTTGATACTTTGTCCTTTGACAGATGCGTCAAATGAAAACATTTTGCCACAAACAGAATCTTCTCATTAGCAAAGGAAATTTTCATAAACAAGGAAATTGCATATCATATTTGACACACCTTCTAGGAGTTCACACTCAATCTGCAATTGTTATTGGAATTTAAAATTATAATAATGATAATAATAATAATATTAATAATAATAATAATAATAATAATAATAATAATAATAATAATAATAATAATAATAATAATAATAATAATAATAATAATAATAATAATAATATTATTATTATTATTATAGATAGAGATAGATGAGATTATGAATCAAAGTATGAAAGAGCTTGTACAAATGGAATACCTACGAAGATTGAAAAAGATTCTTAAATCAAGATTGAATGGAAAGAATATAATCATTGCAATAAATACGTGGCCTGTGTCATTGCTGAGGTATGGAGCTGGTTTGATAAACTGGACGAAGAATGAACTACAACAACTTGATAGAAAAACGAGAAAGAAACTGACCATGTATGGAGCGTTCCACCCCAAAAGCAATGTGAATAGACTGTATTTAACAAGGCAGGAAGGAGGAAGGGGTTTGATTGGAGCTGAAGAGACTGTACGAAGTGAGGAGAACAATCTTGGCTGGTATGTGATGAACAATGTCCACGAAATAATGAGATCAGTTGAAAAAGAAGGAATATTGAGATCAAATGAAATCAAAGACCCCAAAGTATGGAAACGACAGAATAAAGAACAGCATAAGAATGGGTGGATAGATAAGCCGCTGCATGGGCAAACAGCTAATGCTACAAAAGATTTAATGGATAAGGATAAGAACTGGAATTGGTTAAAACATGCAGGATTAAAGAAGGAAACAGAGAGCACTATATTTGCAGCGCAAGAGCAAGCAGTGGGAACAAATTCTGTAAAGAACATCATTTACAAAGAGAATGTATCAAAAGAATGTAGATTATGTGGAAAAGCAGATGAAACGATTGCGCACATTGTATCTGAATGTCAACAGCTAGCACAAGTACAATATAAAGGCTGGAGACATGACAAGGTAGCTCAAATTGTCCACTGGAAGTTATGTCAAAAACTAGGAATAGACCATGGAGACAGATGGTACAACCATAAAATAGAAAGTGTGATTGTGACAGAAGACTTTAGGCTATTATGGGATTTTCCCATACAGACAGATCATCGACTGGAGCATAACCGACCAGACATTGTCTTTGAAAATAAAAAGGATCGATCATGTTTGCTGATTGACATATCTTGCCCCTTCGATATAAGAATTGAAAGAAAAGAAAAGGAAAAGATTGAGATATATCAAGACTTGAAGAGAGAGATCAAGAGGCTATGGAATGTAAGAGAAGTCAAGATAGTACCAATAATTATTGGAGCTCTTGGCACGATTGGAAAGAACTTTGAGAACTGGCTGAAGAAAATTGAAATAGAATGCAGCACAGAACTTTTACAGAAAGCTTGCCTGTTAGGAACTGCAAAGATTCTAAGAAAAGTACTGGATACCTAAAGCCAAGGGACTTGGCCTGATATCCAGTAGTTAACCGGCAATCAACATCAACGCCGTGTGAACATTGAACAATAATAATAATAATAATAATAATAATAATAATAATAATAATAATAAAATAATAATAATAATAATAATAATAATAAGAGCCTGCTGATGCCCTGATACAGAAGCTAAAGTGGCCAACTATCACTGAAATTAACAAACGAGAGACAGCGAGCATCGTTTACATATCCATAAATGGTCTTGCACCTACGTATCTTTCCAATATTTTTTCGAAAAACTCTTCACGGGTCACTGTCAAGTTAAGAAAATCTGAGACTGACTTACGCGTTCCTCTTATGAAAACGACAAACGGGCAGAAATCATTCTTGTATCGTGGTGCGCACCTTTGGAGCAGTCTTGAGCCTGAGGTCAAGCAAGCACCCTCTCTAATATGCTTTTAACTTCGATTATGAGTATGACCACAACGTATTAATTTTTAGATTTTAGTTTTGTAATTATGTTATTAATCTTTAAGCCTTATATGTATCAAATTATAAATTGCAAATTTTTGGCACGGCTCCCTGAAAAGCAACCTTAGCTGGCGGGGTTACCGTGGTTAAAGAATATAAAATCAAAAATTAAATCATTCGAATCAATTAAATAGCAATAATAACAAATTTGTTTAAAGTTGGCGTACAACTCTGATAGCTATATCAAACTTAATTAATGCCAACTATCTGAAATGAATATATGTACAATGCAAGGAAAAGATTATAATGTAAGAATAAATAAAATATAACCTAAGCCAGAAATAAAGATCTTTCACAATCTACAGTCACACTCTATTTTGTAGGTTCTTAAATCTTTTTTCAAAAAGCTGTCAATGATCGGGACTCTCTAATACTGTGAGGTAATTGCAGCAGGCATAAAGTTAACAATTGATAATTGCTTTGGAATCGGAACTAGAGAGCATTTAGTGCATGCCCTGCTCACCTTTTCAAAGACGAGAGGAAATATCCTTCCTTGCTTAATTTAAAATATTCTTGCTTAAATCTATTGATGAAAGTCAGTTAGAGACCAGTTGTGTTATTAATGTCAGTTGCTCAACTGGATTAGCTTCTGCAATCTTCCAAAATGTGTAACTTATGTATTTTTTTCAATCACTCGGTCGAAGACTAGTCCATGTTTGAAGTACATGTTGCAAAGTTGATTTTAGGAGAGCGTAATCAAATAACAGTAGAACCACCGCAAGACAACATGAAATCAAACAAGACTCTGTTTGACATTAAATTTTAAAGCTAAATTTTCAACATGCATGACTCAGAAATAGTTATTTTTGTATCTGTGCTGTGGTGCGGTGTTCCCACTTTGATTTATTTCAGTCTACTCCGCCACAAATATCTACAGACTCCAGCTGAAAATCTGTAGTTAGGCGATTATTAAACCCAATTGAACATTTCGACTGCGAATCAAAAGCAGCTACTAATGTTATTGCGTTGTAGACTACCAATGATTTTCGTCCTAGTTATCACTGCTAGTAAATTAACAGTTACTCCCCTCATCGCTCAAACCAGTACTCAAGATTTTACATACACACAAACTGAACAAATTTTCCGATCTGTTTTGGTTTTCCGTCGCAACAATTACTGTACGGTATTTAATGAACTACAGTGAAAGATTTTCCTATTTATGGCTAAAAAACATAGTTTGTTTTCCCATCTTTTTAGAAACATGAACTTTGAACCATTTTTTGTCGGGGTTTTACTAAGGCCATCCATCATTACTATCATATTGACTGCATAATAGTCGCAAATTTAGTCCGATTACTGTGTTTGTATGATTATGAGACATAGAGCGTGCGGCAGGTCTATCAAAAGTGACAACTAAGATGTTGTAATCAGTCTAATCGTGTTGACATTTGGGGAACAGCAACCAATCATACACTCTTCCCATCAAAATATTCTTAGTCGGAATTTGTGAGTTGTATACAAAACTAACTTGTAGTGATCAAAGAAAGACCAGCACAGTTAAATTTAGATCAGACAGTTGTATTTAAAATGCTTTCTTACACAACAGTTTAATCCATTGAATTTTGCAGAAGTTAACAAGCTAAGTAATAAATCAAATGTTTATGGTCATGCAGCAAGAGATGGCTGTAGAAAGAACAGCGCTGTTAATTTTAGCTGCTTCTTGGAAAATCCTTCTCACTAGACAGCCCGATTGATTGATAATTTCTCGCCTTTACGAATTCTCGATTACAACTGAAATTATCAAGCTAAGAATCAAATCAACATTTATGGTAATACTAGAGCAATGCAGTTAAATTTAGGTCAAGTAGGTTTCTAAAAAAAGGCTTCCTTGTGATCTATTGAGCTTTGCACAGCATTACAGATCTTAGCTATCAAGCTAAGAATCAAATCAAATTTTTTATGACAAAGCATTAGGACTTTACAAATAAGCTTTTTAATTACCTAGCTTCTGCTAAAGCAATTTATATTTTTGTATATGCCTAAAGATAGAATAGAACTATAAGCATTAATAATATATAAGATCTTATGGATTCTCAAATTGGAAAATTTGGGCTATTTTGACAATTGTATTCTTCGTTTCACTTCAAGCAGGAAATCAAAGAATTCTTATCTAGCAATATTTTCATTTCATCTAATAGAAGTAGCAGTTGATGTTATAAGCAAAAGGAAATGCAATCAGTTGATGTTATAAATAAAAGGAAATGCAATCATAAGAAGTACTGTAGATGATTTTAATAGTGAGCTATCGATGAGGATGCAATCAAATTTCACAACAGGGATGTTGCTATTTATATCATAATTCGTTTTGATTGCTAAAGCATAGAACGCCGGGCTTATGAATAGTCCCTAAGACATCCTACAACATTTTTAGTTGCTTCCACGGGCAATAACGTTAGTGTATTCCTCTCTTTATTGCCCTTCGCTTTCTTAAAACATTTTGTAGCAGTAGGATCGGTTGCCTTTGATTAAAACGCCAGTGCAAAGCAATCAACCATAGTAGACAAATAAACATTCGTTATGCAAACGAAAGGCACTATTAATGAAGACATTTGGGGATACGAATCATACAAGTTCAAGAGCAAAAGGTTATCCCGTGAAAGGAAATCTGTGATCCTGCGCAGAAAGTATGCTTGGTTTGCGGGAAGGATGTGGGCGGACAATAGAACCACAACCCAAACAAGGATTAGCACAGAAACAAAGAGATTCTCGCGCATGGCAATAGGTGGACTTGCCCAAGTCTCACTTTCTTTCCTCAGTCGATTACGGTAAAAGTAGCTAGTGAATTTTGAATTTAGTGAAGTTCAAGAGCAAAAGGTTATCCCGTGAAAGGAAACCTGTGATCCTGCGCAGAAAGTATGCTTGGTTTGCGGGAATGATGTGGGCGGACAATAGAACCACAACCCAACCAAGGATTCGCAAAGAAACAAAGAGANTAGGGAGGGGTATAGTACACAACATGCTTTGATAAGATTGATAGAAAAATGGAGGAAATGTCTTGACGCCTCAGGTATAGTAGGGACAATTCTAATGGATCTATCCAAGGCATATGACTGTCTGCCTCATGACCTCCTTATTGCAAAATTGGAAGCTTATGGATTAGATATCAACAGCCTTTGCTTAATGTACAGTTATTTGGATAGCCGTCATCAAAGGGTAAAGATTGGCTCACATAGAAGTACCGCAAACAAAATCAAAATCGGGGTCCCACAAGGATCTGTCCTAGGCCCCTTGCTCTTTAACATCTTTATTAATGACCTCTGCCTCATCAACCTAGACTCTGAGATTTGCAATTTTGCAGATGATAACACCTTATACTCTTGTGGATATGATCTACAAGAAATAGTGACCAATTTGGAGAATGATCTCATTAAATTACTGGAATGGTTTAAAAGCAATGGAATGATTGCTAACCCAAAAAAGTTTCAGCTCATGTTCCTTGGTTTGAAAGGGAAAAGACGGCTACGTCTTAACATCGAGGAGAACAAATTACCTGCAGCAGATCACGTTAAACTTCTAGGGATTGAAATCGACAGCAAATTAACGTTTAACAAACATGTTGAAACATTATGTTCTAAAGTCAATAATAAGATCAGTGCCTTTTCTAGGCTAAATAATTATATTTCTAGAGAGCAGGCGTTAACAATTTGTAATGCGGTAATTTTGTCGAACTTCAATTATTGCCCTTTGATATGGCTGTTCTGCGGTAAAGGTGCAAACAAAGAAATTGACCGCACTCACAAACGTGCTCTTCGGATCCTCTATAAAGACTACGAATCGTCATTCGAAACATTGCTCACTAGAAGTGGCAGCTTTAAGATACATGTCAAAAACTTGCAGAAACTGATGACAGAAATTTACAAGTCCATGAATCACCTGAATCCTTCGCTTGTGTGGGAATTTCATGAAAAGAAACATGTAACGTACAATCTAAGAATACAATACTTATGCAAACTGCCAACAATTAAGACATTGGGCTTTGGACTCGAATCACTGTCTTTCAGAGGTAGTTTCCTCTGGAACACTCTCGATGACAGTATCAAACAAAAATCAACACTATCGGCTTTTAAAAAGAGGATCAGAGACTGGGCTGGAGATAAATGCACCTGTAAAATATGTCGCTAATTATATAATCTCTTTTTTTACTGATTTTGTGTATATTATGTTTGTAAATAGTTGGTTTGAATTAGTATTCTCTTTATACTACTGTAAATACCAACTTTAAATATTGATATTGAATTGAATTGAATGGTTCGACTGCGGTACCGGGAGCAAGGCAGATGGAAGATGGTAGAAAGCTACCGCAGGAAACCTCACGACAGTTTACAACTATATGGAGACCAAGCTTTACATAGATGAGCGATAATTTCTGAAGTTCTGCATGACAGCAAAATTAAGTACAATAGAGAGATCGAGGCAGATGGACGAGATGAAATCAGACCGACTTTGCATCGAAGAATTAATCTCAGACCAATAATTATCAAGCCAGCATGCTAAGCAGTTTTAGCAGACAAGAAAGCCAAGATAATTACAACAGAGAGACAGAGACAGCACGAAAAGATGAACTCCGACTGATTGACGCCAGCTTTAGGGCAATCAACTATTATCAAAACACTAAATATGT
The DNA here is from genome assembly GCA_004194415.1 of Aurelia aurita. Classification (NCBI taxonomy): domain Eukaryota; kingdom Metazoa; phylum Cnidaria; class Scyphozoa; order Semaeostomeae; family Ulmaridae; genus Aurelia; species Aurelia aurita. The sequence continues at coordinate 558,314 of REGM01000193.1, read as the reverse complement.
TTATTAATAAGGGGTATGGGCAAGAGTTTATTGAAATTCAAGTTATTTTTCTGAAATTGAAGATCTCCAAACAAAATAAACCATGTATCGAGTGGGGGTTTTCTTTGTACTACCCAGATGTAGGCTGTGTGCAGGCTCGACTGGTTCACGAAAATGGAAATTTAGTTGAGTAGAAAATTGAAAAACAAACTATTCAACTCAATTTCAATTAGAGGCTTCTGCCTCTCTTTTGACCTCTGCAAATTACTTTTAACTATAGCTGCTTTACATAGAGAAGAAAAAAAGCCAAAATAATTAAAACAGAGCCTTAGGGACGGAAAAACAATAACATCCGACAGTGATGTTTGTATTTGAATATTAATTTCACTTCAGTAATTACGAAGTCTTGAACAGCGCGTTGATTATGTTTACCATAACAACATTCGTCCTCCAAGCAGATTACTCAGTCTGGTATTGATGATGTAAATATTAATCTTTACCAAACATATGCTAAATCATACTTAGGCGCCATTCATTTACCAACACAACCTCTTCATTTATGACAAATAATTCCACTGCTTATTAGCAGCTGTTTTACGAATGCAAGGTAGTCGCACAGAGAAACCGCATGATGATATATATTAAGAAATGATAAGAAATGCATATTGCTTGCTGATAGTTATCTCACATTACTGGAAAGAAAATATGTTGAGTGAGGCTTTGGTTGATTTGATCAACTGATCTATCTGAATCAATTAAAAGAAAATCTAACTTACCCTTGCATGCAGATAATCATCTCCTTTTCTTACAAAGAAAACATGTGAATTGCAAAATAAAGTGAATTGCTTGAATGACTTTAATCACGAAGTATCGATTATCGGACGGGGTGAGTCAAAAATGTGAAGCAAATTTGATAGACTTTGTAGCCGTCTTTTCAATTTTCTTAGAGAAATGATCTCCCATAAGATTGCAATGGCATGACTCAGTGAAATAAATAATCACCTCTAAGTTAGCCTTTTAACTATGAAATGAGCTACGGTTTTGAGCAGTTGGTCAGTTTCAGTTTCATTTGATCATTTGATCATCAATCAATACTACATACAATTCTACAAGCAATTACAATACAAATAAATACAACACTAAAATTAATAACATTTTATACAAAAACTACAAATTAACAAAAGAAAAAGACAGTACAGATTGCATATAGTATAGATAGATTAAGGAGGAGCTCTCTAAGTAGATAAACTAATCTAGAGAGAGCCCCCCCCCTCCCCCCCATAAAAACAAAGAAACTAAAAATGTTAAGGTAAAAATAATTAACCAGATGCGCCCCAAGGAAATGACAAATCTTGACAATGCAGAGGAAGAAGACAGACAAACTAGACATAGGATCCAACAAGATAAGTTTTTAATTTCGACCGAAATAGTGAAATAGAGCCAGCAACGCGTATGAAGAGTGGAAGAGTATTCCATAATTTAGAGCCAAAATATTGGACAGTTTGTCACCACCTGGTCGATCTAACTTTGATTGAATTGACGAAGCTGTTTTGACTCACCCGAAATAGATCTTCTTTTTACTAAGTTGGCAGAAAACATCACCCTCTCACAAAGGAAGAAGATTTGAAACGAGTTAATGCGGTCTTCAGATGAATGACTACAAAACATTATAAAATGTCCCCTCAATCAACCACAAATATAATCAACTATTTCTAATATACATAAAAGGATCCAGAAAGCACACAATGCAAGAATTTGTGGTTTCATACGTACGATTTGAACACAAATTTCATACAAAACTATATCAATATGTCTTGCAGAAATCTCATTTCCTGACCAAATGAACCATTTGAAATAGGGCCAAAATCTGAATGAATTGTCAGTTAAAATAATGTGAATTCTCACATAGACTTTAATCAGGAAATCTCACGATTGCAGTTCATACAAAAAAGCACTCTACTCATGTAAGAAATAGTTGTTCATTCATCAAGGAGAAAGTATTCAAAATGCAAACTCATGAGGAATTTCCAGCTGATTCTAAATAAATGTGAGAGCAAATGTTTAAGAACAGCTTGATCTGCATCATGCTGACTTACAGCACAAAATGCTATACCGGTATTTCTTTGATTTGTAGAGCCTATAGAAATAGAGGTGTCTGAATCTCAATCGTCTAAATATGCTCACGAGGAAAAGCACTGAACCAAACGTAGCAATTTCTTGGTTGCAGTTGCAGTTAGCCATGGCACATATGAAAATGTAAAATGTTTATGAAATTTGTATAATATAGAAGCTGAATTGTAGGAAGTACGATTCTCTTAAATATACCCAGCTTATGAATTAGAGACAGAAAATGCCCGAAGCAGATGTTTACATCCATCCTTCTACTTTCGAATGCACATCTAAAATATTGTCCAAGGAAAGTCGAAATCTCCAGTTCGATCTCTAGATTTCATAGGTTTACCAAATTATCAAAAAGTTGCATCTTTAGGAAAGTTTAGAGACATATCTAATTGACTGATTTCGAATATTTTGCTGTAATGCCAATAAAAATTATCAAAGTCAAACTTAGATGTAAACAACAAGGACAGATTTTGTAACACAATAGCATCAGTTGCGTTGGATTGACACCTCAATTCAAAGCGATTAACGATTGCAGACAAAAGAAATTCCCTCGACCAGTAATTCAAAACAAACAAAGCCGCAAAAGTTGCCCTGCCCTGAAACCAGTAGGGCAAACTGTTGCCTTGTGCACGCGTAAGGTGGTTTTTAAGCGAAGTTAGGAACATATATCGAAAGGAGAAGGATATATCTAAACATCAGCCTCGGGCATTTTATTTGTTTGGTTCAGAAGCCGATTGGTACGCGATTCAATTCTCGTATTTTTTTTTGGGTGTAATTAAAACACTTACTGCTCAGCTTCTGAGCCAAATAAAAAGAATGCCCGAGGCAGATGTTTAGATATATCCTTCTTCTTTCGATATATGCCCATGTCTTCTCTTAAAGACCATTTCTGGAAAGCACGACGAGCAAGCTAGCTGCCTGGGTTTCACAGCAACTTTTGCGGCTTGCTTTGTTTTGAATTACTGGTCGAGAGAATTTCTTTTGTCTGCAATCGCTAATCGCTTTGAATTGCGGTGTCAATCCAAAGTAACTGATGCTATTGTGTTACAAAATCTGTCCTTGTTGATGTAAACATCAACATTATGTCAACATTTAGCTCTCACGAAAAGAGATCGGGATATACAATCAGTTTGAAAGATTTCATTACGCCATAGGAAAGGCTCATCAATGCCTTGCCTGCTTGAGGGCTTTTTAACCCTAATCCATATGGGCTTTTTTCAATTTACCATTTATATTTACTTTTATTTATTACATTTATTTATTTACAAAAATCTTTAAATTTCCTATGGTGTTAGAACAGGAAATTTAGCAGAAACTAACAATTTCTTCGTAGAAACTAAGAGGAAAGGCAAGTTTCTGTTTCTTACATCAGAAATTATAGGAAATTGTACCTTTCCTCTAAGTTTCTAAGGTAAAAATTGTCATGAAATTTTGATATTTTTTGCTGTGGGGGGGGGGGTGGATTCCACCCCCCCTCTGAAAATAGCCTTAGACTAACCAGAATGCAATATAACTTGGCACAGTTATAGAGCAAGTAATTTGTAACATGTAGCACAATTTGGGTGTCGTTGCCACGCCCTATGACGTCACAGTGATGTCATAAAGTTGAAAATTGACGAAAATCAGGTTCTCTACTTAAATTTGCGTTTAAAGAAGATTTTGCTAGAAATGTATGCGGTTCTTTGTCTAGTTTGTCAGAATACTTGCTGAAAAATGTTATTTTATTGTAAATAGCTATTTTGGAATGTTGTTTTGNAGTCTCGAACTCACAGCTATCCATCCATTTATCATCTTCACAAACAATGTTCTTGTATGCGTGTTGCACAATATTACATTAAAACAAACAAATACAGTATAAATAATTGTACTTTGAACAGAGTTTAATTTATCATCTTCCATCTTAAAGGCTGTCTTGTAGGTAAAACACTGACTAGTCATTTCCTTAGGCCTAACGGAAGCTCTAAGACGGATAGTATGTTGCTATCATTTTAAAGACATCCAAAGTTGACTTAGATATCTAAACTTGGTTTCGAAGTCTGAGTTAGGTATTCACCGATAGATTAGAGGGGCTGTAAGATTTTAATAAACAAAGATAAAGATCAGCTAGCCAATATCACAAAATCAGTGAGAAATTCCTCTCTAATTGGCGCGCGGCATAGAATTTCTTCAGCCTGCAGTAGTCTATCGTGTGTTTAGGCTAAACACAACGAAACTTGTCACTCGGAATCCAGCTGTATCTCTAAAATCGTTGATGGTATGGAAAATCTGATTGCACTGGCTAATTCTACGGAATTCAAACCTATAGAAAATAGCTTCATCGGCAATGTATCTGCTCCTATTTGTCTGCATTAGGAAGAGAAAGTCATGGTTTTTTTAGGTTTTGCTTGTACAGCCCCTTTAAAGCAATACTCTCTAAAATCACTCCATCAAAACTGAGTCTACAATATTCCAAAAGGAGCAAACTTACCATGTACAATGCAGATACAACTGCGAGAGAAGACTGTGCAAAAAGATTATAACAATCTACTTACTATGATCCTTCCAAAATATCTGGGATTAGTGGTTCTAATTACAGACTAGCTAATATTAGACAGGATGCTGATATAGATAGAAGGAAATCCGGTATTTTCATACGTATTTATATAATTTGACGAGCATTAGGACTTTGATTAATATACCCATTGTTTGTTTTCCATTCTGAAAATCATGTTTTTGTAAATAGCTTAAACAACAATTTTTAATGAAGCTTTCCACCTGGTTGTCTTAAAATTGGATCAAACTACTTTTCGAATTGGTAAATAACTGCCATTTCAATACTTCTATGTTTATTTGGTTTTAAAAATGAAGCCTTTGACTTTAATTTTGAAGCATATTTGCTTTGATTTACATAATGGTTTCCTAGATAAAGTTATCAAATGCCTGAACAGAGGGTTTGTTCAAACGCCAGACTGTTGGTTTTCAGCAAAATGCTCAATGTGGTGCCATTGCTCAACAGCAGAAGGAATGGCTATGTAAACAAAGCACATACAAATAATCAATATAAGCATCGAGACTTGAGCATAAAGAAGTTTAAGACTACTCAAGGTAAATCAAAATAGATAATAGAGCAAATATGCAACAAATAGGTTCGAGAAGAATGCCAGAAACTTCATTAAGCAACCTAAAAGCCTAATAACAACATGATTTGTTAAATCACTCCTTTCACTCGATAGACAATAACGCTCAAGATAGCGGCTCTAAAGACTCTATTGTGTTTTGCTGCAAAGCATGCTGGTAAAAAGCTCCCTGAAGACCACCTAACGATATAAACATTTCGGTCTGGCGTTTCGACTAGCTAGCTTGAATTCGAATCGACCTTGAATTCGAATGCAACATGGTTCGAAAGGAAACCTTCCCAAAGCAGAAAAAGTAAAGTTTTGATTCGAATTGAAGTTTTAGTTAACGATTCGCGTTCGAATTACGAAATTATTCTATTTGTTTACATTGATTCCTTGTTCCAAACTTTACCACAACTAGCTAGTCGAAACGGCAGACCAGAATTTTTATGTCGTTAGGTGGACGTCAGGGAGCTTTTTACCAGTATGCTTTGCGCGGCCGCAATCTTTAGCGTTATTGTCTATTGACTTCAAGCTGAAACTTGTTTAGTCTGAAATAGTTTGGACGAGAAGACCTAACTGATTTATAAGAAAACCACATAAGCGAAATTTTCAAAACTCAGCATGGAATGAGTTTTGAAAATCTCCCTTATTTTACTTGCGTTTTACATGACATCTCAACACGTGCTGAGATTAGATCACATAAAGNGATCTCGTGTAAGTTGCCTTACTATATCTGATGATGCGAGTTGCTGCATTACGTAAGCGACGATATGTGGACCAATCGTTTTCTTTCCCCGTTTTTCTTGCTTTCCTTAACCAGTAATCTCTTTCATTCATTTTGGATCTAATTTCATTTGTTAGCCACGGACAGTCACGCCCTTGTACTCTTTTCTTTGTTAGGGGTACATGCTTATCTATTACAGACTTCAAGAAGCCTTTGAAAATTGTCCATGCATTTTCAACATTTTGTTCTTTTTCCACGTTTTCCCACGGCTGACTTATAAGAAAACCACATAAGCGAAATTTTCAAAACTCAGCATGGAATGAGTTTTGAAAATCTCCCTTATTTTACTTGCGTTTTACATGACATCTCAACACGTGCTGAGATTAGATCACATAAACAAAAGAAACAGGAGGGCTGTCAATATCCTAGACTGCAACGCTTACATTTCAACACGCCCCTAGCTGAAATATTTTTCTGTTTACATGGTCATTTTCAGCAATCGCAGCACGGGCTTAGTTGCCAAGTTGAGTTCAGCCTGTGTCATTTCAATTCGGTTTCTTCCATGCACACAGTGTGACGGCCTACACCATCAACTGAGTTGAAACTCAGCCAATGTTGAGTTCAACAAATTTCAAGTTTCGATTTTCATTTCGACAAAATGTTGAGCTCAACAAGTTTCAAGTTTCGATTTTCATTTCGACAACGATTCTAAGGTCTACTACATTTTGGCTTGCTATGAATTATTTGGCTTGCTATGAATTATTTAAGTAAAATAGCTGTCCAGAATACGTGGATACTCTAGCGAAGAACAGAAATTCTTCTCTAGAAAAACCCTAAGGGGCTGATGAGCCAGGCATCCCTTCTTCAAAGAGATGATTTACATATTTTAAAACATGATCGCGTTTTAAAAACAATCCTGTGGAGTATCCGTGTCAGAAAATACGTCTGGCTTCTGGCAAAGGGGATTGTTCCTCTCAAAGCGGATCGATTGATCGATCAACACGGGCTTTTCAACTCGGCTGACGGTGTAAACCTTCCCACTGTTTACATTTCTAAACAACAGGATGGATTGGGCGGTGGGTGGGTGGATTCATGAAACGTGGATAATCAAGATCAGCCCAACAGTTCTTTATTCCAATCAATAAACTGTTTTGCTTTACTCACTACGCCCTTGAGATAAGTACCAAGTTAGCTGTTCACCCATTGCAAGTAGCTGAATCCGATTTCACTAAATAGGATAAGAAATGAATAATGTTTACCATTTGAAGAGGGGGCGGATGAATAATGTTTACCATTACAGCCAGCTACAGGCTGTATATAAGCTGATTTCTGCTAATTTCCCAGACTTTAATTTATTGGGCGATAATGAAATGCGATCGCACGTAGTAAAACATTGCTGTTTGCGTCCCTTCTCAAATGATTTACACATGTGAAGAATGTGAACTCGTCCATAGAGCACATCAGTCAAAGTTATGATCGCAATAGAAACACACCAAGATTGCGCACCAACACGCAAACAGCCCTGAGTTGTCGCACGTCGACTAACTTTTACAGGTGCATTTAAGTTGTGAAAATCGGGCATGTATAGCGTCAATCAGGCACTTGGGAATGGCGCCTTCGCAGGATAGGACACAATGGAAAGAAGCAGCAGTGTACGTTCAATTCATTCGTACAGTCTCCCATTGCCCATGCATTAGAGGATCGCTGGAAGACTTACACGGTTCTTAGGTCGTCTGTCAAGAACATAAATTGTCACGTGAGGCACCTTGAAATGAGATCAAAATTCATCCAAGGGCTTTAAAAAGATGGCGGGCTCTTGGAAAGAAGTTGGTTACTTGTCTGTTAATGTGCTTAGGCTCGAAATGAATTGATATGACGTATCAAATATAGTATTCCTTCGCAGATCTGAAGATTTTTAGATGCAAATCAAACAAGATAGAACGAAATTTATCAACGGAAATTAGGGATTATGTAGAAGCTGATTAAAGAAGATTTTTAAAAATCTACTGATTAATCCATTGACAATACTATTTCTTGTTTAGTAAGTTGTAAATTCTCTCAGCCTATACAGCCAAAATCGAAAATTCTTGCGCCGTATTATTTTAATTCAGCTGGATTCAATTTCGTTTTCAAGCTGTTTACGAAGTAAGATATCTGAAATTCCTGTAACTTACCCAAAGATCCAAAGAAATATAAGGCATGAAACCAATTAGTCTTTCTTCTTCTGTCTCTATTGTAAATTTAATAAGGTAAGCTAATTGCTGTTAATATACCTTATTTTCTATAGGGTTTAAAGATTATCAACATTGGCTACTTTAGAGAAGCCCTCCGCAGGAGCTAGGAATATCAAAGCGAGCGCTGTTATTTCCTAGTTTACAAATACTTTAGGAATGATCAAATATTCGCTTTGTTGATCTTGAAATTTTGCACCTCTCTATGGGCAATATTGTTAACCATTTTGAGACGTTTTGAGAGGCAATTTTAAATGAGGTGCAATGATATTTGATTCATGTGATATTTGATTCATTTAGGGAGGGTTGCCCTTCAGCAAAGGCTGATTTTCAAGGGGCCCTCCATTAAAAACAGTTACAATATAATCTAAAATAAAAATAGTCCAAACATAATTATAACAAAAACCATAATGTTAAAACCTAATTACAATAATTGATAATTTATATTAAAAGAAAATATTTACAAAGAGAAAGCAAATTACAAATTTTGGGCAAGGGCAGACTCTGTAACACCAGCGCCAGCCACCCCCGATCGACATGCCAAGCCAAAGCAACCGGCGACCGTAGACCCGGACCACCAATCGCCCCAGCCCAGCTTGCCAACCAAGAGCAGCCAGCGCCCCCGCCACAAAATCTGGCCTCGCCCTCATGTCTGAATAGACTTTTTGAAGCTATTCAGAGAGGATGTCTGTTTTGATGCCTGTTTGAATGCTTCTCAAATATAGCAGTAATGTCTGATAGTTATTTTTGACAACAGTCCTACTATTTTCAAGGAATATCAAAGCTGCTTTTAATAGTTGTGTGTTCATCGTCTTTGATTTACAGAATGAATGAATGAATGAATGAATGAATGAATGAATGAATGAATGAATGAATGAATGAATGAATGAATGAATGAATGAATAAATGAATAAATGAATAAATGAATAAATGAATAAATGAATAAATGAATAAATGAATAAATGAATAAATGACTGGATGAATGAATAAACAAATATAGCTCTGCACTAGAGGTGTGCGCCGGATCGGAATGGTACTCATTGATCCGAGGGTCAGTTTGAACGCTCAATCCAAATCCGATCCGATCCGATCTGAGCATTTACTTCCAGTCCGATCCAATCACGTCCGAAGTAGCTTTATTCTAATCCGAACCCGATCCGGATGCGCTCGGATTGGATCGCATTTGGACTCAGATTCGATCGGATTCGCACACCTCTATTTTACAAAAACACAGCATAGGGACATAATTTGTGCTATTGGTCATGGTTAACTCTCTCTGCAAGAAAACAATAGACAGTTGTTCAAAATTTCTTCATTTCTTTTTAGGTCATGGCTCTGGTCAACTTGGCTGTCATCGTGCTGTCAATAGCGTCATTTTGCATCGAAACAATGCCATTTGCTGATAGTCATCAAGGGGTCTTCAAAGGGCTTGAATATTTCTACTGTGCATTCTTCACCTTGGATTTCGTCATTCGCTGCTGTTGCTGTCCCAATATATTCAAGTTCTTCCAGAATCCCATGACATGGATAGATCTCGCATCAATCGTTCAGTTTTACATCAACTTCTTCGCAAATTCGAATGTTTTGGACTTTCTCTTCGTTTTACGTCTCGTAAGAATCTTTCGATTATTTCGATTCTTTAAGAACTTAAGTGGCATGCAAGTGATAGGCCAAACTTTGAAAGCAAGTGCAAGAGAGCTCTTCCTACTGGTGCTGATAGTGCTTATACCTATGGTCATCTTTTCAACATTAGCATACTTTGCAGAACAAGTGAGTATGATGTTCTAATATCTTATTACTTTTGAGGCTCTGATAGAGGTTTCAGGAAGCAGGGAAGAGGACAAAACAGGTCTAGAAGCAAGGGAGCACAAATATGAAAAATATGGGAACTAGGGAGCACACAAATCTTTGGGGAAGGTCAACAGCTGAGAAATCAAGTCGAATGCTTAATGAAGCAAGCTGCTTTTTAAAGGGGAGCTAGGGAGCAGCGGCCCCCTTATCAGAGCATCATTTTTCTACTTTGTCTATGGAATGTCTCGTAAAATAGCCCCCTTTATTAAAAAAATGATACCAGCAATAAAGCATGTTCTATTTTATCATGCTCTATGCTAAATATCAACCAACTAAATTTTATTATCTAACTTGACATGTCACTCTCACAATAAAAAGCAGTTTTAAGGAATCTGATGACTAGCTAGTAAACTACAGGCTTGCAAAAGTTTTAACTTTTGTGATTCATTTGGTAGATCAACTTATTGCGGACGAATTTCAAGTTTAGCAATGAAGATTCTATATTTGACTGTCCATGCAGAATTGGAAATCATTAGAATACTGGATTTAGAATTTCAACAAAACTCCTATGTACTCCTTTTGGAGTGTTTTATTTTAGCTACAGCATAATGAAGTTAGCAAGAAATAGTCGAAATTTGACTTTCCATGTAAAATTGCAAATGAAGATTCTATTTTTGGCATTTGACATTTGACATTTCATGCAAAATTGGAAATTTTAGACAATTGGATTTAAACTTATAATAAGATTCTATGCACTTTTTTTGGAACGTCTTATTTGAGCTAGCATAATGAAGTTAGCAAGAAATAGTCTAAATTCGACTTTCCACAAAAATCATAAACGGAATAAGTAATTGGCGACATCGTTTCAGCAATTTTGAGATTAGATTAACGGTTCTGATCTTGTAACATCCTAAAATTTGTGAACGGAAAACATGCAAAACACAAACATCTGCGCTTAGGATATCTAATCTTGATTATCATTTTCTATGGCAATGATGTCATTACGTTGTACATATTTCAGCTGATAATTCTGCTTTGGGTGGAATCAATCGTTGAAATCTTTAAAAATTTGCAGGATATCCAACAGTTTTGTAAAATAAGGCGATTTCAGGACTAATACAAATAATCAGTTTGGATTTGGGCCAGTGAAGTTGTTTTCATGGCGCTTCGATTTCGTAACTTGAATTTTCATCTTTGATCTGCGGTCAAAAACCGTCATTACCTTAATCAAATGTCAAGCCAAAGCACTTTGATAGATTAGTTTCTGTTCGGAATGCTCTTCGCCCAGGCTATTTTGACATGTTTTCGGTAGCATTTGTTACCGGCAGAATTTTGATCCGGTTAAGAAAGTGAGCTCCCATTTACACGACATCTGCATACATTTATTGCAATAACTCCACAGTAGTAAATAACGAACAAAAATCAATCACAAAAATGTGCCATGAAATTTCTTCAAACAATATGAAAGGACTAGGAAGTGTAAATATCAGGCGGTAAACATAACTATCTACCGGTAGGATGAGTCCATACGATAGTGGCAGGAAATTCTGGCAGTCTGAGTACACATTTGCCTTTTGGCTAATTGGCCGCACAATGTTCTTCCGGAATCTTATAGGCGAGAAGCCGTAGCGACACTTTCTATGCTGTTTTCAAACCCTGCTTGTATCGTGTAAACGGAGATGCTTTTTTGGCTGTCCGATAGCAAGAGTGAAATTCTTAAAATAAAAGATTCAGAGCTCGCTATATTAAAGCGATTTACCATTTTGAAGAATATGTTTCACCCGATTGAGTGCACGTAATGAAATTAAAATAAACAGAAACACCAAAACCTTTTTATGGTTGGCTTCGCTGAAGGTGTGAAATCTATTCTTCCGAACAGAAAATTGCTTTGACATAGCGGAGACAGGGATTCTTTTGCCTTTCAAAATTCATTCTTGATTTGCCTTGAATCACTACGGTGGAAATAAATTCTTTTACAGTATATTGAAATTCAGTTGTTAGATATTCCTACTCATGCACTCAAAAGACCAAGCAATTACTAATTCTATGTTATTATTGTTTCAGCAACAAGAAATGAAAACATTTCAGAGCATACCTGAGACATTTTGGTGGGCAATAATCACCATGACCACTGTTGGATATGGTGACGTCACTCCTAGATCACCTGCCGGTAAAGTAGTTGGAGCTTTGTGCGCATGCTCTGGTGTGCTGATTCTGGCCTTGCCTGTATCAGTGATTGGCAGCAATTTCACGCTTTATTACTCATATGCTCAAGCTCGCCTCAGACTCCCGAAGAGAAAACAACCAGCCTTAGTAATGGCAGATAAAGCGCTGGTAAATGCAAAGATAGAGCAAAGAGAAGCTGAACAAAGCATGAATGGATCTGAGAGTAAGTCTTCAACTCAACAAGGGTAAATTTTATAACAATAGCATTCGCTCTGTTTGATTAAAATGCGAGCACAGAGCTGCAAATATTGACAAATGAAGCTGTATAACCCTGAAACCAAAGTGATTAACTCACGCTCGGTAGCTAAGCCACTTGCCAATGAAACATGATTTGCAACTGCAAAAGGATGATTTTTACGGCCAATAACTCAAGCCGTAAATGCAAATAAACCAAGCCACATAACATATCTTGAAATCTATGTTGCTTACTCTCTCGTACAGTATGCGATAAGGGGTCTGCAGCAGAAGCGAGTATATATCAAGAATAGAAGCACGAATCACGTCATTTGTCGCGGGAATTTTTCGTATTGATGCGAGAAACAGAGCAGTAGGCACTTAAATTATCATGTATCTTTATGTGTAATTCAACCACCTACTGCTCAGCTTCTGAATTACATTAATAAATTCTAATTGCACATGCTTAGATTTATCCTTCTTCTTTTGATAAAAGCTCAAGTCTGTTGTTGATGGCCCCTCTTCGCATGCATCTAGAGTGAGCTAGCCACCTAGGTTTCTGATTATCTTTCGCTTTTTGCTTTATCTACAATTGCAGCTTGACTAATCGGCCGTAAAAATTGTTTGCAATCGCTAATCGGTTCAATGATGTGTCAATCAAAATCCGTGCAATAGACGATTACGGAAAAGATGGCGTCGGGGGGCATTTTACCGAGATGCATTGCGTTCTATAATGGAATCAACAGTGATTCTATAGAAATTGGATAACTAAACGCAATGCCTCTTGGTCAAATGCCCCCCGACGCCATCTTTTCCGTAATCGTCTATTGTTTTTGAATATCTTGAGTTCGTCTGGAGATTGAAATTTCGGCAGAAGCTTAACAGACTCAAAAAGCGAGAAAACTCGAAAAAACCTCAGCAATATGACATTGCGATGTTATCTTGGTGAATGTCTGATTGCTTCGCATTATTGCTTCGCAAGACTATAGGCTATCAAGATTTTAGCCGGCTAGCCGGCTAGCAGCCGCGGCTGCTAGTTATATGTAAGAAGACCAATCTAAAGGAACATATGGGGATTAAAAAAATCATTGAAAAATTAAAAAGGAGCCAAATTAACTGAAGTGCTAACAGCTGCAAAAAGGCTGGATTTCTCTAAGTTAAATATCACAACAATTTAGTATTTTTGATGATGCTAAGGCTTACGCGAATGTCACTGCAATAGGCAACGAGGTCATGTGATTTTGCAGCCAAAACAATCATTTTAATACTCAATAAATACAATATGTTTCATTGAGTGGAGACTTCTCTCTGTTTGATGGATTAGACATACTTAGGTAAAAAGTAGTTCTTGCAATAAGACTTTACTAAGCAATTGCTTGGGATTTGTCAAAATCCATCTTCCGTCTATAAATAGAAAAAAGAAATACCACGCACATTATGTTTTCTTAGCTTGTGCACGTGCCGATTTCGACAATTTCAATGCGCTCTCACTCTTGCCCATGCCCTTGCTCATGAACACACCTTGCAACCCTGCCGATTACCTTTAAATATGCTCTTGACAAGTTTGCATTCCTTTGAGCAGCTTTTACAACGTCAGAAATTAAAGTGATCAATTTGTGATTAACTTTCGGCGTTTGCTGAAAAAATCCTACTTTTCATTTTCAAATTCCAATTTGGAAGATTTCCAGTGCTACAAATTTCACAAAAGCCTGACTTCTATCAAGTTCGCGAAAGAAAATTTGGTTAATCTTCGCACTGTTTCATTGGCCAAAAGATAAACACTAGCACTCTTCTAATTAGCATTTTTTTTTATTCTCGCTTCTGGTAAGTTTACGTGAAATTTATCAGAAGAAGAAACAAACAACCAAATTTGTACTTTTGAGTAGGGGCTCCCTTATATTGAGAAAAACGAATTCTATTGTTCTCACCACCATAGAAACAATCAAGCAACACATTTTGGTGGCCCCTAAAGGTCAGGGGCCCTTGGCTTTTGAAATAAAGGTAACTTACGTCGGTTACGCCACTGCAAATAACATTTATTTTTAACCCAATATTCAAGTTTAACTTGCTGCAATTACATCGTTAAACAAAGATAATTAGGCATTTTATCATCCTTCTACCATAAGCTACAGTAAAGGTATAGTTTTCTTTTCCAATTTCGAGCATTCTAAAGCAAATTATATTTCCACCATAGTGTCAGATGACGACAAAAAGACACCAAGGATGCGAAGGCAAGCCATATCTGTGGCGTCATCTGGATTATCTGTAAACACTACGCCACGATTTGGCAAGAAGTCAGGTAAATTTCATCATTCATTTAGAATTTTTCTATAATCGTTACAGCTATGCAGCAAAACTATTTAAAATGGGACATTGGCTGAAAATGATTGAAAACGAGGCTTCCTCTGATACAGCAGTCACATGGGGCAGAAGAATCATACATACCTTACTTATGTTTGAATTCGCGTTGTACTCATTTCCGATCAGCTTTAAATTCGTGAGATTGAATTTCGCGCACCCTATAGATACATTTGCTCAGTTTTAAGTTAGCGACGAACCTATACGACCCATACACATTTGGTTTACGTACCAAAATTAAAGGAACAATTGATACTTTGTCCTTGGTAGGTCATTCTCATTTACCACCAGAAATCTCAAGGTCTTGTAAGTTTTTCATAGAATATGGGGGGAAGATCACAGTAGCAATCAGAGAGACAAAGTATAGGCGATCTTATTTGCCACAAGGCGGCCTGGAAACTGCTGTTAACTTGGCTGTGATGAACCTATACCACCCATACGCATTTGGTTTACGTACAAAATTAAAGGAAAAATTGATACTTTGTCCTTGGTAGGTCATTCTCATTTACCACTAGAAATCTCTAGAAACGTTTTCACGCGGATTATTTTTCGCTCCGTTTTAATTTCGCGCACCTAGGACGTGCGTGAATTCTAATACCACGCCAATTCGAATACAAGTAAGGTAATCTTCATCATCGACTATATTCGTGCTACCAGAATTGTTACAAATAGCAGCTATGATGTTTCAGCAGCTAGTCTGATTAAGAGGCTGAAATGGCCAACAATTTCTGACATTATTCAAAATGAAACAGCGACTATAATGTACAAGTCAACAAATGGTCTTGCTCCGGAATATCTATCCAAGCTGTTTATAAAGAACTCAGCCCAAAATACACTGAGGCTGAGAAACACCGAAACTGACTTGCGTGTTCCACTTTTCAAAACGTCAAATGGGCAGAAGTCTATTTCATTTCGTGGACCTAAGCTTTGGAACAAATTAAGCTTGGATGTCAAACATGCACCCTCTCTTCCTACCTTCAAGAAAAGGCTAAACGAGCCATTGCAGAGGGTATGATTTCACTTTTCTTTTGATTTAATTTTCGTAAAATTTTGTTATGGACAGTTTTAGTTTTTATATTGCTATTCAACTTAAGTAAGCAACATTTGCAAATTAGGTTTTTACTTTGTAGTCTTTTTTGCACGGCCCCCTGTAAAGCAGTCCCCACGGGACTGACGGGGCTACCGTGGTTAAATAATATAAAATGAAA
>REGM01000193.1:515793-536969 GCA_004194415.1 Aurelia aurita | reverse complement strand
GGAGGGGGGGTGGGGTGGGGGGGAGAGGTTACAGAAAGAACGAGTCGCAGTTATCGCCATTGCATTGAAAGACCTAATTTAGAACTCCTTGTCTTGGTAGGGTGTCGATATCTAGCTTGAAAAACCCGTCATCAATGTACTTCAAAGGCAGAGTTTCGTTGGAAGCAAAATCAAGCAAGTCAGACGTATTTTCCATGAAATCTTCGCTCTTTCAGAAAAATTTTTAGCTGAAGATGTAAAATCATTCTGCCTACAGCTTGGAGGGCTCGCGCATTCCGGTACACGACAGTCAATGGTAATTTCCATTACGACGGAATTCAATTCAGTAGCAATATCTGCAACTCATAAAATATGTCTACCAGAATCAAACATGGTAATAACAAGAGCAGCTCCTTTGCAGGAGCAGTAAATTATATCAGTTCTGCAAGTTTATCATTTTCTTTCTTGTAATTTGTTCAACTACTACGAATTTAATTACTTTGGTACATTATATACGGTACATGCAAATCAAATACCGTAAATTAACAACGAAAAGTTTTGGATTAGTTTCATTTTGGACAAATAGGTTGTCCGAAGATGTCAGTGATTGACAATTCTCTCATTCGAAAATTGTCTTCTCCGGAATTTCTAAAACCATAGGAAAGTTGGAAATTCAACTTTGACGGTGAACAACTAACACAACATCGTCTTCTTCCCATCCTGATTGACTTCTTAGCGACGTGTGACAGGCTAATATTGCATCATGAATTTTTCAACGATTCAATGAGATGATGATATGGTGATTCTGCACAACTGAATATTGGTCAGCTTTTCATGGTGTCGACATAAATAAATGTAGACTATTGTAAAACTAGCTAATGGAACTTCCAAGCTGTTCATATCTTGCAAAACATAAAGTGTCTGAATTTACGCGGCCTTATCATCGAGTCAAATTTTTTTCCGAAATTCCAAGAAATTTAGTCCGAATTATTTTGCCCGAAAATCATAATGAAATTTGTCGGTACATGTTTCGTTGTTAATGTAAAATCAGTACTCGTGTGAATAAAGATTAATTTGCTATATCATAAATGTTTTTGGCAGATGCGTGTTAAGAAAGTTGTGCATACTGAACTGGATCCAATAGTTCATTGATAAGTACAAAAACGCACCAGTTTCAATGAATCAAACATTTTTTTATGGTGAAAAAGCCAACTTAGATGTGAAAATGTATTTCATAAAAATCGAAAATTCCGTTCCAGAGGCATGAGCTATTCTGCTTGGTTTTGGAATGTGTTGAAAAGATGGAGAAATTAAATTAAGATTTTCTACAATTTTCTGTTTTAGAATGATGGTAACTAACTGCGTCGTTTTAATTCCAAAAAGCGAGGATCTCTAAATAGATGGTTCCTTAATTTTTTAACTCATCAGGTATATGGGTATTTCAGTATTAACATCTGCCAATCACTTTACGCACAAAAGATAACATTATGTCAATTTTGCAACTACCAGGCGTCCCAGAAAGAAGTTACCTTGTTTGGAGGGCTACCAAGGAAATATTGTTGGTTATTTTGCAACTAAACATGACGTCAAGTGCGTCTAAAAGGCAAACTAAGATATCTAGCTATCAGAAAACCTTCTAAGGCAATGTTAAGGTATCGAAAAACGGAAAATGAAATTACCCTGATTTTTAAGCTTTCATGTCAACTCAAAGCCATCGCCATTACTTCCAGTCTATTTGTGGCTTGTAAGAAGTCCGCCTCTCCTAAAACCACTTAGGAGTTGTTGTGAATTTGTGATACTGTAATTCTCTACACAACATAAAAATGACAAATCAAAGTGACTTTTTGCAAACAATGGAAACAGACAAAAATGATCAAAATTATTTCGAGTCAAGCTGGAAACTTAAAGAATAGGGTAATCCTATGTTCAATTTTTGATACGTTAAATTTGCCTTGGAAGGTTGAGTGATATCTCGAAATCTAAGTTTGTCTTTCAGGCATACTTCAGTTCAATTTTGTTGGTAAAATAAGCAATAAATTTTCGTCAGTAGCCCTCTAAACGGTGTAACTTTTTGGGCCACTCGGTACATAAAAGATATATTTCTGTACTTTATTTCCTAGGAAAATTGCAAGTAACACAATTATCAATGTTTAATGAGAATAGAATAGATGATTAATTGACATAACTTGATAATTAATACAGGAAGGCGATAAAACTTGATGAAATATACACTTCAAATAATAGTTTGCATCTTTGTTTTATTTAGAACCCTCCCTGAAATATATTGTGTCGAGGTGAAGAATTAGGCCCCGTTTACACTGTAACGAATAGCTTAGGCCTCGTCGCGTCTCGGCACGGCACGGAGTGACCGCTATCGGATATGGCCACAGCTTATAATATACCGGAAACCTATGGTCACATCTTGATTATGATAGGCACATTGTAAACGGCGCTATACATATTTAAAGGTCCTGTGCTCACCATGATCCTTTGCAGTCTTAAAACGACTTTCACACTGTATGAAAATGATCGTGGCCTCGCAATCGTGATGCTGTATTATCTTGTTGCCATCGCATTTGATTTCAAACAGCAGACATTCCTGAGAATAACTGAAGGATTACGAAAGCTCTGTCTCGTGTCGCTATATATTTTCCTATTATTGCTTGTTTAAAATATGTTGTTTACAGCCAATATGATATTTTGATGGTTCGGACACGTGCAAAGGATCTTGGTGAGCAAAGGATGATCTTTAAAGAATTCGAAGTGCTATTTTTTATGAAAAATTTAACTGCAATGGAACGATATAAAAAACTCCTTTATTTTAAGTATATGTTCCACTCAACGCCAAAATGTTAATTGCAAACATAACCCAGCAATTATTGATTTTGCGAGAAACCTTATTGGCTAGGCCTTTGCAATCTGACCGCCAATTATCAGCTTGAAGTATATTCCCACAGGTCTCTTTGACGCTAAGTCCAATCTCATTACCATACAGCCGATGCAATTATTCTTCATGTAAGATATTTCCTACGATTAATAATTCCCTTATAAAAGGAAGTTAAGAATGCCCTTCTACATATAATTACGCATGTACTTATACATGGAATTAGAAATTCCTACGAACGATTTAGAGCTACACTGATTGATCCAATGATAGAATCATTCCAGGCTTTAAACGTATACGGGTGAATCACAAAAGGTATCTACTGTTCGCAATATCGTAATGCAGAAACTAAAAGACCATTTGTGAAATTTGAGATCTTTCATCGTTTGGAGGCTATGAATTAGTTCTCAAAATTTTACTCTTAATTGTTGATGCTATTCTTCTCTAAAATAAAAAATCAGCAAAAAATCGTTTCCTTGTTTTTCCTGGATAAAAAGAGACGAAATGAACTGTCAAATTTGAAAAAAGACTGTGACAACAATTTTCTTTTATAGCCAGCCTTGATCCAACAGCATCCATATCTCAATAGCAACTAATAGCATTTTTTGATAAGGAAACAAGAATTTAATTGCATAATAAAGTATCAATAAATTCTCGGTGCAAGTAAAAGCAAGATAAAATTAGAAGCGGAGAAATGGCAACGTGAGTAAATGAGGCAAATTTGATTCTTTATTCTATCTTGGTAAAAGTATAATTTAAGTGCCCATGATCAACAGCACTAAGACAATCACCATTATGTGGACGATTTCATATGAGTCGGCTCTCCGTATGGTTGCCTGTTTTCATGCCCCGCTAATATAAAGAATGTATGGATAAAAGTTTTGTTGTATATTTTCCCTATGGACCAAGAGCTCTGGCATCAATTTATCAAATTCAGCAGCTTCTAATAATATAAACTACAACATTGGAATATATCAATTATCTCCATAACATGATTTGTGGCAAGTAAAAAGAATGAATTAACTTTGTTATGTCATGAAGAAAGAACTGGAGGATTATTTCCAAAATGGAAGATAAGTTATGCATATTTTCCTATGGATCAAAGATCTTGGTATCAACTCATGAAATTCACAAGCTTGTAATAACATCAACAACAACGTTGCAACCAATCAATTATCTCCATAATTTGATTTGTGGTAAGCAATAAAGAGTGAATGAACTATATTGTGAATGAAGGAAGGACTGGCGCCATAAATCTCAGATTGTTTTCATAAGTCAATAAGGACTACTCATTCCAAAGAACAAGAGTACGTCAAATGTAACCTATGACTCATAAAACCATTGAACATGAGCCTAGAAAGGATGAAATGAATGAACAATTAAATAAAAGAAGATTATCACTTAGCTGTTAAGATGTTAAGCATTTTAGCGGTTTAGCCTATTTTGTCTTTTAGTCAATTAATTTCTTAGTATTTCAGCTATTTAGCTGTTTGCGGTAGATTTGCTTAATTATTTTGTTTATTAGTTAGTTACAAAGTTAGTCATTCTGTTAATTACCTTGGCAGGCAGCTTGTAATTAAGTTAAGTTACTTAGGTAAGTTAATTGAATAGATAGTTAATTGGTTAGATTCTTCATTCTTTATTAAGTCAGTTAGAGATGTGGTGAGTTTGCTCGTTAATCAGTTCTTTGGTGAGTGAATTTCTTTAGATAGTTTGTTAGTCAGTCAGTCATTCTGTTAATTACCTTGGCAGGCAGCTTGTAATTAAGTTAAGTTACTTAGGTAAGTTAATTGAATAGATAGTTAATTGGTTAGATTCTTCATTCTTTATTAAGTCANTTGTTTGTTAGTTAGTTACAAAGTTAGTCATTCTGTTAATTACCTTGGCAGGCAGCTTGTAATTAAGTTAAGTTACTTAGGTAAGTTAATTGAATAGATGGTTAATTGAATAGATAGTTAATTGGTTAGATTGTTCATTCTTTATTAAGTCAGTTAGAGATGTGGTGAGTTTGCTCGTTAATCAGTTCTTTGGTGAGTGGATTTCTTTAGATAGTTTGTTAGTCAGTCACTTTGACAGTACAGATTTGTTCGTACACCTCGACCCATAAAAATTAATAAATCTCCGAAAAATGTAAAAAAATCACAGAAAAATCGCAAAATCGCCAACAAATAACGAAAAGATCACACAAAATCACAAAATCCCATAAAAAATCACTCGATTTTAAAATATTAATAAAAATAACGTGCACAATTTTGAAAAGTGATTTGCCACTCACAATTGTTTCCAGGAAACAGCTCCTTTTAATCTAAAATTCACTACACCCGCAAAATAAGTTAAAGCTCCAGTTTATCTAAGATGACATGTTAGCTGCACAGTGAATGAAAATTGGTTTGAAGAAATCTGATGACTAGTTGCAAAACCATATGGTCACAAATGTCTTTACTATTTTTCCATTAAACACAAGGTATTTGTAGCCATTTAAAAAGATGAGACATTAAATAAAAAGACACTCTCGCTCAAATACTTTATCTCTAAAAGAACTTGCAACCTCTCCAATAACTTAAAATGGAAAAAGTACGGAGCATACACTCTGATGACATCAAAATGAGCTAACATTTAAATAAATATTTCAAATCGATTTCATTTATGAAGCGGGTGACTAAAAGCAAGTCATGCTATTTTTAAAATCATTAAAATTCGTTTTTTGATACCAATCTTAAAATATTCTCTTGTGCAGTGAGAAGTGATCAGCGACTCCAGTTTCTTAATATCCATATACATCCTTTACCATGACTGCAAATCACAGAAGAGAGCCGCAGGTATTACTGACAAAATAGACTGTTTATACAGATTTTAAAAACTTGAAGCTCTTGGGAATATAATATCTTTGCAAAACTATGGTGTTTTCAAGCTGTTATTTTTTAATCTTTGATATCAAGGATAAATTCTTATTTCGATAAAAGTGTCTCTATATAATGAAAGAAATCTACTTTAAATTAGAAGACTTTATTGTTTAAATTTTAGAATTGTCTGTTCATTCGCAACAGAGGATAAAATAGTTGAGGTGTAAGGTTTTTGAAAATTCTTACCAAAATGTCTCATAGCTCCAGGGTGTTTATACCCACTTTACCCACCTAATTTTATATACAGAATACTTTTAAAACTAAATAACTAAATAATGCTATATATCTTCAACTTACAAACATTTAAATGTAACTTGCATAGGCAAAGATGAAAGTCGCAACAACAAGAATATGAATAATAAAAATAAAATCTTGGGTTACGGCTACACACACCAGAGCCAAGAATCTGTACATAATCCACATTCAAGAGTCCAAAGAACCATATTTACGAATCTATGAATAGCAAAGAAGATATCATGGTGGTATTAAAAGATTATTGGTGGGTTGCCAGGTCTTTTGGAAAGAGAAGAATCAAGAAGTCTGTACACAATCAAAGGTAAACATTTGATAAAAAAAGACTATCTGTTGACAGAACAAGGTGGAAGAACCTAATGAAGTCAAAAGCTAAAATGGAAAATTACGACAAAGCATTTGACACATAGTTAAATTATACAATAAGCAATGGAATGGGACCATGCTTGCTTTCCAGCAGTGGTTGAGAAAGTGTGGGAGAACGGGAGCACCACTCCAAGGAAATGTTTCGGTAGTTGCTAGGCCCAAGGAAATTCAATAAAATATATTTAGATTTATTACTCGTAAGAAATAATATAAAAATGTAGTAAAAAAATGGTTCTGGATGGCACTTAAAAGGGTCTTTTTAATGATAGGTCATCCATTTGGAAAAAGAAGAACTAACATAACAGAAGAGATTCTTCTCGAACATTTCTTGATAAAAAGCACAACAAACAAACATTTCGTTTATTTCTTGGAGGAACAACAAGTAAATTTTGGACAATTTTTTGCAGGAAATTTTTAGCTTGAAATTTGGGCTTCCATGAAGCAAAAAAGGTTCTCGGCCTCTACCTTCAAGTCTGATCCATTAGCATGTTAAAGCTTGCATGTCGCTAAATAAAGGCCGCTCGACTAATGTCAGACATTTAATCAGTCGTGTGATTTCTGTGCAGAGTACGGTCATGGAGAATAGCGCGGTTTTCGTTTATGTTAGTTTATTGTAATTCTGCATAACACGGAAAACAAAGGGATTTGATGACCGTCTCTCTTGGCGTTGAAGGACAAGTGATAAAGCGAGGCTATGAAATACATTTATAACGACATAAGCTTTAAGTAGAATATTTTCATAGATGTGTAAAAATATGTTGATTTGTATATAGTTTGGACATGTAAGCTTGTAATGTTTTTAATTTGAAATGAGATCACCACACAAGGCTTGAAGTGTTTTCTAGGATAATTCGTGTGTCCTAATCATTGATCATACGACGAACAATGTTGGTTAGCATTTCCACTTCCTATCTCTTATTGCAAATCACATAACTCATTGATAGTCAAATCATGTGGCATTAAGGAAGATCATCATTCCACTCCCCGTCCATGCCCAGTAACACAGTATGGAAACAATGGACAGCATGATATTGAAAGTTACGTTTTATCGATGTGCCAACTGATCAAGAGAAGAGCACGAGACCAAATTAGAGAGAAGATTGTTTCTGAGAAACTATTTTGAAAATTCTGTTAAGAGCTTGAATTGCAGCTTCTGTGTTGTTTAGAACAATATTGCGATCAACCGTTTTTTGCTAACAGCATCCGAAGCGCAGAAAATGTTTCTTGTNTGTAATTAAGTTAAGTTACTTAGGTAAGTTAATTGAATAGATAGTTAATTGGTTAGATTCTTCATTCTTTATTAAGTCAGTTAGAGATGTGGTGAGTTTGCTCGTTAATCAGTTCTTTGGTGAGTGAATTTCTTTAGATAGTTTGTTAGTCAGTCAGTCATTCTGTTAATTACCTTGGCAGGCAGCTTGTAATTAAGTTAAGTTACTTAGGTAAGTTAATTGAATAGATGGTTAATTGAATAGATAGTTAATTGGTTAGATTGTTCATTCTTTATTAAGTCAGTTAGAGATGTGGTGAGTTTGCTCGTTAATCAGTTCTTTGGCGAGTGAATTTCTTTAGATAGTTTGTTAGTCAGTCACTTTGACAGTACAGATTTGTTCGTACACCTCGACCCATAAAAATTAATAAATCTCCGAAAAATGTAAACAAATCACGGAAAAATCGCAAAATCGCCAACAAATAACGAAAAGATCACACAAAATCACAAAATCCTATACAAAATCACTCGATTTTAAAATATTAATAAAAATAACGTGCACAATTTTGAAAAGTGATTTGCCACTCACAATTGTTTCCAGGAAACAGCTCCTTTTAATCTAAAATTCACTACACCCGCAAAATAAGTTAAAGCTCCAGTTTATCTAAGATGACATGTTAGCTGCACAGTGAATGAAAATTGGTTTGAAGAAATCTGATGACTAGTTGCAAAACCATATGGTAACAAATGTCTTTACTATTTTTCCATTAAACACAAGGTATTTGTAGCCATTTAAAAAGATGAGACATTAAATAAAAAGACACTCTCGCTCAAATACTTTATCTCTAAAAGAACTTGCAACCTCTCCAATAACTTAAAATGGTTAAAGTACGGAGCATACACTCTGATGACATCAAAATGAGCTAACATTTAAATAAATATTTCAAATCGATTTCATTTATGAAGCGGGTGACTAAAAGCAAGTCATGCTATTTTTAAAATCATTAAAATTCGTTTTTTGATACCAATCTTAAAATATTCTCTTGTGCAGTGAGAAGTGATCAGCGACTCCAGTTTTTTTATATCCATATACATCCTTTACCATGACTGCAAATCACAGAAGAGAGCCGCAGGTATTACTGACAAAATAGACTGTTTATACAGATTTTAAAAACTTGAAGCTCTTGGGAATATAATATCTTTGCAAAACTATGGTGTTTTCAAGCTGTTATTTTTTAATCTTTGATATCAAGGATAAATTCTTATTTCGATAAAAGAATTTTTTTCAATTTACATGTATCTATATAATGAAAGAAATCTACTTTAAATTAGAAGATTTTATGGTTTTAATTTTAGAATTGTCTGTTCATTCGCAACAGAGGATAAAATAGTTGAGGTGTAAGGTTTTTGAAAATTCTTACCAAAATGTCTCATAGCTCCAGGGTGTTGATACCCACTTTACCCACCTAATTTTATATACAGAATACTTTTAAAACTAAATAACTAAATAATGCTATATATCTTCAACTTACAAACATTTAAATGTAACTTGCATAGGCAAAGATGAAAGTCGCAACAACAAGAATATGAATAATAAAAATAAAATCTTGGGTTACGGCTACACACACCAGAGCCAAGAATCTGTACATAATCCACACTCAAGAGTCCAAAGAACCATATTTACGAATCTATGAATAGCAAAGAAGATATCATGGTGGTATTAAAAGAATATTGGTGGGTTGTCCACGTCTTTTGGAAAGAGAAGAATCAAGGAATCTTTATGATGTCTGTACACAATCAAAGGTGAAGATTTGATAAAAAAATAGTATCTGTTGACAGAACAAGGTGGAAGAATCTAATGAAGTCAAAAGCTAAAATGAAAAATTAAGACAAAACATTTGACACAAAGTTAAATTATACAATAAGCAATGGGATGGGACCATGCTTGCTTCCAAGCAGTGGTCGAGAAAGTGTGGGAGCACGGGAGCACCATTCCAAGGAAATGTTTCGGTAGTTGTTAGGCCCAAGGAAATTCTATAAATATATTTAGTTTTATTACTCGTAAGAAATACTATAAAAATGTAGTAGGAAATATGGTTCTGGATGGCATTTAAAAGGGTCTTTTTAATGATAGGTCATCCATTTGGAAAGGAAAACTAATATAACAGAAGAGATTCTCAAGAACATTTCTTGATAAAATACACAACAAACGAGATTTCGTTTATTTCTTGGAGGATGTGCAATCAACAAGTAAAATTTTGGACAATTTTTTACAGGAATTTTTAGCTTGAAATTTGCGCTTCCATGAAGCAAAAAATGTTCTCAGCCTCTACCTTCAAGTCTGATCCATTAGCATGTTAAAGCTTTTACGCCGTTATATAAAGGCTGCTCCACTAATGGCAGACATTTAATCAGTCGTGTGATTTCTAAGCAGAGTACGGTCATGGGGATTAGCGCGGTTTTCTTTGATGTTTGTTTATTGCAATTTGCATAACACGGAAAACAAAGGGATTTTATGACCGTCTCTCGTGGCGTTGAAGGACAAGTGATACAGCGAGGCTATGAAATGAATTATAACGACATAAAAGCTTTAATTAGAATATTTTCATAGATGTGTAAAATATGTTGATTTGTATATAGTTTGGACATGCAAGCTTGTAATGTTTTTAATTTGAAATGAGATCACGACACAAGGCTTGAAGTGATATGTAGGATAATTCATGTGTGTCCTAAACACTGATCATGCAAAGAACACTGTTAGTTAGCATTTCCACTTCCTATCTCTATTGCAAATCACATAACTCATTGATAGTCAAATCATGTGGCATTAAGCTGGATGGAAGATCATCATTCCACTCCCCATCCATGCCCAGTAATACAGTATGAAAACAATGGACAGCATGATATTGAAAGTTACGTTTTATCGATGTGACAACAGATCAAGAGAAGAGCACGAGACCAAATTGGAGTGAAGATTGTTTCTGAGAAACTACTTTGAAAACTTCTGTTAAGAGCTTGAATTGCAGCTTCTGTGTTGTTTAGAACAATATTGTGATCAACCGTTTTTTGCTAACAGCATCCGAAGCGCAGAAAATGTTTCTTNTTGTTTGTTAGTTAGTTACAAAGTTAGTCATTCTGTTAATTACCTTGGCAGGCAGCTTGTAATTAAGTTAAGTTACTTAGGTAAGTTAATTGAATAGATGGTTAATTGAATAGATAGTTAATTGGTTAGATTGTTCATTCTTTATTAAGTCAGTTAGAGATGTGGTGAGTTTGCTCGTTAATCAGTTCTTTGGTGAGTGGATTTCTTTAGATAGTTTGTTAGTCAGTCACTTTGACAGTACAGATTTGTTCGTACACCTCGACCCATAAAAATTAATAAATCTCCGAAAAATGTAAAAAAATCACAGAAAAATCGCAAAATCGCCAACAAATAACGAAAAGATCACACAAAATCACAAAATCCCATAAAAAATCACTCGATTTTAAAATATTAATAAAAATAACGTGCACAATTTTGAAAAGTGATTTGCCACTCACAATTGTTTCCAGGAAACAGCTCCTTTTAATCTAAAATTCACTACACCCGCAAAATAAGTTAAAGCTCCAGTTTATCTAAGATGACATGTTAGCTGCACAGTGAATGAAAATTGGTTTGAAGAAATCTGATGACTAGTTGCAAAACCATATGGTCACAAATGTCTTTACTATTTTTCCATTAAACACAAGGTATTTGTAGCCATTTAAAAAGATGAGACATTAAATAAAAAGACACTCTCGCTCAAATACTTTATCTCTAAAAGAACTTGCAACCTCTCCAATAACTTAAAATGGAAAAAGTACGGAGCATACACTCTGATGACATCAAAATGAGCTAACATTTAAATAAATATTTCAAATCGATTTCATTTATGAAGCGGGTGACTAAAAGCAAGTCATGCTATTTTTAAAATCATTAAAATTCGTTTTTTGATACCAATCTTAAAATATTCTCTTGTGCAGTGAGAAGTGATCAGCGACTCCAGTTTCTTAATATCCATATACATCCTTTACCATGACTGCAAATCACAGAAGAGAGCCGCAGGTATTACTGACAAAATAGACTGTTTATACAGATTTTAAAAACTTGAAGCTCTTGGGAATATAATATCTTTGCAAAACTATGGTGTTTTCAAGCTGTTATTTTTTAATCTTTGATATCAAGGATAAATTCTTATTTCGATAAAAGTGTCTCTATATAATGAAAGAAATCTACTTTAAATTAGAAGACTTTATTGTTTAAATTTTAGAATTGTCTGTTCATTCGCAACAGAGGATAAAATAGTTGAGGTGTAAGGTTTTTGAAAATTCTTACCAAAATGTCTCATAGCTCCAGGGTGTTTATACCCACTTTACCCACCTAATTTTATATACAGAATACTTTTAAAACTAAATAACTAAATAATGCTATATATCTTCAACTTACAAACATTTAAATGTAACTTGCATAGGCAAAGATGAAAGTCGCAACAACAAGAATATGAATAATAAAAATAAAATCTTGGGTTACGGCTACACACACCAGAGCCAAGAATCTGTACATAATCCACATTCAAGAGTCCAAAGAACCATATTTACGAATCTATGAATAGCAAAGAAGATATCATGGTGGTATTAAAAGATTATTGGTGGGTTGCCAGGTCTTTTGGAAAGAGAAGAATCAAGAAGTCTGTACACAATCAAAGGTAAACATTTGATAAAAAAAGACTATCTGTTGACAGAACAAGGTGGAAGAACCTAATGAAGTCAAAAGCTAAAATGGAAAATTACGACAAAGCATTTGACACATAGTTAAATTATACAATAAGCAATGGAATGGGACCATGCTTGCTTTCCAGCAGTGGTTGAGAAAGTGTGGGAGAACGGGAGCACCACTCCAAGGAAATGTTTCGGTAGTTGCTAGGCCCAAGGAAATTCAATAAAATATATTTAGATTTATTACTCGTAAGAAATAATATAAAAATGTAGTAAAAAAATGGTTCTGGATGGCACTTAAAAGGGTCTTTTTAATGATAGGTCATCCATTTGGAAAAAGAAGAACTAACATAACAGAAGAGATTCTTCTCGAACATTTCTTGATAAAAAGCACAACAAACAAACATTTCGTTTATTTCTTGGAGGAACAACAAGTAAATTTTGGACAATTTTTTGCAGGAAATTTTTAGCTTGAAATTTGGGCTTCCATGAAGCAAAAAAGGTTCTCGGCCTCTACCTTCAAGTCTGATCCATTAGCATGTTAAAGCTTGCATGTCGCTAAATAAAGGCCGCTCGACTAATGTCAGACATTTAATCAGTCGTGTGATTTCTGTGCAGAGTACGGTCATGGAGAATAGCGCGGTTTTCGTTTATGTTAGTTTATTGTAATTCTGCATAACACGGAAAACAAAGGGATTTGATGACCGTCTCTCTTGGCGTTGAAGGACAAGTGATAAAGCGAGGCTATGAAATACATTTATAACGACATAAGCTTTAAGTAGAATATTTTCATAGATGTGTAAAAATATGTTGATTTGTATATAGTTTGGACATGTAAGCTTGTAATGTTTTTAATTTGAAATGAGATCACCACACAAGGCTTGAAGTGTTTTCTAGGATAATTCGTGTGTCCTAATCATTGATCATACGACGAACAATGTTGGTTAGCATTTCCACTTCCTATCTCTTATTGCAAATCACATAACTCATTGATAGTCAAATCATGTGGCATTAAGGAAGATCATCATTCCACTCCCCGTCCATGCCCAGTAACACAGTATGGAAACAATGGACAGCATGATATTGAAAGTTACGTTTTATCGATGTGCCAACTGATCAAGAGAAGAGCACGAGACCAAATTAGAGAGAAGATTGTTTCTGAGAAACTATTTTGAAAATTCTGTTAAGAGCTTGAATTGCAGCTTCTGTGTTGTTTAGAACAATATTGCGATCAACCGTTTTTTGCTAACAGCATCCGAAGCGCAGAAAATGTTTCTTGTNTTCCACTTCCTATCTCTATTGCAAATCACATAACTCATTGATAGTCAAATCATGTGGCATTAAGCTGGATGGAAGATCATCATTCCACTCCCCATCCATGCCCAGTAATACAGTATGAAAACAATGGACAGCATGATATTGAAAGTTACGTTTTATCGATGTGACAACAGATCAAGAGAAGAGCACGAGACCAAATTGGAGTGAAGATTGTTTCTGAGAAACTACTTTGAAAACTTCTGTTAAGAGCTTGAATTGCAGCTTCTGTGTTGTTTAGAACAATATTGTGATCAACCGTTTTTTGCTAACAGCATCCGAAGCGCAGAAAATGTTTCTTGCAAAGGTCTCCTTACCGACACGCTTTCAAATGCACACAATGGATCTTATGCGATAATTACAGGTGCTAACAGTAGCAGAGCTGCAGTATATTTTCAAGACCAGCTACTCTTCAGCCAAACTCGGTAAGATTTTAAATCTGTGGAATATATCTTTCAGACACAACGTTATTTCAAGTCAGATCTGACAAGTTCAATCAATTGGAAATGAACAATTAGTGGAACTGAAGACTATAGGAAATTAATAATTCTTACCTTGATTGAAATTCAATCTGATAGTCAATAACACATTAATTTGGATTGGAGTCATCTTCAGATAGATTGAGCCTGGTTGTGCCTGGAAAATAAATGAAGTCACATGTTATAGTAGAGTCCACCATTTTCTTTTCAAGGAAAGTTTGAAAGATTCTGTTACTTAATAAAGACCTAATGAAGGTATGCCCATTTTTCTGGACCATCTTATCATGGAAGGACCAAGCAGCGCCAGTTGACAGGAACATTTCAATAACGCTTCATGCTGTTGGATCTAGCAAACAAATTTGTAGAGACAAGTCTTACATGTCACTAACAGTTAGATCATATTCCATTCTATATAAAAGAGCTTGAGAATTAAGAAAATCGCTTAAATTGGTCATAAAGCTTGTGCTCTTTACAAGTGTCGATAAGATCCCTAAAATTACCTAGCATCGGTCTCCCATTAGCTGTCAGGTGAGATTTGTGATAACGCAAAATTATTCATGCAAACAATTTTAATTGTTGTTATTCAAGGACATTTACAACTGAACTATCCAGTGAGACAGACTTAAAAACTGATAATGGCATAAAAACCAACAACAAAAATTACTGACACTGCTATGCTCAAGATCTTACGAAATGCAGAATAAATACAATACAATACAATCAAAATCAGAAATAAGTACCATATACTCTCTGTAGAATGCATCCCCGAGTGCGTGTCTAACAGCGTCACCCACATTGGGAAATCTTCTGATGAAATACTGAAATGAGAATGTATCGATCGTGCAAAATGGAAAGAGGATGAGACATAAAACAGCAATTACTATTCTAGCTGATAAAAGTATGGGAAAAAATGAAAACACACCAGTTTTGAACTGGAATTAACAGGAGGCAATTTTGTAACTACTGATGCAAATTGTAAAGTTGAACTATGGCGATGATAAACAAGTTACCAAAGCCAATAATGAATCTATTTATAGGTATGGGATGGTGCTTTGTGTTTAATGAAAATACCTCTATGGTACTAATTCGAGGCATATTATTCGGTATAAAACAATTACAAACAACCTTAAACTCTATTTCTCATTTTATATGCATTGAGGAGATCAAGTTTAAAATGTTGAAAAAGTTTTTTCGTCCACTAATTTTAACAGAAAATTTGTCATCCAAAACGAATTATCCAAAATTAACCCAAAGGGAAGAATTGGAGCACTGGTCTGAAACCTGTAGGTCAGAGCCATCTGAATTTTGAAATGGTTTCCAAGCACAAATTTTAGAAATGGATCGTCTTTGTCAAGATTCATTTTTTCAACCTACTTTCACAGTTATAGGAAGAAATTTCGAGAATTGGCAATGTCCAAATTTTGAAAAAATCCTCGTCTGAAATTTCTCCCAGTTTACTTTAAAGAAATTAGTTTAGTAGTGCTGTGACCTGAGGTTTTCGAACCAAATCAAAATTGTTAAAAGTTACAGCAGCAAGAAAAGAAGATCGATATAGACATGATTAGAGAAAAAGTTACTTTAGTTAATTGTCTTGAGTTGAAAAGGAGATCTTGCATGGTCACGTACCAAACTCAATAGTCGATATAACAAAGAAAGAACTGAAAAAGGCAGTAGCTTCACGAGAGATGAATATGCTGGTATGATCGTTTGCTTTTAGGTCACTGCACTACCACAGAATAGCAGTATATCATCATTCATCTATCGTACTATTTAATAAGCCCCTTCCATGGAATAAGGCCCCTTTGAATAAGCCCCAGGGGGGAGCTTAAAGGTTTTACGTTAACAGTAGTAGTGTACATATATTTCTAATCCCCTGGAAACGAGAACCATCTTATGCTTCTTACCTCAAGAGTAATGCCTGCTTGCTTTTGACTATCATGGTGCTTGATATTTCCCATTGCAGAAAATAATGCTTGAATAGCACTAAGCTGAAATGAAGGGAATTGAATTGAAGTACATTTATTCATTGATTGAAACAAATCCAGTGAATGAGTACCTACTCATTGTATTATATCTGTGGTATTCATCAAACACAGAAGTAAAGGAACGCTTTACAGCTTCAGCGATTGTTCATATTCAGACAGGTGGAACCAATGACTACTGCAGTGTGGATCCATATTTTCCGATTAGACCAAATTTCATTTTCAAGCAGTCTAAAAACTGCAGCGTGCCCGCAAAGGACCCTGGGTGACAATGGCTCTTTAAACGAAAACGGAACAGCACAATGTTTTCAATCTTTTTCACTTACTAAAACAGAGTAGTGTGAATGGGGACCTAAAACAATTTCCTTTTCAGCAGCAAAAACGGATAAAAATGAAAACGTAGTAGCGTGCACGAGCCCTGATTATTAGACTTTCGAAAAAACCCTTTTTTTCGCTATGCAACTACAACAACAACAACCCACCTCCGCTGAACAAAGACTCATACATAAACTGTTCAAAAGCAAGGACAGCGAACGTTGGGCCAACGAAAGCGTTACTAAGAGAGTGAAACACGTCTTCCCGGCTCAAGTTTTGAGCACAAACAATGTCTTCTTCTTTCACGATATTTCGACAAACAACTTTCTGAAAATCATACAGTTTTTAATCACATTTATCTTCATAGAATTAAGACATTTTCTTTCTCCATTGTGTTTGAATATCAAAGCTATAATGTGCGCGAACGGAAACATATTTTGTCAAATACCCGATACGCGGAGAATACACTCGTCTTCGTTTACAACTTTTATCCAGTGACGTCATCGAGAGATATCACCTCCCCAACAATTTTGGGCGGTTTGTCCAAGTCTTCGAACAGTACGGCTATGAGTCTTTGTTTGAGCAAATAGGTAAATTCGATTCACTAAAGTTCTGCCATATTTGGCGATGGGCGAGATAGAGTGAACAAATTAATTAGGTCATAAGTTTGACTGAATATCCACAGTACAAGAGATCCAGGAACTGCCCAGTGCAAGTATGTTAAAAAAATTAGGAATGCGATTTTCCAGCGATCTGAGCGACCCTAGCGATTATGTGGAAACACTTCTTCCAGCAATCCCAGCGATCTAAAGCCAGCGATCGAAACGATCGTAACGGTCATATGGAACCAGGCTTAAGTGCAAAGTAAACGAAATAGAACTATTTTGAATTCACCATTGTATCAAGGTAGTATAAACTTACTTGAATCAACGATTTAGCAATGTCAATATTTTCTTTCGCCAGAATTCTAAAACAAAGAAACATGTTGATGCTAGTAGAATACACTGTTCTTAACCAAATCAAACTAGACCAAAATGTAAAGCATTAAGATGAGAACAAGACTTCAAATTTTGGCAGTAGATGTTACATGACATGAATAAAGTCCCTTGTATTCCTGTGTGTATGTGGGCCTTCGCAGAAGAAAAGTTTTAAACCGGTTTAAAAGCTTTTCTTCTGCGAAGGCGCACATACACACAGGAATACAAGGGAGTTAGGTTCGAAAAAGCAGTTTGGCCAAGTTTAGGCCAAGGTCGGTTGAAATGTTGCTCATAAACCAAGGCTTGGAGAGACAAAACAAAGAAGACAACAACAATCAAAACAAGNTAGACCAAAATGTAAAGCATTAAGGAACTTTAGCCATTTAACTATATTTCTTCAGTGTGATTTTTTGATATCTTGATTATTTTCCAAATTACAGCGTTTTTATCTTTTTTTGACGCTGCGAGGATTTTACGTTTTTGAAAACTTTGCTTGAATTCATTTTGAGAAAAGGCAAAACGATGTAATTTTTAAAATATTCAAGATATCAAAGAGGCACACGGTAGAGTTGTAGCAAAGTACGTAAAGTTCATGTAACCCACTAAAAACAAAGAAATACATAATAGTGATCCACAACAGATTTGTTAAAGACTTGACGCATATGCTTTACGTTTCTGTCACCAGCTTTAAGGCAAAGAAGTCAATACTAATGAAATGAAAATAAACCTACCCAATACACTTCGCAGATGCAGCTTGCTGAAGAAACAGC
This sequence comes from Aurelia aurita, assembly GCA_004194415.1. Classification (NCBI taxonomy): domain Eukaryota; kingdom Metazoa; phylum Cnidaria; class Scyphozoa; order Semaeostomeae; family Ulmaridae; genus Aurelia; species Aurelia aurita. The sequence goes on along the minus strand of REGM01000193.1, from coordinate 518,807 downwards.
GGTAGCGATGCTATAAATACATATCACTAAGTCAGTACCTGGGTAACGTCATCGTGAGTAATAAGATGCTACAAAACATGAGAACAACTGGAAAGTTGAAACTAATTTTATTTATGAAACTTGAAGCGTATTCCCCCAAACATGAAAACTAAACACAAGATAACATTGCGTTTGAGTAGAGCTTTCGATCAAGCCACCTTGGGAAACGATATGACAAATCGTATTGGTTTTATCCTCATTTTACTGCCAGAGTCCGTCAATAGCTTTTCAGATTTTAGCCGTAAAATGAATTTAAAATCATTTTTTCCAAGAAAATGCCGTGCCCGAAAAAGAGTAACGCATTGTCACTAGAATGGTTATGTCAGAAGTGCAGACTCCAAATTAGTCAAAAGCACAACACACGAATAGTATGTTTTATATCTGTTAGCAAATCATCATCTAACATTAATAGAGTAGACTTTGCTCAAATCGTTGAGATGAAAGGAATTTTATTGTGATATTGAAAATCGCCGAGACGATGAAGAATTTAGCTTTGAGACGATTCATTTTTTTGTATTTCATTGAAATTTATACAAGACATACTACGGATTACACTACTTACAGTCTACATTACAATACTACAAGGGCGATACCATGGGAGCTAAAGACTATGACTACCCCATGGTCATTACATAAAAACAATAGACAACAAATAATAATAAGAAAAATAAACTACATACAAATACACGTAATTACTACAAACGATTAAATACCTGTCTGTTTCACATTAGATATCAGGTCAAAATGGCGATAAAGAAAAGTCGCTGGTGGAAAAAAACTCCTCGCATAGTTTTTCATTCATATACATTACCGCTTGCCATCTAATATGCAACAGCCTTCACAAACGAAAAAGAAACTCTACGAACGGGGACTTTGTGGTTACGTGGTGTACATGTAAAGCTTGAAAAGACCTTAATCAAACGGACCATTTTTGTGAATGAACTGTAGAGTCAAGTTGAGAATGTTTCTATTGGGGTCATTAGAAAAGTTCTCTTAGAGTAGAGTAAAAACAGCGTTAGAACTTCAGTTGAAATTTACTATATCCAAATGGTCGTAATACATCGAAAACTCCAGCGAGAAGATCTCGTCGTTCAGCATCAAAAGAAGGGCAAAGCAACATAAAAGATAAATCATCAGAATGGTAGTTGGAGAAATTAGAATTTCGTTATTTTGAGCTCTTTGCAGAAATATCACGTCACTTTGGATAATTAAATTAAGCAACTACGTTATTTGAAATAGCCCTCAAGTCTCTTTGAAATTATGTACGGTAAAATCTTAACTTTACGAGGTATTGTTTATTTCACAATTTAGTTAACGTGTGATTGATAACTATCAGAAACTTGAAATATAATTGATAGCATACGTTGTTTTTCTAAATTGCAGCTCTTACAACCAGCAAGAATTTGAAAGAAAAACATCCAATACAGTTGAGCATGCAGATCAACCCCGATGAAAAAAATTGCTCCAAATTCACTTCTAGGAACAGTTTTGGGTTGGATTCAAAGATTCCGTGTCACAGCTTCACCGCTCAAGGATTTTCCGTGGAGTCTTATGCTCAGTCTATTGCGTTATAGATAGCTGAATTAAATCTATTGTTGGGGGATTTTTAATCCAGGATTCCAAAGAACCATCCCATAAATATAAAGGGATTAGTTTCAAGAATCTGAGGATGTCTTTGGATCACTTCATACAACATTTGCTTTCCTTCCTCGAGGATGGTTATTCTCACAGTCATTCTTTTGCAGTTGATTAAACAAGTAGACATGCTTTAACTATGCATTAAAAAAAAAAACAGCTCCAACACAAAATAGGCCATAATTCTAAAATGACATGATCTATTCTAACGAAATAAATGTTGGCATTCCACAATCAAATGACCTTTAGTACGTCAAAATTGGCGGAGAACTCTTGAAAGTATGTGTGCAGATAATTTGTTTGACTCATCCGTTGAATGTCATTTCTTTTCCGTTGTGGCGACTCATACGGAAATTTTTAAATTCAAATCTATCAAATATGCGTTCTAGCATTGTTTTTTGAAAGCTTTGTAATGCACTTTTCATCATTTAAAACCGCAAGATTGAAAAAAATAGATCTTAGTCTCCGGTCCTGTTTCAAGCTCATCAAAAACTCAATGACTCTAGAACAGTATGACCGATTTTAGTAAAATGAATATTCACATTCAACATTTTCACTTTAGAATAATTTAAAGTTCATTGAAATTTGTGGATAATCCATGATCATACAGTTTGGCGAACGCCGACACTATTTTGACTCACCCGGTATACTGATAAAAAACTTGGATATTTTAAAGCTACTTATATCTCCTAGGTATCAATTGTTGCCAGTGAAATTTGGTGGAATTTTTAAGCTTTCGAGCGACAGACCGGTTGCAAAAGCTTCAAAATCGTGCTGCTAGAATCATTACGAATAGCAGCTTTGATACCCCAAGCAGACCTCTTATCGAAGGGCTGGGTTGGAAAATCATTCAAGAACTCATTAGCAATGAGTCTAAGATTATGGTCTTCAAGTCTCTTCATGAGTTGGCTCCACAATACCTGTGTAACCTTTTCACCAAAAACTCACAATGCTCCTCCCGTAACCTCCGTAACACAGACACTGACTTGAGATTACCAAAGAAAAAATCAGCAAATGGACAAAAATGTTTTTCTTTCCGAGGAGCTAAGCTGTGGAATAGCCTTCCAGCTGAGTCAAAGAAGGCATCCTCCCTTAATAGTTTTAAAACTTCTATTAAGGGTTGAATTTTCCTTTCACTTTAGAAACTATAATTATTGTAAATAAGTTTTTAGCTTTATGGTTTTTTATAATGTAGGTTTAATTTATTGTATATTGTAATTAAAATTTTTTATTGGAGGGCCCCTTGAAAATCAGCCTTTGCTGAAGGGCAACCCTCCCTCCTTAAATGAATGAAATGAAATGAAATGAAATGAAATGAAATGAAATGAAATGAAATGAAA
>REGM01000193.1:501271-515288 GCA_004194415.1 Aurelia aurita | reverse complement strand
AACTCTTGAAAGTATGTGTGCAGATAATTTGTTTGACTCACCCGTTAAATATCATTTCTTTTCCGTTGTGGCGACTTATATGGAAATTTTCAAATTAAAATCTATCAAATATGCGTTCCCTGCATTGCTTTTTGGAAGATTTGTAATGCAATTTTCGACATTTAAAAGCTCAAGACTGGACAAATTAGATCGTAGTCTCTAGCTGGCCTTAGTTGGCCTTAATTAGCTTTTAGCTATTCCATTAGAAAAGCCAACTTTAAATAAATTAATAATAATAATAATAATAATAATAATAATAATAATAATAATAATAATAATAATAATAATAATAATAATAATAATAATAATAATAATAATAATAATAATAATAATAATAATAATAGCCCTGTTTCAATCTCTTCAAAAATTACCTTCAAAGGACAATCGCCAATGACTCTAAAACAGTATGACCAATTTTAGTAAAATAACTTTTCACATTTAACATTTTCACTATACCGGGGTGTCCCAAATAAAAGGTAACATATTTGATCAGGGCATATTTGATCAGATGCCAATTTAGCTCCAGTCAATTCGCAATAACTTTTAAACTAATCCTGACGAGTTAACTTGAACGTAGATACCTTGCTGGTTGATATCTGTGCTTCCAAAGTTGAAATATTAATCTTAATAGTTTAAATTTGCCTTCACCTCCAAACCAGAGCGTTGCCACTTTGGTCTAAACAAATTATTGAAGCACAGCGAATAAGTCAATAATAGCCTTGATAAAATTACAGTAATCAAACGTTAGATTTTGTTGTATGGTATTTTGTTAATTTTTCTTTTATTTTGGTTCTTAATTTCGCTGTGCTTCAGGAATTTGCTTAGGCCGAAACGCCAAAGCTCTGGTTTAGAGGTGGAGTCAAATTTGAACTTTAAAAAATAATATTTCAACTTTGGAAGCGCCAATATCAATAAACAAGGTGCCTATTTTCAAGTTAACTTTTCAGGATTAGCTTAAAAGTTATTGCGAATTGATTGGAGCTAAATTGACAGCGCTAGCCCTGATCAAATCTGTTACGTTTTATTTGGGACGCCCGGTAGAATGATTTAAAGTTCATTGAAATTTGTGGATAATCCATGATCATACAGTTTGGCGAACGTCGACACTATTTTGACTTACACGGTATCCTGATAAAAAACTTGGATACTTTAAAGCTGCTTATATCTCCTAGGTGTCAATTGTTGACAGTGGAATTTGGTGGAATTTTTAAGCTTTCGAGCGACAGATTACCAGAGCTTCATAATATTTTACATGAATGAATCATCCTCTTGATTCCCGAAGCTAAGAGAAGATAATCATTCACATGGGAGACCAAAATGATTTTGCATATCAAGATATTTCATCGAAAGCTAAAAAAGTTCCCAGTGTTGGTTTTCAACAGGCGTATGATATTCTGTCCCTTCATATCCATGTGGATTTATCCTATCTCTCACCGTTTCGCTCAACAGATAGAATCGGCTAAGGTTTGTTTACACCCAATTCAAGTAAAGTGATCAATCTTATGATAAAAACATTTGTTGACTTCTTAAAAATATTTCGTGCCATGAGAACTTGTGCCATGAATGTAAAAGTAGCATAATACTAAAACTTCACAAGAGTATGATCACATGACTTGAAATGGGTAAAACGAGCCTCAGCCGACTTTGTCTATTGAATTTTTGTGCTACTTTTCAAAGCTCTTTTGAAAGGTATACGCACGTNTAAGATATTCTGCACCCTTCATATCCATGTGGATTTATCCTATCTCTCGCCGTTTCGCTCAACAGATAGAATCGGCTAAGGTTTGTTTACACCCAATTCAAGTCAAGTGATCAATCTTATGATAAAAACATTTGTTGACTTCTTAAAAATATTTCGTGCCATGAGAACTTGTGCCATGAATGTAAAAGTAGCATAATACTAAAACTTCGCAAGAGTATGATCACATGACTTGAAATGGGTAAAACGAGCCTCAGCCGACTTTGTCTATTGAATTTTTGTGCTACTTTTCAAAGCTCTTTTGAAAGGTATACACACTTGTGAAATGAAAACGAAACATCGTAGCGATTTCTCTCGTAAGTCATGAAATTTACCAATAAACAGTTATTTTATGAACTCACCTTCCATTTCAGTTACACTGGTATCTAGAAAAGAGAATAATTTGTTAACAATAAAGCTTTAGTCAGCTGGTAAGCCCTGGCAGCATAGGTTCCAAATCTTTGAAAAGGTTGGTGTAAAATTCTATGACCTATTTCTTTGAATTGAATGGCTTGAAAGAAACTTTAGCAACCTTGCTGTAATTCTACCATTGGACTGTACAGAATCTTCAATAGCTTCATTTTCTTTCAAAATATTCGATTCGAAGAAATAGGTCATAGAATTTTACACCAACCTTTTCAACGATTTGGACCTATGCTAGCCCTGGCAAAACGATCAAACATCAATACAAAGTTGACAATAAACCTTATCGGCTAATCGGCTAAGGCTTGTTTACACCCATCGACAAAAGTTTGTTTACACTAACTTCAAGTCAAGTGATCAATCTCTTCATAAACATCTTTGATTTCTTTAACTTATTTCGTGCCATGAAAATATTTGCCATGAATGCAAAAAGTAGAACAATGCTAAATTTCCCAAGAGTATGGTCACATGACTTGAAATGGGTAAAACAAACCTTAGCCGATTTTGTCTATTTTCTTGTGAAACGGAATAATTGTCCTTTTCTCAGCCTACGTTAAAACTTTGCATGTTATAATAGTGTTTTATAATCTTGGCATTTTAGTTTAATTAATACAGAAATTTACGTTAAAACTTCTTGACAAGCAACCACTTCTTCAGTTACTATTGAAAGTTTGCCACTGCATTTATCAAGCTGTAATTGAACAATTTGTAAAACTCGTAGTGGGTTAAGGCCGCATTGTACGTAGCGTAGTCAAGACGAAGAAGGGCGTGTTGATTTACTTAGTTGTTATAAAACTTCTTCTGGAGGGGATGGGGGGTATCTTCACGTATCTTCACTCCAATTTGACGGCGATGGGCCATTTTTGCCGAAAAATGGTTGGCAAAATTCCGAGCAAACTTCCCCAAATTTCTGAGAATTTTAGGGACATAATTCCTCAAATTTCGAAACAATTCCTGTAATTCCTATAATTTTGCCAATTTTCCCCAGAAATACACATATAAATCCGCAAAAAGTTTGAAAATGATCCCCACAATTCCACAATGCAATGGCACGTCCCCGTATCACCAACATACCCCCTCTCGGAGAACTTTTCTCATCGCTGCAATAATCTGAGAGCTACATTTTCAAACAGGTGTTACAGTTTTTTACTAAACTGGTACTTATCTGTAAAAGGTCGTTTCAACACTACGTCTTCCCCTCTCAGAAACCAGAAAATAGTATAGGTATCTAAAACTCTCTTCACACCACAGAATCGCTGTTGCAAGCCACGGATTAAATTTGGAACGCCTACAAAAACCCATCCTGTTTAGTGTTTACACCATGAGTTCAATTCGACCCAACCCGTTATTTGAGGTACAAGTACCATTTTTACCCGTGATTTGACTAAGTCACCATTGTGCCGAGCACGGATGAATTTTGGTATTAGTGTCAATTTCGTCCGTGCCGTGCCAAATTTTGCACTGTAAATGGTGCTCAAGAGCTTCACATACCGCTAAATATCTGTTGATTCTTTCCAATATCAGCTTCATTAGGTTTGAGTAGGCCAACCAATCGTTGCAATATTTCTTCTTGTATGTCATACTTCATAAGGTCTTTAAGAAGCTCGCATGCTTCGTATTGTACTTCAACATGAAGAGATCGCAACAGGAGTAAGGCAGGATCGACGATATTTGGACTAGCTTTGCCAACGATGTCCTGGAATACAATAACAATAAGTAAACACTGACATATTTTGAAAATAATTATTATGTATCCGTAAGTACCCGTGTCTGAAATAATATTTCGGTTGATTGAATTGCTTGAAAGAAACTGTAGCTACTTTGCTATAATCCTACAGTTGGACTATTTAAAATTGTTTATATTTTCGGAATTACAGCGTATTTTATATTTCAACTTGTTTGAGGATATGACGTCATCAAATTTCTAAACCGTAAACCAGAAGAGTGAAAGACTAGTGCTGGATACTATAAATTATTTCATTTTTCCTCAAAAAGTTTAGAAATTACGACGGTTTAAATCTTTCACAAAACTCTTCTAAAAATCTTTAAAAAGAACAAAAACCCTCTAATTCTGAAAATACTGAATATTTCAGAAAAGTCGAACGGTAAAATTATAGCAAACTACCTAAGTTACCTTGAAGCCATCCAGTCCAAAGAATTTTAGTAGTACCCATTCACACTAGCCTTTTTGAAGATTTGACGCCTATGTCAAGAAAGCTAACGATTTAACAAACCTGGACATATCTGAGGGTTTGAGAAGCCAATTGCTGTGCTTTAGGAGATGCACTGCCTAACAAGTTGATTAAGGATTTGTACACTTGTTCTTGATATCTTGGATTTCCCTACAATGAAAGGCAGAACAATGGCTTTAAGCAAGGCAATGGTTGCGAACATTTTACAACACCTGTTTGCAAAGTGTTTGCAAAGTGCTCGATGTAGAAAACCGTAGAGAAAACCGGGGCTAGTTGCAACAGGGGCAAGTTAAAAGAGGCAATTACTCTGCTGCAATTAAAGCTGTGCTCACTAGCTGCCGTGTGAGTGAATGCCTAGTTATTACCTTCATTTTAAGCAGTGGTTCTTATTCCTGCTGTTAGCTGCTATTTTTGTAGCGTTGAAACCTTAATATTTAGGCCCAAAGTAAATATTATATTTCTTTTAAATTCTTGTGTTGGTATGCATTCCTAAATCAACTTCTGTGGTGTAGTCTGATATATGTGTTGTTTCTTCCAAAGGAGTTTTGGAAGCAAAAGATCATTTTAAAAATCGGCTGTTGTTTCTTACTGTCAGCCTGGGGGTAAGTTGTAACAGTAAAAAAAATTCCATTGAAACAGAGCACATTTTATCTGATTGAAACAGAGGACATTGCATTTAAAGATGCTTTAAAATAATTTCTTTTGTTACCTATTTATCTTTTATTTATTATTGCAATTAGAATAGGGTTTTACTTTATATGACTTAATTTTTGTAAGATTTTATGCACGGCCCCCTGGAAAGCAGTCTTTCTTGACTGATGGGGTAACCGTGGTTAAAGAATTTAAAATGAAATGAAATGAAACATTAAGTAACTATTTCAAATTATTTAGAATATTACATTTTTAGATATACCGGGTGACTTTTTGAAAAATCACCAACATTTGATTATGTTGCTGATCTTAAAACCTTCTTTTGATGCATGTGTGTCAAGGTTCAAATTAGATTAATAAACATTGCAAAATCCATTTGTAATTTAGTGCTTGTGGGAATTCCTGTTTTTTTAGAGTTACCTGGTTTGATGCATACTCTCAAACTGCAGAAGTTTGTTGTAAAATTTCATTTTTGGTCCAAACAACGACTCAGTTTGTTCGTCTCTGTCTAATATTAAGCTCTTTTATCACCCAGGACTCACAATTTTATATGAAATTGCAAAAAATGGTTTTTTTTTGTGAAAATTCACGATTTTGTACAAAGCTATAGCTCAAAAGACAGTTTTTCAAGCAACGATTTAATGGTCTCTTTTCTTCAGGAATAAAATAATGACAATTCCAGAAACTAATTTGGCCATTGATACCAAAGCACAAAGAGAAATTTTTGCAATCGGTAACATAATCAATTTTTGGTGATTTTCGAAAAAAGTTCACTTTTTATTGGGTCACGAGGTAGTTTGTTATCGAAGTCAGGAATATTGCGTTTGTTGAAGATACCACGAAAGTTGCAGGCAAACCTTTGAAAAGTTGTTTTGAGGCTCACACTCCTATATTCAGTCTCAAATTAGATGTCACGTGAAAATGCCCGCGAACAACAACAATTGAAGTATTTTGCAAATCTCGGGTGACATCTAATTTGAGACAGACTTTCATCATGCCTGATGTTGTAATTTTACAAGTTCAAGGGATGTATCGACACATCACTTTGCAATTAGTTTATTAAGAATCATCACTTTCCTTTGTTTTATTTGCGTTGTTACAACTTGCCCCAGTATCTGTTTTAACTTGCCCCATGCCCGGGGGGAGTTGTAACACTCCAAAGGATACTTTGAAGTAAATCACAAATTTGTCGGAGAATTAAATTTCAAGACGAACTTCTTACTTACAGTTGCTAAATCTTGAAGCAGATATCGTGCAAGCTCTTGAGTAGTGCTTGCAGTGGATTTACCTAGGCATTCAGCAACTGCTCTCACTCCTGAAATGAGTTTCAAACATGAACACGTGGAACAAATTCAACGATAATGTAGATGATTGATAAGTTTGATACTGTACATGAAAACATTTTATCGTACAATTGAGATACTATTCAAATCTTCAGTGACCTAGGAACGACCTTCTCATATCTGACGCTAATACAACCAACGTGGAGAATGAAATTCTATATATGTTAGAAGAAGACAAAATGTTTCAGGTTAACGTAAAAACAAGCATGAAAAACAGCATAGCCTCCAAATCTTTAAAAAACATTGCATGGATGGTTAATGCATCTTTCGTTTGATATTATGGCTTGAAAGGAACTTCAGGCACGTTGCTATAATCCTATATGTAGCAGTTTTAATTTCTTGATTATTTTCAGAATAACGGCGGTTTTCGTTTTATTGAAAGAACTCGTGAAAAGTTAAAAAAAAAATTAAAATAACCGTAGACACTACATTAAAACAATCAAAAATGGTACAATCTTCAAGAAAACAATAGCTGATGAAGGTCCATAATATGGCAGTAAGCAGAAATCTGTAGCTTTTCTAGTTAACGATTTAGCAATTCGATGACGTCCCATTATCAAAGCTGGCTCAAGCAAAGAAGACGCTGTAATTCTGAAAATAATCAAGATATCAGAACTGCTACATATCTGATTATAGCAAAGTACTTGAAGTTCCTTTCAAGCCATTAAATCAAACAGAAGATGCATTAACCATCCGTGCAATGATTTCTTTAAAGATGCCAAAGATTTGGAGGCTATCCTATGAAAAACAGGTTAAGTAGGAACAATGTGGTCATAAGATGTGATATATTCCTTGCACTGAAAGTGATTCACAATTTGTTAATGATTTAAGGCTAATTTTGGACCAGTCACTAACAAGTTGATTTTCCTTCACTTTTTGTGCAGTCCAGCCATTTCCTTTTCGGCCCAACCCCAGTCGTAAATGCAGATACCTTACTTGCTCACTTTTGTTTAATTGAAACTGGGAGAGAACGAAATGAGAGAAAGGAGTCAGCGAAAGGGGGGCAAGAGATGAACGTGAGCTTCATAAAAGAACTATCGCGTAGCTTCATAAAAGAGGTAACATACCATAACTCTCACAGATCAGCTCCTTGTATTTTCGCCCTGTACTTGCAATACTTGCTAATAGCTTGAGACTCTCTGCTTTATCTAACTGCAAGGTAGAATTGTTATAAATAACATTTCAAGACAGAACAGCAAGACCTTTTAGCTATTCTACTGCGTGTCCCAATAAAAATTCGACCCGTTTGAAAAATACGAGCATTCAAATTTCTTTATCATTTTGATTGATTTAAAAATTAGCAAACAAATAAGGCTCCTTTTCGAGCTGCCTGGTTTTAAAGTCTACTGTAAAAAAAAGATGTTCACCACATTATGTTCGTTGTGTTTACTATGTTTCTAACCTAGTGGCAAATATCAGAAAAAACAAACACCATAGATGGAGATTTGAACGACAAGGAAAGATTTAAAAAATTTAGCTCTTAGGCAAGATTTACGATGCTGCTTAAAGAGTAGGGCCAAAGATACGGTTTTTTAATGTGTCATTCTATACCATTAGAGTAAAGATATCAATCAATTTATCATCTTTAAAGATAATTGGATCATTGAAAAAAAAACAGACCAAAAAGAAATTTTAATCATAGGCTTGATATTTGAGATTTGTTAGTAGACTTTTTTGGGATTTTACTGGGACACCCGGTAGAAAAGCTTTTGGAAAAACAAACATTTTTCTATATATAAACAAATTTTGACAAGCTTTCAAATGCATACAATGAAGAAAGCAAAGTGTATTCTACTTCAGAGGTTTAATTGCGATCAGAACTGTTAATTTTTCGAGGAACATGTCAAAAGAAGAGTCAAATGGCCAAAATATCCTCGCCCCAACTTCAAGTTAACTATCTGTGCAATTTTGCGTTTTCAAAATATTAAAAGATTTAGCTGAAATTAGTAGTACAGCTAAATTGCTTCATTCTTCAAGAAAAAGTTTTTAATTGAATAATTCTGTACTCGTTTCAGAAACAAGAACTATTGCCTTGTTACCTCTCTTGCTTGCTTCAATCCAAGTATCTCCAGTACTGTTAAGACTCCGCCAACTTCTAGAAATTCAGCCAAGAATTTGTGCCTGAGCAAGAAGTTGATGATAATTATGTGACAGAATGTTTTAATGAATAGCTTGGAATTTTACCGTTAATTACCCTGCAAATTCCAAAGAACTTTTTGAATGCATAAAGAACTTGAATTGAAATAATATTAAACCAAAAAATCCTTCAAATTAAACAGGAGGATACAATATACCGGGTGAGTCAGATAAAACGCAAGCTGCTTGAAAGGTAGCCTGCGTGCAGCCTCAAACTCCTCCTCATAGGAAAAATAGAGTCTGCGCAACAACGAGGAGTTTGAGGAGGGTGCACGCAGGAGGAGGAGGAGTTTTTCCTTTGAGGAGGAGTTTGAGGCTGCACGCAGGCTACTTGAAAGGCTACCATTCCCTAAATATCAAAGCAATAATATCTGTCAATATCTTATTGAATAACCAAACAAGTTCAATTAATTTTAGAATTCTTCCTGGCTGTTATTGGTCACTCCATTTCGATTTTACAAGGAACTTTCTCCAGAAAGTCCCTTCGAAAAACCTTTGCAGCAATGGCCTAAAATCACGATGGACTTTCTCCAACGATTCTGCCGTACAGCGATGACTTTTTACTTCAAGCAGCTTTTGAGAGCTTTTGAAGAAGCCTTCTCTGGAAAATTTCCTATAACTCTGGAAAGAAGAGGCCGATTTAAGCCAGGTACATTTTCATATCTAATTAAAATAATTGGCTACTAAACAAGACATTCGTCAATATCATCTGCTATGATACTCAAGGAACAGTATTTTTCAAATGGTGTGCATAGCAATTTTCACCAAACGTTTTGATCCTCCAAAATCTTTATCAGTCAGATCAACAGTCAGGACCCAAATTGAATTTAGATTTGTGTTTTTCTGGTGTTTTTCACGATGCTTCTTACTAGGGCAAATGCAAATTACATCCAATGTGTGGTAGCACATAAAATACGTCAAATGTGAATTCAGCTTTAGAGATGATTGGTCATTTATCACGAATAGCCATGTTGTAAAGACATTTTTCATCCAGATGTTGTTATAAAGAGTAAATATATAAATGGTGGAATTCTTGAGAGTCATGTCACTTATATCCTGAAAAATAAGGGGTATCATTCAGCTCCACTATTCAAGCCTTTCTAAGATCTGGTCTTCCTATGTGCAGAACTCAGGTATTGCTTTGCTTATGGCAAAGTGACAGGTGTCAAACTCAAACTACATCTAATAAAATACTTTGTAGCTGTTTCTACAGTAATTTCACTATTCCATGAGATCTGATCAAACCAGGGAACTTTTTGGGACAACCCATGGATTTAAAGAAAAGAGCATCCACAACAACTTCCAATGTTGAAGCGGTGCAACAGTACTCACCCACTAGAAGAGGCAATAAAAATTGTGATTGCTTCCAGCTGTAGTTTCAGATGAGTACCTGCCATATAACTTGAAATGTGTCAAGGAAGCCAGCTACAATCTGATATTCTTTCTTGTAAAAAAGGACTTAAAAAGCATGTTTAATACTGTGAGATATTATTTAAAGAATAATTTTATGTGACAATAACAGAAAATAAAGAGAGACATGGATGTTAAGAGATAGAGAACAAACCAGATGGAAAGAGGAGTATGAAGGCGGTATTTATTCCGAATTCCCATCCACAAAATCCCACATCCCAATAATGAAAATGAGAAGATCATGTGCATGCTTGCTGGAAATCTCAAGTCCCATTAAATTTTGGGGAAAATTCCAAATGCTACAATCCAAAACGTATGATCCCATTATCAAGGTAAACTCTTTTGCACCCAACTGTAAAAAGTTATTTGTAGTTTAAATTTGTTGATAAGCAAGAGAACAACAAATGGTAAAAAAACAACAACAAATATATACACTGATTCCAAAATTTTTATTGACTTGATAACGAGTACATGCTCGAAACGTTGTGTTTTTTAAATCTACGCTATTTTAAGGTACTTTAATCATTTATTTATTATATTGTCGTTTAATTTTTATGGTACCACACGCAACAAACATATTTTTATTTGATTCCAAAATACCTACTAAAATCTACAAATTGCAAATTCCTTAGTGCTTTTTAATAGGAAATTGAGTTGGCCGGCTCTGTTTTGGCTTTTGTGCAAAGTACTTTCATACAATGGTTGTTTTACTAGCTTTTCTACAAATGAATCTAGATAGAACAATATTTTTTATACATTTTGCCATGGAGCAGTGCAGACACATTTTTTTATCTGAAACTACTACCTTAACAGCAAGCGCAGTAATCTACCTCTTCAGAGGAGCGAGAGAGCGCAGCTAGCGAGTACAAAATACCATATCCTATAGCTAGCTGCGCTTGTTCGCTCATCTGAAGAGGAAGCTCGCTATGCTTGAAGTTAAGGTAGTAGCCTCGGATAAAAAATTTAATTCAAAATAAAGGTGTCGGCATTGCTCTATGGTCTATAAAACATTTTGAATAAAAATATGAAATATCACTCGATCCAGACTCTTTGTGAAATAGCTACATAAGAGGTATAAATAGGACAAAGGAAAAATGACAAATTACATTGTTTCTCTTGCTTTGTTTTGCTAGTGCACAAGTTGAGATCGAGAGTATCAAATACAATAGGCTATATGTAAATAGGTCTCATATCTTTTACAGTATATCAGGTAATTCACTTTAAGGCTTCCTTGACCACAAACTGTTTAAATTGAAGTTGAACTTCACTCATGATACCCTAATGACACCAAAAACCAAACGTGGGCCAACCGATCTCAGCAATTCATCTATCAATCTGTATGCTTGGACCAGTTGGTGAGTGTTTTACTGTACCACATAAAGAAATAATCTAACCGGTGAAAGGATACGTTAACCTCAGCCATGCTGTTAGACGTGTAAGAAACAAACTTGCTGCCCTTGAAAATATTCCTTCCAGTTCAGGTGCAGTTTTACCGTTGCATTCTGCAATAAACAGCTTTAAAATGTCTGCCCTGTTTGACTTTGTGCCATGATCCCAAAGATCAAGCAATTGGGTAATTTCTGGTAAACTTTCTTGACGCATCATTTAACAACTAAATCCTGCAAAAAATGGAACATTGGTACATACAAAAGGATATATGGTGAATCTTTGGGGAACTAAGCCTATTTCCTGAAGTTCATCTGACCGATCCTTTTCCCACAGTTCCAGGATCCGCAATTCCAAAAGAATGCATGGCCTAATGAATAATTAGTGAGAAGTATTTTTGTTTTTATAGCATAGGCAGACAAGATCCTGTCCCCTGGCGGCATCCTCAGATGTCTCAAAGTGGCCAATCAGCATCATAATAACACAAAAGGCTTATGTATCTCTTGGGATCTGAGGCAGAAAATTGTAAGGGGGCTACCTGATCCCTCTCTTTAATTCCAATTCAATGGTTTAGATGACAATCTTTATTCACTATTGTAAATATCGTATCGTAAATATCCTGGATTATTGTATAGAAGACATACCCGCATTTTTAGCACAACAACAACTCGCATGTGCTGTATTTCATTAATTATTCACAAGGCTACGGATTGTACAAGTCTATTCCTTTCTCTCTCTGTCTTTTCTTCCTTTACGGAATGTTTGATTTGCAGATCCAGGAACTGTGGGATAGGGATCGGTCAGACAGACTTCAAAAATTGAGAAGATCCACAAACGAGCTCTTAGATTTCTCTACAATGACTCTACAAGTTCTTATGACGACTTACTTTCTAAAGCTGAGAAATGCACGATGAGAATCAGTCGTCTCAGAACTCTTTGCATTGAAATTTATAAAACTGTCTCAAAACCAGGGCCGTAGGAAGCATCTTGAACTTGGAGGGGCACGACACTTCAAGGGCACCTTTTTCAGTAAGCTAAAGGGGCATTTCCTGAAGCAAAAAGGGCACTTCTTTGTTTATTTCAAAATCTTGGGGGGGCACGTGCCCCCAGTGCCCCCCCGGTTCCTACGTCTCTGCTCAAAACTAAATCCTCCTTTTATGCAGGATATTTTTAAACTAAAACAAACAACAAGGTCAGCTAAGAACCCAAATGAATTAATTCATCATAGACCAAACCAAGTTACTTTCGGTTCAAAGAGTCTCCTATCGCTAGGACCACAAATTTGGAATGCTTTGCCCAAAGAGATCAAATTAGCCGAAAACATTCAAAAGTTTAAGAGACTTATAAAACAATGGGATGGACCAACTTGCAACTGTAATGTTTGTAGCTAGCAACAGAAATATGCAGATTATATATATTGTTAGTAGTTTAAATATTCGATTTAGATTAGTTTATATTAGAAGCTAGAATAAGATTGAATTAAAATAAGATGACAAACAAACAAACAAACAAAACAAAGACTTTAGGAAATGGCTAGTCGACTTGAGGCTGGAATGGTGTGACTCAGTTTTCAGAAAGATACCCACTTCTAGAGGGGGGCTTTGGGGTTTCACGGGTTGCGGGTTTGGCCAATATTAGCCCTCGCGCTTTGAGTTTTATGTTTTAATCATGCAGGTTTACGGGTTTCGAGATGTTTCATGGGTTGCGGGTTTGGCTTATTTTTCCGCTTAGATTTCGGGTTTTCTATCTAAAATTCACAGCTTTTCGTGTTTTCCAAGTCATATGGTTTGTGTAGTTGATTGAGATCGAAGAACTGGCTTTTGGATGCTTAAAACAGTGAGGAAGAGTTGCTGAAAGCGAAAACGTTGAAAATAATCAAGAAATACTGGCAAAAATTCGGAATTCTCTTCCAAAAGTGCAGCTTCGGGTTTTGTGGGTTTTTTTGCGTCCGGGTTTTCGGGTTTTTCCAAATTTTGTTGCGGGTTTGCAGGTTCTGGTACCCCAAAGCCCTCCTCTTTCTATAGGGGTCAGTCATATATCGATTTCGTCCCCGCTTAGCGTCATTCCGACGCTAACTTTCGGACCCCACCACCACCCCACCCTTAGCGTCGGTCCATTCAAAACTGATAAAAGGCCTATAATTGACATAATAGGCTAAGGTATGCCTAACTGGAAGAGAACGGGAAGTACCAGGCCTAACTTCTCCGGCGATCCATCCAACAGCGATTCAACAAACAGTCTGAGTCCGACCGAGCAGATCGCGTGGAAATGGGTTCAGGGTGGGAGATGAATAAAAAATTATCAAAAACATTCATAATAGTACAGAAATACGTCTATATGAAAATTGATGTAAATAATTTTTATTTTTAGCGTCATGGTTGTTGACCCCCCACCCATTCAGGCCTGTCGGAAGCGGGGGGCTGGGGGGGCTTCAGCCCCCCCAATAATTTGCTAAAATTTGTTCTTTTTTAGTGAAAAAGGCTGTTAAAAAGTCAAGCTTATGGAAATGAAGACTTTAACTTATTTATACTAGAGGAAGTTATCAGAGTTATCGAGCTATCACGTTTCTATAAAAAAAACGGTCTATTTCTAAGTGATTTTGAGGTCCTATTTTCAAAATTTCCCGGGAAAGCCTTCCGTTAGTTGGATCCTTTGCTCCTTTAGATGATGGCAATTCTTCATAATAGAGGCGTTTTCCA
>REGM01000193.1:399455-497366 GCA_004194415.1 Aurelia aurita | reverse complement strand
TCCCTTCCGCTGACCGGTCTTGCATATGGAGTGAGTTATACTCCCCACAAAATTCTTAGTGACCACGCCCTTTAGATTGTCACAGAATACTTGAGCTGCTCTGTACTTGAGCTGCTAATTGAAAGTAGTGCTTAGAAACTGTAAAAATAGTTCAGGGAAGTAATGACGCAACGTTGAAATATAGCGAAAGAAAAATGAATTAATTTCAATTTCACTTCTTCTGACAATATTTTCACAGGGTAGCCGTAGCCACTGCCATGGCGCCACAGGAATAGTGTGTTTTTGAGCTGAAAACATGTTGTTCGATGTTAGTCTGTCTAAACTGCCCGCGAATAACAACAATTAAAGTGTTTTGCATGAATACTTTTGCGTTATCGCAAGTCTCACCCGACGTCTTATTTGAGACAGAGTTTAATTCAATGTCTGTTGGACTTTCAGGCACCTCTACCACAAGCGCAATCTTTACACAAAGTGGATTCATGTAAAAAATTCCTGCTGCGTGAAAGACGTGTCAACTTTCCAAGTTACCAAAAACTTCGGTTATGTGTTCCTTGGCATCAACCATCAAGGAAGAGTTGTAACGAAGGCTTTCCTTACAGCACCATGGATCCTTCTGACGCCACATTCGACCGCAAGATTTAAAGCAATTGCTGGCATTACAGGAGCAATTTATACCGTAGGACTGGATAGCTGGATTTACAGATATCATGGAGTCAATAAGTGGCTTAGGTTGCAGAGGACGTGTTGTGTAAAGGATATTCATGTGGCAGACGACTCTACGCATTCAGTGTTTGGTAAGACTAAGGCTATCTTGTCTTATCTTATCTATCTTGTCTATCTTATCACATTGTTCCGTATTCGTTTTTATCCGTTTTCATCCGTTTTCATTTTTGTTTTACCCATTCACACTGTTTTGGGTGAATATAAAAACACTGCGACAACGACGAAGCGTTCACACTTCTCCGGATAAAAAAGAATCTATGAGAACAAGACCAACGCTTCTCTTTGAAAATGGGAATTTAGGTGCCAAATGCAATTTTTGTTTCAGTTTAAAGTCTTTCTCAAATTAGATACCATCTGAAAATTTCCGCGAATTCATACTTTTGAATCGTTTTACAGGAGTAATTTGCGTTATCGCAAATCTCACATGGCATCTAATTTGAGATAAGACTTGTTCCATTTCGTTAAATTTTTATTCAATTTGTTCCATTTTGTTCCAAGCGCTATTTTTTCCTTTTCGAAACTATTTTTTGTTTGCATTTCTGTTCTCACGGTGTTGTTGCATTTTCAGAAGTCTCCGTTTTCAAAAGTCTCCGCATCATTTTGGGACACCCGATATTCCTGGCCGTGTGCACCAATTTTTCCACTATTTATTGCTTATTCTAACGCTACATGATTCGCTGCATTACCTCATATAAATTGACTTCATAATGTTTTGCGTCATTTCGCAGCATGGTTAAAAATCTCGTAGCTTCTGTCTAAATCATTTAATCTAAACGATTTCGCTGCTCTGAGGTTTTCACAGAGATTTCATTATTTTGTATACGACACAAAATTTGTCGTATTGAAATGTTCAAGTAAGAAACTACCGTGATTTGTACTATCTTATGGCACTATAAAGGCAGGGTGTTTAAAAAATGCAACCCACTTTCATTCGAGATTCTTCAGAAAATGATAATACTCGAATAAATTTGAGGCATACCATCTGAAAGCACAATCTATCTTATTTCCAATGATATCCAGCTTGGGGACATTAAGTGGATTATTCAGGGGCGTACGCAGCACTTGAGAAGTCCCCAGAAATTTTTTAGTGACCACGCCCTTCAGACGCTCGGAAAATGAGGGCTACGCCCTTTTAGCTATATTGTTATATTTTGTTTCATAAACGTGGCTGCAATGAATACAAAATAGGTAGAAAGTTTTGTAAACTTTGCATAGAAATTGATACCCATCATTGCAAATCAATCCAAGGAACGAATAGAGATCTTTAGAAATAAAAGAAGATAATTCATATTTTAAAAAAAAGTCCAGCATATCAAGTACGAATTACAAAATTACCTTTCTTAGCTTTACTACGAAATGATTCAGTGCTGGTAGCTTAATATTCGAGGAAATTTCTATTTTCATTACTTATCAGAATCAAATTGTCCAGTCGGTCAATGGCATCTTTTGCAAGATGCTGCTGTCACAGGAATTGTTGCTGTAATTTGAATAATTTTTTTATCGAGGTTGGGGTACAGGCTCTTCAAATCACTTTCCCGAGATTGTTTCGAGAGTAGTGGCAAATAGAGATTCCTCTATGTCCTCTCTGTGTCCAGGCTAAGATAACTGGGGGTATTGAAATGCGGGGGTTTGGGGGCAAAGCCACCAGGAAAATTTTTTGAGGATACGCCTTCTTGTTTGTCTCAGAATGCCTCTCCCAATATCGTTCCAGCATTCTTGGGAACCTAAAAACTTCTAACCGTATCAAGCCTTTACCCAACCATCGTCTCCTTGCTTTTCAGGATCTCAAGGACCATCTCTTGACAAATCTGCCTACCCCCCCCCCCCCTAGCTATCAATTTTATTGCGTTTTTGAGTGAATCTCAAGAACCATCTTTTTGAAAAGTGGGGGGTCCGGACCCTCCATTCCCCCCTTGGGTACGCCACTGGGATTATTTATCACTTAATTGACATTTTAGTAAGTATGGCCTATTTTAGATGCAGGAAAGTGGTAGGACATTTACATAGACGAAAAACCATTTTTGTGAGAGTTTATTTTTTCCTTTTTAGAAAATTTATCTCATGGGAATAAGTATGATGTTTCTTACCTAATGGTATCGTCTCAAGTGCTTCCTAGGCCTGAAATGTTTTCACCTGTTTTTAAGGTAAAAAGGGTCTTGATTTTGCTCTTACAGCATGTTGCATCTAAAATTGGCCTTACTTACTAAAACATAAATTAAATGATAAGTAATTCCATTAATGTACAGTACGGCCCCGCTTTTAAGAAACCAATTTTTCACACCTTAGCCTAAAGTGTTTCTTATGTCTGTGGTACTTTTTCATTTTTTAGGCTAAAAGTTTCTTAAGTTTCTTATTTCTTTTCTGGAAAGTCCTGGAAATATAGGCTACAACAGAATGGGATTATTTATAGATATATTAGCCCTATGTGTATGTCATCAATGATTGTCAAGAAAATAAAATAACCCCATTCCGATAAAATGATAAAATAATGCCACAAGGCATAGAAAACTACACTTTTTGAGAGAACTTACTGTATAGAACTGTAAAGATTGTTTTTTGTTGTTTTTAAAGATCTCTTAAGAATGTTGTTCCATTTCTATTTTATCAACCAAAATACAAGAAACTTTATATTTGGTGTGAGCCTCAAGTGTTTCTTATAAGTAGGGGAACTAATTAATTTTTCAGTAGCCTAAAAGTTTCTTTTAAGTGGTTTCTTAAATGCGGGGCCTTACTGTATTCTAACTGCATATTATTGGAAAGGAGATAGATTGTGCTTTCGGAGGGTATACAGTAAACTATCCAAATCATATTATTTTTTGAAAATTTTAATTTTATAGTTGAGTAGCATTTTTTCTGAAACACGCTTTGTATAAGAAAAGAGTTCGCGCGAAAAGTGCCACAAGAAGAAGTAATCGCATAGAAGTGCAAAACTTTAAACAAGCATCGCTGCTCAAAATCGAGATTCAGAAGCGAATTATACCGGTATACTGCTATTGAAACAAATAATTTCCAGTTTCAAAGTTGCTTTGATAGGTCATGTTTCTCAAAGTTTGCGCAAAGTTATTGAAGGGTTGTAAAGCTCGCAGCTGTTTAGGCAAAGAATATGATTTCAAGTGAAAACATTTTGAAGTGCTCTGCATGCCAAGAAAGGAAATCGCCCGAAAAATATTTCTTGCATTGAATAAGCTATGCTCTTCTTACTGTTTCTAGGTGTTGGAATGGGCAATAGGCTGTATTTCACAAGACTCGCTAATCCTGCTAAAATAGCCTGGAAATATTTGGGACAGCAGACATGCTGTATGAAGGCTATTTCACTCAGAACTAAAACGACGCCTATAAAAATGATTGGTGTTCACACAAACCAGCAGTTGTATTTCAAACCAACCAACAATGCACCTCTCGCTTATGTGGCTGCCAGTGGAGCGGTACGTAATAGCATGTAATATATTAAGCGCAAAAACTTGAAAGCTAATATTTTCGGACATTTCAAACGTCAGAAAGTTTTATTGTCCGAAATTTTTTGTGGTCCGAAATATTTACTTTCTGAAATTGTCTGCATTAAGGAAAATTCACAAGAAAGAATTTTTACTGTTTAAAAAACGTGATAACAAAACATTTTGCAGTGAAAAAGAATGTGCCGAGAGAGTTACTTAGCAACATAACTCAGCAATCATTTTCATCATCCTCAACAATGATTATTCATTAGAAATTTCTGATCAGTGATCCTTTGAGAACTTAAAATAAAGCACGATCTGTAAAATTATGATATTTTTAGCATAAAACAAGCAAAATGAACTGTAACTAAATGGTTCTTATTCGTCCGAAGGTTCTTTAAAAACGTCAGAAATTCAGTGAAAAAAAGTCTTTTGTTTTTTGTTTTGTCGGAAATTTATTCGTTCGAAATTGTTTGCGTTTAATTTACACGGAATGTTTATTGGCAGCAAGGTTCTTAAATTCGATAGCATCTTTGCTACCAGAGCTTTCCTACGAGTTTCTAAATTTAAATTTTTTTTCAAAGATGCTTCCCAGGCATACCGCCTAGTTAGATTTCGAGAAAAATTCAAAACTCAACAATTTACCGTATTTCAGTAAATATTCTGAACGACTACCGATAATCAAACCAGCAAAAGCTTCTTACCTATTATACATCTCGAAATTTACTGTTTTGGTAGGCCCAAAGTTGAGTGTGTGAGGTTTGCTATTAATAGAATCACGTGTATTTCTTCAACTTCTTCAAACTTTTTGCAAAAGATGTGTGTAAAAAAAGATGCGTGTAAAAAAAAACTTTTTGCGTTTGCTCGAATGTACAATTATGAATTTTTACTAATTTCAACAAACTGTTGCAGCTCATTATATAGATGATTGGCCAACTTGGATATGAAAGTTTATTTCACTAGAATCAGCCAATGACTAGACTTGCCCCAAGTCTATTCCATGAAGTCCTTCCGACCGATCCCTTTCCCATAGTTCCCGGATCCGCCATTCCGTTACAAAGTGGAAAGAGAGAGAGGAATAGACTTGTATAATCCGTTACTTAAGAATTATTAATGAGATTATTATAAAAAAAAGATCTATCTCATTAATAATTCATAAGCAACGGATTATACAAGTCTATTCCTCTCTCTCTTTCCACTTTGTAACGGAATGGCGGATCCGGGAACTATGGGAAAGGGATCGATCGGAAGGACTTCATGGAATAGACTTGGGGCAAGTCTAGCCAAAGACCCAAAAGACTTTATGCGAACGGTGACTCAGCGACCCTGACGACCCTAACAACTGAGTCTCCTCTCAAGAAACAGCTTCCAAGCAAAATCCTAAATAATTATAGAGTTGTATGACTGATTTCAGTGAAATAAATGTCCACGTTTAAGTCAGCCTTCTCTCTTTAACATGAACCATGGATTGATGAAATTGACTGATATTATCCACGACTGTACAATTTAACAAACGCCAACATAGTTACCAAATCTTGATTGGTTGAGAAATTGACGCACCACCGTTCACTTGAGCCTACCAGATTGCTTAAAACCCACAACAAACCGAAATGTAGGCCCGATGCCCGTTTTCGCCACTTTTCACAAATATATTTTTTAGAGATAAAAAGATGTTAATTGCTGCGGTTTTTAAGCCGTCTGATAGGCTAAATTTCGCAAGGAGCTGTCAGTTTGCCAACCAATCAAGATTCGATCACATGCTCGATATTTCAATATATTTTAGATTATAAGTTCCGTGGTCCTTCGAAGTGGATGGGTCATTGGCATAGGTAGAGGCCACAACATGTATTATCGATCATCTGTCGACAGCACTCCATGGAAAATTGTTCGTAATTCATGCTGTGTAAAATCTGTTGCCGAGATGTCGAATGGCTACCTCCTTGGTGTTGGCTCAATAGATAACTATGTGTACATAAGAAATTTTTTGTGGGGCAGATGGTATCAGAGACTGCCACACTCGGCTGCCGTCACAAGCATTGCTACCACGAAAAAAGGCAAGCTATACGGTATTGGAACGGACAAGAAGATATACGTCAAACTTACCACTGTTTACTCGCGTTGGCGTGGACCTCTTCTTCATAGTTGTTGCGTCATTGACATCAGTTTTGGAGCGGATGGTTATCTGTATGGAGTCGGTGCTGACAACAGGTATGTTTTATATCTGTAAAGACTCATTGCTAGCCAGGTGTTGTGGCGCCGTGTTGTAATACACTGACTTTGCAGCTAGAACGTCAGGCGGACGGGGTTCAAACCCCACCAGCACCTCTTGAGCGTCATGACAAGGGGTTGCGGACTCGATTAGCGCTTAGCTACTTCTGCGATCCCAGCGCTTTGCGCCAAAAACCGCAACTTCCCTCACTATCCTTTGCGATCCTAAAGTCGACTTTCGTATGATATGAAATGAAAGTCATTTCTGGCGTAGGTTCTTTTGTTTTTCTTTTCATTTGGCGCACAAAGTAACACTCCTGTATAGGGGCAAATTAGTCATCACAAAAAGTCC
The DNA here is from genome assembly GCA_004194415.1 of Aurelia aurita. NCBI lineage: Eukaryota > Metazoa > Cnidaria > Scyphozoa > Semaeostomeae > Ulmaridae > Aurelia > Aurelia aurita. Next base: position 490,649 of record REGM01000193.1, on the reverse strand, counting down.
ATTAATTGTCTCCTATGTGGATGTTGAAGACCCATTGTCAACCATGGTCCTTTGTGCGCGGAACGAACAACGAGTTAGTTAGCCATCCTGGTTTCAGGCTGTCTTTTGCAGTTTCTTTTGTTCAATTCCAAATTGACCAATGCAAAGTTGAAACCCCTTTGTTTGCCAACGCTAATCGCTTTGTACTGGTTTGTCTATTGTTAGAGAATCTGCTCGTCGGTGTTCCTACTAGCCTGTAACCAGCCTCAGTCTGGTTCACAGGCTATGTTTCTACAGGGTGAGTAAAAAAACCTACACCTTTTGACAAATCACCAACATTTGATCATCTTACCGATCTTAAAATTTTTTTTTTCTGTAGGCAAGTTTCTGTAAACAAGACAAAATAAATCTAATAGATGAACGATATCATGTTCTTCCAAGGGAGAAACAACAAAATTACGGCATGAAAAGCCATATTTTGAGCAATATTTTATAAAACATGGCATTTCTAGCTAGAAAGATATAATTGGTGACTTCCTGTAAAATTTACACGACATCACTTCATCAAGGACACAAGAAACCAATTTAAGTGGTAGTGCGGCATTCAAAACAGGTAGCTTCTGGAAGCAAAATTTCTCACAAATTCAAAACCATTTCAAAACTTGCAATATGTCTAAAATTGATTTGGTCTTAGACGCAAATGCACATGATGAATTTTGATGATCGGTGATGTAATCAAATATTGATGATTTTCTAAAATGCGCAAGTTTCTTCTTACTTACCCCGTAGTTACGTCACTGCTTCTTTTTCGAACGTAGGCTTTACAAGAAGACGACGAAATCCCTCACGTCTAGGTGGAAGTCATTCACTGCTCACGACCGCAGCTTCCTGTCAATTGACGTTCGCTGAACTATTTACGAAGTGTGGTCATCTTGCATGGGTACCGGTGCTGCTGAGCTGATGCTAACTATCTTTATAATATTGCTGCTGTTTGATTTGCTTGTTTGAATACCGGGTGAGTAAGAAAAATGTTTAGACGTTTGAGAACCTGTAGCTTTTAAAGGGAGTACAAAGACCAGTAGCCTTTGCCATCGTTTGTTTTTGTGAATTTCGTACAGTCAGTTATTCTGGAAGCTGTGCAGAGCAAGTCGCTGACTGTACGCAAAGCATGCTGGTATTTGTACTCCCTTTAAACTATTCATTGGATTTGTATAAACTGATAATATTTGTGTAGCTAACATGTCAGCTTAGATAAAGAGATTTTGCTTGTCACATTCGGTCGTATCATTCCTGAGTTACCAGCCATTGTACAAAAGTTTCATCTCAAAATGCTGCAAAACAGGTCTAAAATCCTTGATCAAATTTGCTAGCAATCCAGCCTCATGATAATCGAAAATAGATGAAAAAGGCTGCTGGCAGTTTAAAATGTATGAAAATATGCAGAAACCTCTTTTTTACCATTTAAGATGTTTGAGCAATAAAGTAGACCGGTAGAGCTTGATATTGATAGCTGTGGGGCGAAATTTTGAGTAAACGTGATCAAGGATTTTATGCCTGTTTTGCACGATTGCGAGACGAAACATTTTATACCAAATCCCTAAAAACTCGAGAACGTTACAACCGATTTTGACAAACTAAATTTTTGTATCTAAGTTAGCTTGGTAACTACACAAATATTAATAGTTGACAGGAATCTAATGAATACTTTGAAAGCTACAGTTTTCAAACGTCTAAACAGTTTGCTGACTCACCCGCTCGGTATCCATCCCAAGTCAAAGAACTTTATTTACTGTTGCTGTTGTAAATTAGGGGTGTGGATTTTTTAGTTTCATATCTACTTATTTGCAATGTGAAATCGTCGTAAGACAAACTTTTTCATGAAAATTGCTAGCTTCGTTGAAGAATATCCAATTTGTCTTCTCTTCACTCTTACGACAAGCAACAGGGGGCTTCGGGCTTCCACGCATTGCGGGTTTGGCCAATTTTAGCCCCAGGGTTTCGGAGTTTACGTTTAAAACGTGCGGGTTTTCAGTTTTTGAGATGTGTCAAGGGTTGCGGGTTTGGCCAATTTTAGCCACCAGGGTTTTGGGGTTTACGTTTAAAACGTGCGGGTTTTCAGGTTTTGAGATGTGTTGCGAGTTTGGCCAATTTTTGTGCTCGGGCACGGGGGATTTCATTCAAATTTCCTTTGGTTATCGGGTTTTCGAAGTCATACAGTCTGTGCAGATAATTGAGATCGAATAACCAGCTTTCGAATGCTAAAAATGTTGTAGAGAGTCGCTGAAAACGAAATGTTGGAAATAATAGAACATTACTGATGAAAATTGAAGATGTTTGTTCAGAAGTGTATTTTCGGGGTTTTGGTTTTTTTGCTTCCGGGTTTTCGGGTCTTTGCAAATTTTAGTCCTAAGCGGATTCTGGTACCCCCAAAGACTCCCCTCAAGCTGCAATTTTGACGAATATTTCGATAACTGAAATGATGGAAATTCGTAAGTTTTCATGGCTCAACAATTTAGCCTGCCCCTGTGCACTACAAAATTGTACAGTTAGCAAGTCTACGCGATGTGAAAAGTTTTGCTGCCTGACTAAAAGCATTTGAATGGACCCATTGAGATATCATTTTTTCTGTGATTCTGTCCACGGATGTGAGCCGGTTCGGCATGCAAGTCAAAAAACAAGGCGCAAACATTTCTTAACCACCAGAAACATACAGTAAGAAACGAGAATGGTTTTTGTTCATTTATTCTACCATTTGCTACATCTACTCTCCAACAGAACCTTTAAAAACAAAACGATTACAGTAAATCCCTGCATATAAGAACCTACACAAATAAGAACCTATAGGCTGTTTTTCCTGAATTATGTACCTCGTAATTAAGAACCTGTTTGATGAAACAAATAAGTTCTTATTATTACAAGGGTAATAAAGTTGATTTTTTTATCCTCATTATTAAATTCATTTTTGCCCAGTTGGCTGTTAAAATCTGAACTTCGTCCTCTACGTAGATCATTTACCCAAATATGGTTCGGCACGTGTCACGGCCCATTGTCTTTGCACGACTATTTTATCCAAGGCTTGTATATGCTTAGATTCCCTTTAATAACATTGTCAAAACAAATAACAGTGTTGAATATCTCTTGGTGATAAGTCCTAAAAAGGTTCACACAATGGACCCTTTGAATAAGAACCTTTATAACCTTAAATTAATCTAGGTACCTGTAAAATAGAACCTAATTCAGCCTGGCTCTCAAAAAAGTAAGTTCTTATATGCAGGATTTGCTTTATGTATAATAGCAAATACAATATAATCTGGTACTAATCAAATACACCAATTCAGCTATAACTATGTACAAATACCTCGGAAAAATTTGACTTTACCACTTAGTTAGTCGAAGTTGGCTTCAACTAGACTTGGTGGGTTAACCTGTCTCCAATCAACCTCTTGAAGCATTTACATGAATGCAGTAGCCAACGCGGGCCGACCAGCCTAGGCGGAACCACCCTCGGGCTCAATGGGTTGGCTTCTCGTTGCACTTTCCCATGTGAAGGCCTCCACAGCAAATTTTTGCCCAGGCAAAGGCATCTACCACCAACCTGCCCGGGTCAGCTACCGCACGTAGGTTTGAGCTTCTAAGGGTGCAAATCAACCCAGGTACAGTGCCTTTATTCCGGGCAATAAGTGCAAAGGGTAAAATGGAGTTTGGCAGCATGCAATGTCTCATTACTACAAGCAATGGAACAATAAAAAAATCAACAATTTGATCTTAAACAGATACCAGCGTAATTTATGACCACGCAATGCAAATAAATTCATTTTCGGGCAAGATCAAGTTTTAGAAAGGCATAAATGGCGCCACCGTAAAATCTCATAAACAAAGAATAGACTTTCCTTCGCTTTTCCAAAAGATAGCAGCTGTGAATTTCGTTTGGTAAACGCTGATGCATCGTTTTGGGACACCCGGTTTATGAAAAAAATTCTCAATTTCCTGGGACAACTTGTTTATAATAAGTAGTTTTTTTTTCAAAACAAAGCACAGTTAACAAGAACAATAACGATGAATATACATATATTAAAAAACCCTTGCAAAGCAACAGCAAATTTAAAAAGTAGATAGATTTATAATGCTGCAATAATTTGAAGTAAATTATGAACATTGAAATGAAATTGATAAAATGTAAAACCAAAGTGCTGAAGATGTGGTAGGATTATATGAGACGATGTTCCGAAGTCTGATTTTGTCAAAGTTTGGGGAAGTTATGTTCCAATGAATAAAATTCATCTCCAATACAGTTTATCCGCAACCATTGCTATCCAGCTTTTAAGCTGGGAAAAACAAGTCTTACTCCTGACTTTGCAACACAAATAGCAAAGTGCATTGGCAGAAAAATTTTTCCATGGAGCGCACATTTCAAGGAAAAAATTTCCTGCTGCAAAGTTAGCTCAAAGTAAATTCGCTTGACTTGCACATCAAGTCTACTTTAAGAAAATGGATGATAATCTTTTTTGTCCTAACAAAAGTACAAAACAGTGCAAACAACCATTGATCTGTTTGGTTTTATGACTTTGAAGATAACTTTCATCAGTGAAAAATAAAAAGTTTTAAGAACAAGAAAACTTTCCTTTACCTGCACAGCTATTGGAAAAACTTTCTGGTAGCAATGCTCCCGTGTTTCCATGCTTTCTCAACCTCTGGGAAATGGTTTCCTTGGAAACACAATTGAGTAAACTAACCTGGATAGTCATGCGGCCATTTTGAAACAGGCATTCACATATGATTTTAAAGGTTCAAAAGATTTACGAAGAAACTTTGACCCTCAAATGTTGGCATTGGAAAATCAACCATTTTACAAGAAAAATTTTGCTGGTTCCAGGTCTGTTCGTAGAAGGTTAATTGTTACTTACACTGTCGTAGAAGAAGATCAAAATCACACAGTGAGGTGCCACATATGCTTCATTCAACCAACCAACCAACTATTCTCAGTTGACAACCAGAAATACTAGCAACTGATATGCAAGTGGGCAGAGACCATTTCTGTCCTCAACTAATGACAAAAAGTAAGTGAAAAAGTTGTTCCTATAAAGGACTGTGGTAAACCCAGACCTTCTTCCCCTAAGGAGCTCTTTCAGTAAAATTGTGACAGTGCATTACATCTAATGGTTTCAAAATTGCATCTAATAATCTTAAAGTGTCAAGCAATAGCTGAGATGTATTAGCAAACTACAACTATTTGGCACAAAAATTTTTTATAATGGGAGCAATACAATACAGTTAAAAATTGTGACTATGACCGCTTAACCAGGTAGGCTGATATTGTTTTGAGGAAGCAAACAGTAAAACTACAGCCAACTAAAACTATTCGATATATACATACATGATAATGTACCTCCCTGCACACTATAAAATGCCCAGTGGTCGGTCCCTAAAGATTATAACTACATCTGCAAAACAATAATTGAAATACCTCTGCATATAATAGTATATAAAATACCATGCTAAAATTGCATACTGGCCAGCACCTCTTCATTTTGATACCATACATATACCAATTTAATAGGTGATAGGTTTGCCAATTTTTTCCCTCTGCAATTTGGCAAATAACTTCTTTTCTCTCTGTGTCAATCCTACAAAAGACAAACAAATGTATCAACCATTGACCATACATAGTGTAAATCACCATTAAGTAAAACACAGGAGGAAAAGGGGGAAATTACTTCAATTTTCGCAAGAATTTTTTATCATTTTGCTGTGCTACAAATCAAAACTTAGTGAAATATATATATATATAAATAAGTTTGAAAATGAACATTCATAGCATCACTTTGATATAATATTCAAAACATGAGGAAGCATTAATAAGAATTTTTTCAAGCAAGCAAGCAATCAACATCTATTTGTTAACGCAGGCTAGGTATATGGCAGCCATACAGCTGATGTGGGCCTGCGGCACTATGGCTTGTGCCTTCAGAGTTACCTCTTGAGTACTCATTTACCCAAATTTGGTTCCTTTTCTTCTTATTATTCACTATAGCAAAGAAAACATTGGAAACCTGTGCATCATTCAATGCATAAGCACATGTGTAATATGGTGACAACAGAATCTTTACCAAATATGACATGGTAATTTTTTTAATTGGAAAGACAGTGTATTTTGAACCACACCCACTTGAAAAGCTATGACTTAGAACCCAATTTAAAGCTTAAAAAGTAAACAAAGGACAAGAACTGATTACACAAAAACCACATGGGCATGTTAGGCACAGGTTTTTTCTTGTCAAGGGCTTACACAAGAAAGGGTCAACCGATTTTGCTAACTTTGATGTTTTCAAGAAATACTTTCTCTCACAAACTTTAAAGGATTGCAACTTTAATCCAAAAATATTCCCAATTTCCCTTTATTTGATTATTCATGCAGTATATTGTTCTCTTCTATACAATTGTAAATCATCTGTAGATGTGAGATAAACTCAGATCCAAGTTACGCTATTTGTGAGACAAGTTCATATTAGATTTGAATAGAATCAAACAACTTATAACTTGACTCCAACCAGATAAACACTATCTGGTACACCTATCATACAACTTAACAACTGTGACAGGATTCTCACAGCTAAACAGTACTGCTAGGAAACAAGGGCAGACTTTGTATCAATAGAATCCATATCCTAGGTGCATAAGTCAAGCTGCAAATGTAAACAGAGCAGACCACAAACTATAGCTTGAAACCTGGATAACTAACTCGATCAAAGTGAATGTGAAAAGAGGCTATCAAGTGAAGACATATATTATATATCAAAAGATTGGATATTTGTGCGAGCGGAAGATCTTCAGCGCAATTTAAGTATAATGAAGGAAGAATAATAGAGTTATTGTCTTTAAAACAATAGCCTGCTGCACAGTGCGCATCTTTCATCCGCACTTCACAAACCTTCCAGTCTGGAATCAGTGCAAATGGGGACATACGCAAGCAGACTATTAGTATTGTATCTCAGCAGGAGAAATGCCAGTTTGCATTCTTTGTAGTGCGCGGGTAAGATCTTCCCCGCGCTACTTTGACTGCTTCCAGCCGCACTTGCGCCGAAATCTTCCCCGCGCCTAAAACTTCCCCGCGCCAAAATCAAAGAATGCAAACTGGGAGAAATGGACAAAAATGAAAATACTGCGTTTCAGGACGTAATAATACATTTCATACTCACGTAATATTATCAGGCAGGCAACATCTCGTGCAGTCGATATCTATCTCTGATATGTGGACGTACGTCTTCCTTCAATTCGGCCAACTTTTCCAAGAAAGGCAAAAGTTCCAATAGTTCGCAATCATTTTTGTCCACAAACCAACTTTCAATGGGAATACCATTAGACAAATGATACGCAAATGCCTGTGGGGAATTGTCAATCATTATCGTTTTGCTGAGATCTCTCCCTAATATTGACAAGTCTTTGATATAGTTCCCTTCTACATAGACGCAATGCTCTCTGTAAAGACGATGCCGAAACAACTTTTTCTTTGGATCTATGATGTTGAGGAGCTTCTCCGCGTACACTCTTTGTGAAGCTGTAAACAATATAACCTCATACAACTTAGAAACCTTCTCTAAAAACTCAAGCATGTATGGACGAGTCCTCACAAAAACCTGATAATGAACATCTTGATACAAGACATCAAAAGTGACAGCTGCGTCTTGAAGTGCGGTAAGGCTACAATGAACCAATGTTTCATCAAGATCCAAAACAAGTGCCATGTCCCTTGTTTTGCGGGTCTTTATAGGAAGTACAGGGGCCCTGTTCTGAAGTTCTTTTGGTAATGGGGGGATGTGTTTTATGAAGTAGAAGGGGTCGAATACATCAAGATCATCTTGATATGTGGTGGCTGGCCTGACTGCTGTGTATTCATATCCATTCACCTCATGATTATCATTATCAAATATTTCTTCATCAGAGCAGTCGTCTTCTTGCTCTTCTTGATCGTCGCCATTGGTTGCACGTGCTTCTGTAATCTCTGTTGTAATTTCTTCTGCCTGCTTAACGCCATTTTTAGCAAACAGCGAGAAAACAGGTGAGAATAAGGTCCCTAAAATAGATTTACGTTCTTGTTTTCCACTTGGACCCTCCCCCTGGCTTTCATTGCCTTCACTTGAAGAATCTTCCACGCCATTCATTTGCCCGCCATTTGTGTATTTTGGGTTTTGAGTAAACCGATATGCTGAATGTGGTCTTTCAGGTGTTTGTGTGATAAAGGAATCGTTGCCATTTTGATCAAGACATTCCAGCCGCCTTCGCTTCGCTTGTTTTTGATCTCCACTTTCTCCTGCACCTGACCATAAGAATGTTTTGATTGAAGACAATATCCCATTTGCTTTTTCACCATAGGTTTCATCTTCTTCGCTGTCAGAGTTCTTCCTTTCCTCGCGATCACGTTTTTTTGACTTGAGCGCGGGTGACATGATTGGATGGTGGCCTAACTGCAGCATGAACTTCAGTCGGCATAAATTAAGGTGTAAAATCACTTACCACGGCCAGCATGTGCATTAAAAGATTCATAAAAGACGGCTTTATCAAAGATCGCCACGTCTGTTGAGTTTGAATCACGTTTTCACAGAGATCGCTGTAAGTTTGTCAAAATAATCACTACTTGGCGATGTTGTGCTCACATTTCAAGTGTTGAAAAATGCAATTGATCGCTCGAGCAAACATGCTGAGAGCCTATCAATCATATTGATTAATCAATGTTCGGAAATAAAGGCGGGATATTTAAACTAGCTGCAGATTAATTTTTGACCAGTCTGTCGTCATTAAAATCTTGTCTTGTCAAATCAAGAAGAAGAACAAGGACTTTTGCGAGGGGGAGGTAAACTACAGTTTGGCGATCAGAATTGTAGGAAAACCCAAAAATTTTGGGCATTTGTCATAAGGTAGGAGAGGCGTTCAATTCAATTTATTTGTTTATAAACTTCCCAGGGGCGGATCCAGGCCGGGTTGACAGGTTTGAATAAACCGGTCAGATTTCCAAAGAACAATTTAACACCTAAACCAGTTTTTTCTATCTAATGGTTCTCAGATCCCTTTCGACATTCAATACAGTTCTCGACCCATTTCTAGAATACGAAGGCCCACACCAGGAATTTTAGCTGTTGAACACTGATATTAGCGTTTGCTATTTGTTGACGACAAATCTTAATGTCTCTTTTGTTGAACTGAATTCAGGAGACAGAGCGTAATTATCTGTCGTCATACAGCATTTGNATGGCAAACATTGGGTCAGGAAAGGCGCTCTATGGTATAACATTTTAATTCAGAAGGACATTCAACAAGCAATATGCTTGTTTTGGGACTTTTATTCGCAAACAGAGACACTAGAAAACCAAGACTTTGGAAAAGAGGATAATTTTTCAATTGGGAACTTTACTACTGCATGGACTGAACAAATGCTCCTCATCTATATTATAGTTTCCTTACCAGTCAACCTTCTAGTTTGTTTTTCTTTTCGAATCTCACTCTCTGTCTTTTATGTCGCATTCTACACTAATGATTTGAGTCTAAATTTTGCTCCATGGAATTGAATTTCTATTTATTTTATTGCTGAAGCGGAATGGGTAAATTGGGGGTATGGTTAGGGGGAATGGAGAGAAAACAAAGATTCATGTAATACGTCTGGTCGCATTCTTGCGGCGCATTCTTTTCTCAATTCTACTAATACACTATTCTGTCAATCGTTCTTTTTCTGCTTCTTACGTCTTAGCCGTGCAATGGTAAATAGGCTTGTATATAAATAGAACAACGAGAACACTCAGACATAACATTGTTTCTTTGGGTCTCCATTGTTCACGGCACGTGTGCAGCTTCGATGTGAATGGGGTATTTTTACATTGTTTTCTCTTTGCATACCCTTGAACGTACTTGTTTTCGTTAATTTTGATGAACGTTTAAGCCCGAAATGCTTACTGTTAAACTCTTCAGGTTATATTCTATACTTAAAATTATATTGTGCATTTAATGCCTTTAATACCTGCTATTTCGTGAATCATTTTTTAGCCAGTTGATCCATGAAACTGCTCTGAAATTGGTCATGTTTACCATGGCCAATTGGGATGGAAAAAGCTGCCAATAACATTTCCTTCTACACTTATATATCTTCTTTTGCCACGCATGCGGCGCGTCTCAACATCCAATTTTGTGACATGATGATTATTGTCTCAAACGTTACAGCCTACCGCTTCAATCTGAAAATTCTGTTAAATTTGCGAATTCTCCTACAATTTGTGTTTAAACCACACATCTGAAACCTTATTAAATCCTCTTGATGCTATTTTGATATTGAGACACAGATCTGGCCTCCCCAAAGGAGTTCGTCTAATGAATATCATATTCTGATGAATGCTATGTTGAGACGAAACACTTCAACCGTTTTATTGGAAGAAGTTTTTATATCTTTGCAGGTTGTCCAAGTGAAACTTTTAAACCTGAAAAAGGGAACACAGGATGCAAGACATGTGGAAAGATGACCAAAAAAGTCAAAGATCGAACAAGTTGCCCATGCTTGGATGGTTTCTATCGATGGAGAGGCCAGACCGCGGATGGTGGTGACTGCCATTGTAAGTCAATGACGTAAATCTACTCGCCTGGACATCTGTGACACGTTTTCAATTGTTTGTGGCCTTATATTTAAGTCGAGTTATCAAATTTGAAGATAATTATTGTTATTTAACCTTATAGTGGTTCAGCTATCTGACATGTCCTATTTTGGTGGGTTGGGGGGGGGGGCAAAAATGCCCTCTACCTAAATCTTCACTGATAGTAGTTAGAGCATCCCAATTTCATCTGCTAATAGCTTTTGGCATTAAATTTTCGAAAATATAAAAAGTTCCCTATAATTAGAAATAAATGTGCTTACATCAGCATTTTCCTTTTCTGTGGTCAGAAAAGCTTCAAAATCAGCCAAAATGAAGAGAAACACGATACAATTTTATTTGGAGCGCAATGTCCATTCTAACATAGCATTTATGATAGACTTGCATCGAATAACACTCTTCTTTTCAAGAATTTTGCATAAGATGGCATCGAAATTTATCTGACTGCTTCCTAAATGACAATCTGACTGAACACAAAATGAAAGCGGGATTTTGTCGATTTCTTTCTAAATTTAGCATGGAGAGGCGGAGAAAGCTTTCGTGGCAAGTTGTTTCATTTCTGGTTTAACATAAACTTTTAACCGAGTAAAATAAAAACACTGCTATAAAAGACGAAGGAGAATTCGAAGGTACGTACAATTCCATTCCAGGTAGGCAAAGTTTGAAACTTCACTTATGTTTATCACTTCACGTCGAAAAGAATAAGCTGCAGTCAACCCAATGGCGTTAGCAAACTGGTATTTTTCTAGGTTTTATGGTGACAGATAGCCCAAACTCTTTTAATTTCAATTTACTCAAACTGGTAGCAAGAAAAGGCAAATTCTTTGGGTTCTCATTTGGGACAAGCTCATTTCTGGTGGCCACATTGATCAGGATGCGCATTTGTAGAGATTATCAGTACAAGACAGAGAGCGAAACTACGACTCTAGTCTTCAAGTCTAATTTGAATAGTGATTTGAACCACGTTTAATTGTCACTTATGCAATGAAAGATTTCTACACTATACCGGGTGAGTCAGAAAAAACGTGGGGTATTTGCCAATTTTTATTGATGCAGTTTAACCCTATCCAGACTAGGGGGGGGGGCACAAAGTGCCCCCCTAGTGAATTTTTCCACACAGCTCTTTGAGTTCTTCTACGATAACCAAGTTTTGTTGTGACTTTTAGTTTCAATTTAGGATAAATCCTTTCATGTCAATTTCAAAAATTTTGACACATGTTCAGGGGGTCAACACATAATTTATAATTGAGTGCTCGGCAAAAAAATACCTTTTCAGCCATAACTTTTGAACCACTTCTTCTATAATAACGAAACAAACATCACTGATCTCCTCTTGAGAAGGGCTTTCATTTAATATATAGTTTGTTGATTTTTGATGACGTCATCAATAATTCGTTGTTGCGCATGCGTACTTGCGAAAAACCATGTTAAGCTTCATTTTTAGAAAAATTAACAATATCATAGGATGCAGCAGGTCTTTTTATGTACATCTAGCATTTTTTGCGATTTTTTAGACCAATTTGTAACCGATTTTAGGCAAAAAGTTCTTTTTTTTGTGAACAAAATAAATAAATGCTGACATCAGCAAAAATATTAATGATACGAAGCAAAAATTTTAAAATAAGAATATTAAGGATATAATCTTTGTATGTCTCAAATCTCATATCAAGATATTTAATTGATTTTGAGATACAACACGTCAAAGTCCGGGTGGTTTTACCATTTTTTTACACCTTATTTAGCAACATTTGCTGACGTCAGCACTTACCCACGTGACATAAACAAAAACAAATGACGTCATCTTGTTTGCAATATCTTGTTTGTTACTTGTGCCAAGTTTCAAGTCTCTAGCACTAATAGTTTTGAGAATAAAGAGGGGGGGCACATTTGTGCCCCCCCCCTACTCTCCCCAGAGTTTCAAAAAGCCTAGTCTGGATAGGGTTAATTCGCAAATTCGTTTCTTTAAATTTGATTGTATAGAAGAAGAGCCAACTTAGATATGAAAATTTGTTTGGTTGAAATCGGTCTTTTCGTTCCAGAATCACGAGCGATTTTAGTAAAATGCTGTTTCGCAAGATTGCTAAAATAGGCCTTCAATTAGATTCATAGTCATGCACGCGTGATCTTCAAAACCATGACAAACATATTGTTTCCCTACCAAAAAATTGAAACAAGGCATGCATTATGTTGGAGCACAAAAGGAAAAACTAATTTTACTTATGTTGTACCCCTAGGGGACTAGTCATTTAATTGTCATTGTTAGCAAGCTGAATTTTTTTACTAGCGATACTTATTACAAAATCGCAAATAAACGAGGAAAGAAATCCCCGATTTTAACCAACTAAATTCCCATAACTTATTCAATCTTTCTTCTACAATATCAAACCTCAACACTCCCGATTTGACTTGTTTTTCATCAGAATATGGCTTGCTAAACGCCCCACGTATTTTCTGACTCACCCGGTACATTGTAACCTTCATAACAGTGATTGTCTTTCTCCAGCGCTTCCTGGCAAACCAGATAACTTAAAGGTAGAAGATGTAAGAGATACATCTGCCGTTCTTTCTTGGGATGTACCGGCAATTCGAGGCACGCTATCATCTGTTTGGTATTCCGTATCTTGCATCAATCTTACAGATATATGCAGCAGCATAAACTATAGACCGTCAGAGAAAATAATCAACTCTACTAAAGTGCAGTTAAAGAACCTTGAGCAATTTACATGGTATGGATTCACGGTATATTCAGAAAATGATCTGGCTGCAGAGATTGGCAAAGATATGAGACATTCTAGTTCGATCTCCTTTCGGACGGAAACTGGAGGTAAGATCAAATCAGCGCAAAATTTGATTTCAGAACATATCATTTCTGATAGTTTGTATTCAATTATCGTAGGAGACTATTCATATATTCATATACAATATTATGTATCCCAAAAGTATATAAAAAACACCTTAATTAGTAGTCACCACTACCACTTATTTGAAGGAGAAGCAGATTTACAGGAACAATTTATATTTTCTTTCTTAACTCCCCAAAATGTTGAGCCATTTCAGACATTATTGCATACACTCAACTGGGACATTGCCTCCTAAAATGATGACAGCATACATGTTTTATCTCAACTGGGGCATTGCCTACCAAATAGGTGAAAGCATAACTGCTCTATCTCAACTTGGATATTGCCTACTAAAATGGTGACATAATAATAATAATCTGTTTATTTTAAGTTGGTACAGAGTTCTAGTTCTACATTATAGGAACTAACTTACACCAACTATTTACAAGAAAAAGAAAGCTATAATACAATACGCTTACCCCATAAAATAATGACAGGATGGCTTACCCCTCCTGAGAAACAAATTTCATTGCATTCTCTGCGAATATCGAGGACCTTCTTTTGGAAAAGTGGGGGTCCAGACTCCCACCCCCTCCCTCCCCCCCCTCCCCCGTGGGTCCGCCACTGAACTTAGTTGTTTATTAGCAGAAGCATATACGTCGAAAAAAGCTATTGCAAACTTTCTTAATATATCTCTTATAAATTCCAGCATGTCAAAGAGGGCATTTCAAAGCTGCATTTCATAAGTGTAAGAAGTGCGGAGCAAATACTGTCATCAGATTCAATACAACGACTTGCCATTGTAAGAAGAATTTTTATCGATTACTTGGAAAGCAGCAAAACAAAGCAGAGGATTGTCATTGTAAGTAACCTAAACTTTATTATTAGTCAATCTCTGAATGTTTGTAAGCTTTAACATCCAGCAAATTTCAAGCCTCAGAATAAACCTGTTAAAGGGATTTCATGATATGCCACACCAAAATTCTCGCTTATACCAGCCCTTTCTTTATGTAATGAAGGTTGGAAATTACTTTTGAAATTTATCAATTTAATACATCTGCAATAATCAATGTACCTTTTTCCATTTTACAGCTTTACCCTCAAAACCGAGAAACATACAGACTGAAAATCTTCAAAACACATCAGTTGTGATTTCATGGACTGCGCCAGTAAAACCAGGAGGATTGCCATTGTGGTATTCTGTAAATTGCGACATTAATACAGATATTTGTAAGGAGATAAATTATCAACCATCAGCAGAAAATATCACATCATCGAGCATCCAGATAAACAACCTCCGACCATACACATGGTACACATTTAAAGTTTCCTCAGAAAATGCCGTTGTAAAAATCTCAGGAAAGCTAGCAAGATCCTCAAATACAATAAAGTTTCAAACTATGCCAGGATGTAAGTGCAATTTCTTTGTTTAACATATTGCCATAGATTTTTCCATCTTTCATATTTGAAACTTTTGATTAGAATTTCTTATGTTCTATTGCGTGCACCAAACAAATCGAGGCGGTTGAAAATTCATTGAAATCTATCTCTACGTTAAGTTTTCACAAAATGTTGACTGGAAAAGGATGGCGATTATTTCACTCTAAATGAGAAATGTAGGCTTTAAAATTTCTTTGAGTTTGGTTTTTCGAACGGTAATCATAACTTGAAGCGACCATGAAGCATCGCAAAGATGGCCAAGCCATTTAACTAAACGGTGATACAAAGCATTTGTCAATACTTTTTTTATTTCAGAGAGCTGGTTATGATCCAGCTCGTAAAGTTTTTGTGGGTTACTCGGAAGATGGTGTGATCGATTGGAATGAATCGTCCCCTGGTTGAATGCTAAGTGCAGGAGTATATTTTTGAGATTTTCGTATTGATTTTTGAACACTGAAAATGTAAGCAAATTTTTGAATTTAGGAAAAAATATGATTTAAAAGATTGAAAGCGGGCATTAAAATTCTTCATAAAATCAGACCGAATCTCCTGGCATAGAACAATAAAAAATACAGTTAATTTCCCTCAAAAGTTAAAATATCAATCTTTTTACAGGTGAGACGAAATAATTTCAATAGGTGAAAGATTTCCTAAATTGCAACTTAGCTATATTTCCAGTGCTCTGAGAAATATAACAAAATTGCATACAAAATATACGCTGGTGTTTTAGCTTTTAGCTATCAACAAAAGTTCGATTGACTCAAATCCATTGGATACACAAATTTCAAATGTGTCATATTTTTGGCATACTTTAGGTACTAGCATCTAACAGTTAACATTTGGTATCTCGAAATCGGGTATAACTGATGATTCTATTTTCCTTTGCAGTGCCATCTAGAGTACGCCGCATCGAAGATATGGAATACAAGAATAAACTGCGCCTGATATGGAATTCACCTCTTTTCTTGCGTGATGTAAAGGTTTCATATGAGATCAAATGTTACAATTGGCCTTTGAGAAAAAGCAATCATAACTCTATGAATTTCGATGTTGCGAATATTAGCATAGCTGAGAATATAACATGCAAGGTGAATTGATCTGTTTATTGATTGAATGATTGATTGATTGATTGATTGACTGATTGATTGATTTATTGGTAGATTATTGCTAAATGCAACTCACAGAAATTTTTCAATTATATTTAAGTAATCAGAGTAAAGGCTGATGCTGAAAATATTTATCACTGTTATACATGCCAATGTTTCTAAACACCTACCTCCTTACGTTTATATGTATCTAAAAACAAATTGACAAGTGTTGATTTGCCAACTGTTCTGCTTTTGAAGTAGATGAATAAGATTTAGGCGGCAGATATTTAGATCTAACATTCTTCTTTAGATGTATGCTCAAGCGTTCTCTTCAAAACCTCTTTTCGCATACACAATGAGTGAGTTAGCCATCAAGATTTCTAGATATCTTTTGTTGCTTTTCTATTTATAATTACGAATTGACTATCAGCCGTAGAAACCATTTTGTCTGCAGTGGTTTTTTTTATGAAGTCTTCAGTTTCATCCTCTAAAACTTATACTTATTCCCAGGTTAGAGCAAGTAATAGCGTCGGCAATGGTCCTTGGCTAGAAAAAAGAATTAGTTTGAAGGGTAACAAGAAAATAGATGAAACTTCCAAAGGCGGTTCAAAAAAATCTGGTAAGAGAAAGAATATAATCATATCTGTCTCCTAAGAGTTTTATAGAATAGTCCTACCGAAGCGTTTTCATACGAACGGTTCGATTAAGTGGCGTTAGAGCTTCTATCACTGTTGCTCACATTCGAAAATTCTACAAAATGTGTAAATATGTCGTTTGATTCAGACTTTTTTATAAATAGCTAAAAGGTCTATTGATGTAATATTATGATTATACCCTGGGGGAGGTTACATCGTTACTCTGTAGTACGGCGTTGTACCATTTTAGGGTACCTTTTTACGATAGAATCCGGATCTATGGGTACAGTTTTCAACGAATTTTAATGATTTCCGGATTTATGGGTATGATTTTTTGTAAAATACCATTAAGGGTATACTTTTTCAATTTCAAAAAAATAAAGATGGCAAATTACAAGTTGGAGCTTAATTTACTATTGACTGTTCTCCTTTCAACTCTCAACTCATTAGGCAGTTTGTTGAATATTGTTGACCCCTGAAAGATGACTGATTTGCGGCCAGCTTCAGTGCAAACTTTAGGAAGCAAACTATTGATGCTATTTCCACAGGTTTCCTTCTTATGTGACTTTTTTATGCATCACCCGATATGGGTTAGCAAATGTTGTCTATTATAAAGCCGTCTATTATAAAACCGTCATTCACATTGCATATTAAAGTCGTTTCAAGTTGTGAAGATTAAATGAATTGCCAAGAGCAGCGTCAGACGAAAAACCCTTCTCTATCTAAAGATACTCCATATTTTGTATTTTAGGTTCGAAACCTGCTTCAAAAGATGCAATGATAACTGCAATTTCTTCAACTTCTGCGCTGATCTTTATCATTGTTCTAATTGTACTTGTTGTGAGGAAGAGAAGATTAGGAGGAATGTCGACCAAAGTGCAGAGTAGTCACTATACATTGACATGGAAGCGTACTCGTGACGGAAGTTTCAGCCCGTATGGGATTTTCAAAAATTCGGTAAGAGTTTATGGTAGGATGGGTTTATCCTGTTTTCGTGACATAATACACAGAGCAATTGCTGTCCTGTTGTCCTTTAATCCGAACCGGACGACGCAAGAATAATTGTTTGGTTTCAAATTCAAGTGTTGATGTAATACGATATCAACTGTTATAAGAGATAACCACAGGCACCAGACAGCGCGATTTTTTAATATCACCGTATGTTATACAAGGATTAACAGGACGGCATGTGCTCCGTGTACTATGGCACGAAACAGCATGGTCAATAAAACCAATTCCTACAAGACAGTTGAATAAATATGAAAGGAAGTTTCAATTAGTAGCAAAGTTTACTGGTTACATATCAATAAATAAACACAAGATTTTTCTTGTCCGTTAAAATTTTTTATTGTTCTAAGTGAGGAGATTCTGCTAAACTTGATTACATGGCCGTAGTTATCGCAATTGATATAGGCTGCCGGACAATCGCTCTAACGACAGTATGAGTGGTCTCGGTTTGGTGCACGTCTCGTTTTGACTCATCGCAATCAGTCTAAGATTAAGATTCTGCATGATTTGATTGAGACTTTCGAGCCCTTTTCTATGCATACAGTAAGAACCCACAAATAAGAAACCAGTTTATAACAAACTGCTGGCTTGACACTTTGGTTGAAATGAAAGACCTTAAGCACATGACTTTTTTATTTACGTTTGATCTTTCCAAGAGATGCTGATGTCCAATCTCGTCCCCAGAGTGAGTTCGTTGCTCTGCCTCTACTCTGGGATACAAGTGGCCGTTCTTCAATTTGATTGGCTATTCGTAAACAATAGATAACACAAACTATTTCTCGAAAACTTACTAATTATTCGAATAGCAACAATATAACCTTGTCACCAAGCAACAACCAATACAATGTTACTGTGTTGTTTGGAATCGAGGTCGCATAATGAGCGTTACCCTGCCAACCGCAAATCCATAATGGCTGCTAATCCGCCCTTATTTTGGGCGGATTGGGACTAAGTGTACCAGGGTGTTCACTCGGCTTCGTGACTAGCGTATGACGTAAGAACACCCTGGGAACGAGGTTGGCTGATGTCTAACTGACCCAACATCCTGGTAAAGCTAAAAGGATAAGATAAGAAATTCAACAGCCTGATTTTTAGAAAATCCAGTTTCTTATTTCTGGGTTCTTATCATATTCTAGACTCAAAAGATTTTACCTTAATTAAAAATGACTACAAATTAACCATGCTACAAATTGCAATTACAAATAACCATCACAACTATTATCATTGTTATTCAATTCTTTTCAGCACAATCCTGGACTGGATGGAAATAGCATGCTCGGTGTTGACAATCCAGACTTTCAATGGGGTGAAGAAGGCAAGTAGGAAAAGGCATTTTCTTCTTTTTCATCTTCGGTTTCACCATTTCTTCTTAACACAATTTGCTCCGCCAAAACTCGCAATTTGATCTATTGGGTGTCTAAAAAAAACACAACCCAACTTTGATCGAAATTTTTCAAAAAATAGCAAGCACATTTACATCAAAGCAAACCATCTTTTGACAGATTGACAGCAAAGTACCCTAAGTTCCTTTCAAGCCATTTAATTCAAAGAAATATTTAATAGAATTTTACACCCACCTTTTTAAACATTTGAGCCCTATGCATCTTTTGACAGCTTTATCATTTCTAATAAATGTAAACAAAATTTGATAATTCGGTAACTTTTGTCATAAGGGCATCACATCAAATGTTTTTTGTGACTTTTTCGCGGAAAAAGGTCGTGAATTTGCTCTTGCAGCATCCTTCATTTGAATTAGGATATTCTTACTAAAACGTCAATTAAATGACGAATAATTCCATAGATGTATCCAAACTGCATATTATTGGAAAAATAGAGGTAGATTGTGCTTTCATATGGTATGCATCACGTCTAATGAAAACTTATTATCCGTGTTGTAATCCACTGACTTTGCAGCCAGAATGTCAGCCGGACGGGTTCAAACCCCACCAGCACCTCTTGAGCGTCATGACAAGGGGTCGCAGACTCAATTTGTGCTTAGCTACTTCTGCAATCGCAGCGATTTGCGCTAAAAATCTTAACTTAATGGCCACAGTGTAGAAAAATCCTTTTACTCCCTGTGGTATCGTTCTAGAAGTATTGTATAGTATTTTTTTTTTTTATACATTCCAATAAAAAGTTTACAATACATATTACTAACTACACTACTTACAAATTACTATACAATACTACTAAAACGATACCACGAGGAGCAAAAGGCAATATCTACCCCGCGGCCATTACATAAAGGTAAACTACAGCACAGTACACCACTTTAACGAACATCCGCCACTGAGGACGTTTGCTAAGGCTATGAAGTATAAATCTTTTGGCTCCAGATCCGGATCCAGCACCAAGACCCCAGCCCATGCGCAACATGAAATTGCACACAGACCAACGCCCCAGCACCAAACCCGAATCCAGAACCAAAAAAAATAAAAAATAAAATAAAATAAAATAGTAATTTTGTAAGTAGTGTAGACTGTAGTATGTATTGTAACATTTTATTGGAATATAAAAAAAGATATTCTGACTGCTTATGTTCTTAGTATTTCAATGAATTCCTTTAATTTTTTATTTAACAGGTCAGTTTGAAAAACATGTAAATGAAACTTAGCAACCTGCATACATATTTTAAAATGAAAAAATGAAATGAAAATTATTAATCAATTCAAATTATTTTGTAAAAAGGTAGCATCAAACATTAATTGGGGTAAGGAACCTTCCTTTAACCCTGTACTTGATTATATGTGATTATATGCATATAAAACTGAGTTTTATTTTGAAATATCCTTGACGAACTATTTAGATCTTTGTATTTTGCAGACCCTTTCTATCTTGAAATTCCTGATAATGATTTATATGAATTTCCACTGGATAATCTGAAAGCTATTCATATGCTTGGAGAAGGGGAGTTTGGCATCGTATGCTTGGCAGATGCAGTCGATATTTGTGGCAACAAAGGAACTTCTAAAGTTGCTGTCAAAATGATGAAAGGTAAGGCTCATTGATCGAACATGATCGATATTCAAATGATTTATTCTGTCCATGAATGTAAGCAACTACCAGATCTATGATTTCATCCGCGACGCAGACATTCTTCAAGCTTATAAAGGGCATCACCAACTGATAAGAATTGGATGGGGATTGACTAGGGAAAGAGTATATTGTCACTTTGTTTGTTCGGTGGATTTCAATATATTTGGGGGCCTATTCCAGATTTGAGGATTCAATGATTGAAGCTAGTAGAATCAAATGTAACTTGAGTTGTCTGCTTTCTTGATCTTGACCTTGATCTTGACCTTGACCTTGACCTTGACCTTAACCTTGATCTTGATCTTGACCTTGATCTATCTGATCTGATCTGATCTAATCTGATATGATCTGATTTGATTTGCTCAATAAAGGATAACAAAGTAATCCATCACTCTTTGCAAAGCATATAAAACTGACTTGGCAAAAATATCCACATAATGTCAAAAGATCAGACTGATTCTAGAGATGGTTTATATTGTTGCAAAGATCTTCAAGTTCTTGAATTAGATTCTGTTTTCCATAGATGGTGCAAGGGATGTAGACATACAAGACTTTAAAACTGAATTGGAGATAATGAAAAAGTTGAAAGCACATCCACATGTTGTCCGAATGCTTGGTTGCTGTACTATGAAGGGTTAGTCTTTGTTCATATGAGGTTGGCCGGCACACTTGAGCGGGTTAGCTCACTTGAGTGAAATCTTACTTACAGTGCCATTTAAACAGCAAAATAAAATTGAGTTCATATGAGATGTGGGCCAGCCCAGTTGAGTTGGATCTCATTCGAGAGCTTGTGAGATCTAGTTCAAATGGGATAGAAATTTCTCATACAGTTAAAACCCGCATATAAGAATTTTCCTCGTATGAGAACTAACAGCCTGAATCTTGAATATTTAGTCCTTTATGTAAGAACCTTTCAGCCCTGTTTTGTCTAGGTTCTTATTTTGAAGAACAAATGCATTGATATTTTTCTGCAATGACAATCTGAAACATTAATTTTATTATCGTGCATATCATCTAAAAGGCCTAAACAGGTCTGATTCCACCACATTGCTAATGTTACAGCCTCTATCACAGTATTATGTTCTTAAACAGAGACATTTGAAAAACTGCAAACAAAGAAACGTTATCGCAAAAACACTTTTTTGAGAAATTTAAGAACCGAATTAAAAACCTACAGCCTGATTTCATGAGTGATATTCTTGACTTAAGAACCAAAACAGATTGGTTTGAAAAAGGTAGGTTTGTGGGTGTACATGGGGTCAAAAAATTAACCCCTCCTCCCCACCTCGCATTTAACGCCATCAGGACTCCTCGCAAATACGTTTTTTTCCAATTGTTACCTCCTCGCATTACAAAAATTACTATGTTGACTCCTCGCACCTCGATGTCACAACGAAACGAATCTAACAAATCAAGGACACTCTAATCACTGGCGTAAAATGAGAAGATTTGAAAATAAGACTTTTGACTGCTTTTGATTAGATCCAAAATAATTTTGCAGCCAACATGTAATTTTGCATAATTTTGCAGTCCTAAATCTTATTTTTTTTCCTCGCACCTCGCAGGTTTAAATTTTTTTTTTGGGATTCCTCCCTAGCACGAAAAATGCGAATCCTCGGCTCCTCGGGGTTAAAAAGTAGCCTCCTCGCCTCTTCATTCTCCTCGGACTTAAGCCATGTACACCCACAGGTTTTATATGCGCATTTTTATTGTATGAACATGATTCAATGAGCCAGCCGGCCAGGTGAGATGAAAATGTCAATTGTGCGCAATGACGAATCCAATAACTATCTTTTGATGGCACCATTAAGTTTGAATGAATGGTCTGGCCCACAACAGAGCCGGTCTGAAATTCGCCATATGAACAAGAGCTGCGAATCATCCCATCTGAGTGAGCTAGCCCACTGAGGTGAGCTGGCCCATCTCATATAGACAGGCCCTTAGTATGTCTCTAAAATTAAGGATGTAAAAAAAAAATTAATTTCAGTTCAATATCATGAAAAAATGTAATGTTATGAAAAGCTTAAATCTCCGTTCTTTTCTGAAACATTCAAATCTCTTTTGGTCTATGTCAAAACAAAGGCAGACTTTTAGCAATGTCATCTGAATGACAGGCCAATACAAAGCCATCATCGATTGCAAACAAAGGGATTGCTGAGGCCGATAAGTTAAAGCCGCGAATGTAAACTAATCAGAGCCTAATCTGCATTGGAATATAGGCAATTCAACTTCGATGTATTTCGTATGCGATTGAAACACTTAAGGTTCAGCTTTCTGAATTAGATAAGAAATAATAGAAGCGAAAGATGATTCTTGTATTCTAACAAACATGGTTTCAAGTCTAGGTCTCTCTTCCACATGACGTTTCTTGTATGAAAATGCAATTGGAAGTCCCAAGAAACACAATCTTATTATTTAATTTCTTCCAGGCCCACAATGCATCATTCTCGAGTTTTTACGCTTTGGATCCTTGCTTAGCTTCCTAAGAAGATCCAGAGGCTATGATGGGTCTTCAGATTTCAATTTGCATTCATCGTCACTCAGTTCTTTGCAACTGCTTGAATTTGCACAGATGACTGCAGATGGAATGTGTCACTTGGAGTCACAAAATGTAGGTATCTTTTAATAATGGGCTTTGGATCTGCATCACTAATTGATCTATATTTTCACGAGAGGTTCATCATTGGTTTCACTTTCTTTGAAAGGTTCTTGTCTCTAAATGATGTGACATTTTTGCGATTGTCCTTCTGTGGAAGAATATTTGAAATAATACTTCAATTTTTAATTTAGTAGTATATGCTATGTCTTCTATCTTCCTTCAATTCACTCTTATATATTTCGTATTTCAAGGTTTTGATATGGGTTTCTGACTTGCATTCCAGCCCTGACCAAACAAGCAAACAATGTTTGCGAAACATTTTAGATTTGCTTGCCAAGCAAACTATTGCTCGTTTGGCCACGTTGCAAAACATCGCTTGGCAAACATGCCTGTGAAAAGCAGAAATGTTTTTAAACTGTATCTAAAATATTGCCCAACCAACTCCAAAAAACATGATCCATGTTTGCGTCTTGCCCAAGCGGAAATAAAGCTTTACAATTGATCTCAAAAGTTTTGCAGGAAAATGTTTGTTCGTTTGGCCAGGACTCCACGACTTATAAAGCCTTTCGTATTCTCTCTGACCAGTAGTTTTGTCCATCCCGAGCAACAGGCCCAGTTGCCCTATATAATTGCCTGTTCTGCTAAAAATTTCAACATGAAACAATTTGTGATCAATTTTCTTGACGCAATTGCTAGAATTTTAAATTTCATAAAATCTTACTTCTTATCTAGGTCGTGCATCGTGACTTGGCATGCAGAAATATTCTGGTTGGAACATCTGAAGGGAAATTTATTTGCAAAATATCAGATTTGGGACTTGCAAGAGAAATTACTGACTTACAAGGAACATACAAGAGGGAAAAAAAAGTAATGGAATATACTTAGTATAAATTTTTACAAACTATATCCTTTTTCAAAACAGATGATGAAAGAAACACTGATAAACATCTTATAAACTTTGGGATGAAATGTTGTCCTACGTTCTCAAAAATAAACTGAGTTTCGGGTTCCGAGATTTCGAAATTTTCGGGTTTCAAAACAAACTGATTTTGCTACATGCAGAGCGTTCAGTCGTTTCTGAATTCATTATATTGTGATCCTCAGGTCTATACCCGTCAAGGTTCTATAGTTCCCGGTATGACAGATGATATTAGCTGTTATTTTTAATGGTCAGTAAAAATGATGATGTTATAAAAGATGCGATAATATAAATATACATTTTTATATTTCTTTGTTGTAAAATNTCCTTTTTCAAAACAGATGATGAAAGAAACACTGATAAACATCTTATAAACTTTGGGATGAAATGTTGTCCAACGTTCTCAAAAAACTGAGTTTCGGGTTTCGTGATTTCGAAATTTTCGGGTTTCAAAACAAACTGATTTTGCTATATGCAGAGCGTTCAGTCGTTTCTGAATTCATTATATTGTGATCCTCAGGTCTATACCCGTCAAGGTTCTAATGTTCCCGGTATGACAGATGAGATTAGCTGTTAGTTTTAATGGTCAGTAAAAATGATGATGTTATAAAAGATGCGATAATATAAACATACATTTTTATATTTCTTTGCTGTAAAAGATTAAATACATACAGTACGGGTCATTTATTACCCGATATTCAGGGCAGAGAACACGATAACGAATTTGATTGGTCGAGGAGCGGGCAATATTTTCCCGTATTGCCCGTCGTTAACGGATACAAAATGGCGCTTCGGTCTTGTGTTGTTTCTAGCGTATCTTTGCGTTGATTGTTTTCCATTGTTTCCTCTAGATCGGGTAATAAACCAAATAATAACTTTTCGCTTCGGGCAATACGGAAAATATCAAGCCCTCGGTCATCGTATTGTATTGGTATATCATTTCTGACCAACAAACAAACTAACAAAACAATCGATCCGAAAAATAAAACCCATTATCAGGCGAATCTGAAATAAACATAACTTCTAAAGGAATTATTTATTACAGGCTAAACTTCCAATCAAGTGGATGGCATATGAGTCTTTATTTCATGGAATTTCGTCTTTTAAGAGTGACGTGTAAGTTGCAATTTATTTAGGCCAATTTTTTATCCGTTAAGTTGAAGAAAACTATCTTATCCCTATATATAGCTACTGATGCTTCTTGACACAAAAGACTGCTAAAATGTTTTAGCTATCTTTTAAAACATTCATCATGAATTATCAGAGATCAGATATTGTCTTTCTGTAAGTTAAGTCATACATCTGTTGAGGAGGAGAGGATCTGATCCAACTAGATTTTACAAACTTGGTCTTCCACTCAGAAATGAACAAGGATACCCCATGGATGATTCTTCTTAATTCCTTTGTGTGAAAAAGATAATATATTCAAAATCTTAATTGAATATTTAAATGTTATGAAACATTCCTTGCAGAATTAAACACAATTTTTATTAAACTCTATGTTTAAATTTATTCCCCGCGCAAATATTGCTACTAATATCACAACAAAACCTATCATGTCAAATTTGCAAAAAAAGTTACTGCAAACTGAAGGCTGGAGATTGTTTTTTGTAAACCCCATCAGACAGCACTGGGATAATCTCCCACATGTGTGAATTATGATTGTTCTATCTACCGACCGAAAGGAGCAACGGACACAACGGACTTATTTCGCAAACTCTTTCTCTCCCTTAGATGGTCATTTGGCATCGCATTGTATGAAATAATAACAATTGGTAAGTCAATTGACTTCTTTTGACCATGAGAGATTTTCTTGTTCTCTAAAAAAGCCAAATTAAGGTGGTATCTGCAATTTTATGATGATTTTATCATTCGGAGATCATCAGATAGGAAATATGCGCGCACGCTAAAGCTTACGTAAATATCAAAGCGTCAATACCTAAGTGATGGTATTTGAAGTGTGAAAATTAGTATTTAAAATTCAAAAGACAATCTAACACGTCACTAGAGTCACTCAAACGGAGAGAAAAATTGAAATTTTTTGACACCCAGTAGATTATACCCTGGTTCCCAGACCCATCCATACCAAAAATCCCAAAAAGGTGGGTCTGACACCAAGAGGGGATAGCTTACAACCTTACTGTAAATCGTGCACGAGATGAATACTTTTATCCAAGTACGCCTTTAACAGATAGTTTCACTTGTCAGTGTGACTTAGCGTAGAAAAGGGTCTAAAATACAGACAGGGTTATAGGTTGGAATCACTGCAATGATTCAATTAGACCAGTTCATAGTAGGTTGGCCACTACTGGGCTAGTTCACTTGAGTGAGATCTCACCTTCATCGTGATTTATATAGTGAAATAAAATTGGGTTACTTTAAGAGGTGGGCCAGCCTAGTTGAGTGGAATCTCGCTCGAGAGAAGCTGAGATCTCAATCTAATGGGAAAGAAATTTCTCATATGAAGACGATTCAGTGAGCCAATCAAGCTAGGTGGATGAATTCGTCAATTGTGTGCAAGCATGAATCCAATGGCAATGGGAATTGATATCTTTTGATGGTACCATTGAATTCGAATGAATTGTCTGGCCCACTACAGTATGCCAGGCTAAAATGCGTCATATGAACAAGAGCTGAGAATTATCCCATCTGAGTGAGCTAGCCCATTCAGGTTAGCTTGCCCACCTCATATGAACAGGCCCTTTATTATAAACTTCAAATGCTATATTCTTTTTTCTTCTGTCAGGTGGTATTCCGTATCCTGATTACAAAACATCAGAGGTTTGCGCATTGATCGAAAATGGTCACAGAATGAAAAAGCCATCACACTGTTCCCATCAGCTGTATGTATTTGCTTTTATATCAGTTCCTCAATTTGAAATTTAAAGAGGCGGTGTTAACAAAGATTTAGACTTGGTTTTAATGCTAAATCTGAATTCATATAGACGATTACGCTAAAGATTGTAGCGAGGAACTTTCAACCAAGATGCCTTGCGTTTCAATTACGAATCTTCAACGAATCTATTTTGATTTAATAACCCAATGCATATTGGTAAAAAGTTTCTCGAGGTCCTCTTTAACGTAATCGTCTATTGAAGCGTTCACAGCAGAATGCTATAATTTAAGCCTGGTTTCCATATGATCGTTCCTATCATTTCCACAGCTGGTAAATGTTTCAGTGACACGAACGACACGAACGGCACGAACGACACGAACGACACGAACGACAAGAACGACACGAACGACACGAACGCCACGAACGACACGAACGACACGAACGACAAAACAACACGAATAACACGAACAACACGAACGACGGGAGCGATCTAGTTGTTTCCATATGATTGCTGCTGTCACTCAGTTCCATCGCACGTTCGAAATAATGAAATTGGGTTCAGATGCGCAGATACGCAGAACGTCGCTGCAATCGCTGACTTTAAAAAAAAGTGGTTTTCATTAAAAGATCTCGATCGCTGGCAGTCACTCGTGTCGCTGAGATAGAAATTTCCTATCTCAGCTATACAGAGTGTCGCTCGTTTTGCTTAGTCGCTGACCACAAATATGATGGTTTCTATTAAATAATTCGCGTCGCTACGGTTGCTGGTATGTTTTTTCAGCGCCGGGATCGACACAAACGATCATATGGAAACCAGGCTTTAAAGATATCATATTTATCTTTTTGGATGTTAACTGTCATATTGCAAGGACTCCATCATATGATCGATTCCAGACTTCAAAGTAATTTTAAGCAAAACAAAGACTTCTGGAACCTTCTAAAAAAGTGCGGCTACAAAATTTTCTGCAAACCATATGAGATAACTGTAAAATTTTAAAGAGAACGTCACGAATAACAACAGCTTTTTAGCTTTTCAAAGAATGAATCCTCCAAACTAACAATTCACAATTCTTCATTCGAAGATTTAGCATCATAGCCAGTTGCTGGGAGAAAGAAGAAGACAGTCGCCCGTCTTTTGAAGAACTCAGAAGTGATTTAAAAGAGCTGTTGGAAGAAAATTACGTAAGCTCCTTTTGTTAGATTCTTCAATGTTCTTTTAGCTGAATTCATCAAATTATAAGCAAGTTTTAATTTCGTTGTTTATGAAAACGCGAGGTTCTCCAAATCCTTTCAATTACCGAGCATGAAAAATGTCTCTAAAATATCTTTGATTGTCAGAATAATCATAATCTCCTGCGATAAACTGTATAAATTGTATAAATAGCATTCCAGTTACTTCTTCGAGTACTTTATCATTTTTTCATTTTGTCCGGTAGAATATGCAATTTCTCTACAACAAGGACAAATTTCGTAAAGCAAAGGATGCAAGGATGATCAGACTGATGATTTGAGTTTAAGTTTTGCTACATTGAATTGAATTGCTATTTATTGTTATAGTCATTCCACGAAAACTTAGTTGAAGGGGAATGGGTCTTGTGGAGTATGGTTAAGGGGGAATGGAGCGAAAACTAGGACTCATGTAATAAGTCTAAGGTCTGATAACCACAAAGTGATTTGGCAGCATTCGGTGCTCCCTGGCCTCAACATAGATTTCACACCTTCTGCGCAGGCAGCCACAATGTTTTGTTCTCTCTGTTTATTTTGATTTGATTGAGTTTACTCAGAGATGTGACATCTATTCTTGAGAGTGGCGACAGTTATAAATTTTGATGATTTTTCACCTGGTAGTAAGATTTGGTTTTGATCACCTGGTAGTAAGACCTAAATGTAATCAACTTTTCTTTCAGCACCTATATTTAAATCTGGACAAGTACAACGACGAACTTTACGCCCATTTTGGCTCTGAAGAAGGGCAAACTGATGATGAAGAAGGGCAAACTGATGATGAAGAAGGGCAAACTGATGAAGAAGGAGTGGAGTTGGACTCTTGTTTACAAGCTAGCGATGCTTAAACTTAACAATCTTAGAATCTTCAGGACCATCCCTAAAATTATTACCAGCATGATTAAATCCAGCAATTTTCATCCCCGACCAAACGATCCAGCAGTTTACCAATATTCATCCGAAAGTTACTGGCATAAAAGTTGAATGGCAGCAAGCAAGGAGTAGCAAGATAATCACCAAAAGTTCAAAGCAATCTGTAAAACAAAACACGATTTTTCATTATCTCTGTGTGCACATGTTATTGAATTATTTGCTAAGTGCATTCTTACGTTGAGGCAACAATATTTGACTGATTTAGCCAAACCAGGCATTCACCACCTTTCCCCAACTGGATTCAGTGCCATCCAACATTACGGCCAACTTTCAAATTCCAGTCAATATGCATCCAACAGATCTTGGAACTGCAAGCATGATGGCCTTCAGTTCAAACTTTAAACATTTGAGTGAAAATTTTGTCAAATTTTAGATTGTTTGGCCATGGCTTTGTATAGAAAGGAAACCAAAATGCTATTTCAAGTTCAACAATAAGGAGGAAGAGAATACGAGAGATAAAGATTGCTGACACAAGTAGATTGAGTTAGTTAACTAGCAAGTGATTTATATATTGAGTGACGATTTCTTCTCGTCTTTAGTTTTTATTGAGTTATATCTTCATCTTCGTGATACGTCTACCAAGTATTGATGCTTCATACATAGTATATTTGAGATTACTGGAGTAATTTGCCTCATTCTGGTCACCAAAAGTCACCATCACAAATCGCAGGGAGTATCACCAAAAAATACCTTGGTACCAGAGCCTCAAACATTTTCTCTCTCTCTATACTTCTTTTTCTTACTATTTTTTGTTCAATTTTTTGGCTCTGTTACCCAAGGTTCTGAGTAAGTCAGAAAAATATATACACTGTTTGAAACATCGTACAGAAAAAGCTATGCAGCACATTTTTTAAATTTCAATTCTATCATCTTGCTGGAGCTTCAACTTAATTATTGAGATTTTCTTATAATTTTAGGTGCATTATTTCCTTCAGAAATCAGGATTTAGCCAAAAGTCCTATTTCTCAATTTGCCAAAACATCAGCCAGAAATGGGCTGTTCAATCACAGGAGGCCCAACGTATAGTGACGAGGGGACCTACGCATAAATAAATTCTAAAGCATAAATTGTCAAGATCTTATCTTACATTAGAATCTCTTGTTGAAAGTACTTACATATGAAGTTTTCCTGCCTTTGTTTCATATGACAGTCAATTCGTCTTGTTGTGTCCTTGCTCATGGGCAATCAAATACGGCGCCTCGAAGAAGGCTAGCCACCAATGCGTAACCCGTCTGTTTGAATTGCGTTAGTACTGTACTACTGTACTGCAGTATCTATGTATAATATTAAGACTAATATTAATATGTCTTAATATTATACATAGATACTGCAGTACAGTAGTACAGTACTAACGCAATTCAAACAGACGGGTTACGCATTGGTGGCTAGCCTTCTTCGAGGTTGCCGTATTTGATTGCCCATGAGCAAGGACACAAAAAGACGAATCGACTGTCATATGAAACAAAGGCAAGAAAACTTCATATGTAAGTACTTTCAACAAGAGATTCTAATGTAAGATAAGATCTTGACAATTCATGCTTTAGAATTTATTTATGCGTAGGCCCCCTCATCACTATACGTTCGGCCTCCTGTGGTTAAATCATGTACATCTTGAAATGTTGATGCTCAGCATTGATCAGAGAGTATATTTTCAATTCAACGGTTTCCGTATCATTAGAAGGCAATGGCCGAGCTTTATACTGTTCATTATACGGTATTGAGCTATACTGCCCTTTACGCACGGGCGGATGGATTGGTACAGCATAGGCTTCAAATCTACGTACCTAAAGAGGGCAGTATGATATAACCGAAAAACGCATATAAATTCGTCCCCAAACGCATGTAAATTCGTCCCCTTTTGTTTCAACTTTTTCTCACGAGTTCATTTGCTGATGAAACGCAGCGAAGCCATTCGTTGATAAGCATGATATTGGATGATTTCTGCGTGCGCTGGTAGCAAGGAAGGATTTGAACGGTATGCTGTAAAGGTAATATTTCAATAGTAGTGCCAGTGTTGGCCTTGCAAAGTATTGGTATAGATATAGATGCACATAAATAGTGTTAACAAACTGGCCTAAATTCTCATATTTTAATCTCACAATATAACAGCGGGCAGTGTTATATATCCAAAAGAAGACTAACAGTAGGTAGCAATACTGCTCAAGGAGGGCTGTTAAATTTCAGAAAATAAAAAATTACATGTTCCAGATACCGCTTGATTCTAACGTTACTGTCATGTGTGCGCAGGTCATATGCAAAATACAAGGAAATGGTTGTCAGAGAGAAATATATTTCAAAGAGTTGTTATTGCCGCTCGCTTGGCCTATAATGATCATGTTATTGATAACAAAACTTTTGGTCTAAATGAATAGACAATCCTTGGCTCGATTGATTTTACTTATACACAGTTGTCTCCTGTATTGCCGCGCAAGAAAAGGTGAGTTAGTATTTATTTGTAAAATTTACTATTTTAGTCTGCTTTATTTGTATAGGAGGTGGCGCATTTTCGTCCTACTTATCGCTACTACTACCTTAACCAGTATCTCCCCTGCCGCTCAAACTAGGACTCATATAGACTAATTACGACGAGTCCCAGTAATCGCTCTTCAAAACGAGACTAACACCAAACTGATACCACTCCTCGTGCCCAGCGTCAATGAAGGTTTTCCGCAAACTGCAACGCCTGCATTGACGCCGAATCCTATGGGGCTATTGTGCAGTTTGATTGCCTCCTAACATTTATAGCGAGGTGCTAAGATCTGATAAACAAGTGTANTTTATTTGTATAGGAGCCCGGGGGGGTACTTAGTATATTTGTCTGACGGGGACGTGCCGTTTTTCAGGGTATCGTTTTCGCCTCTTTTTTCTAGCGCCGGGTATCGAAAGAAGGCAACTTTTCTAGAGCCGGTTGTCAAAAGGGTGTATTTTCTTAAAACAGGTTGTTGCTTGCGGTTGCTTGGCCAGATTTTTACGTTTTGGAGTGTACTTTTCGACTATTTTTTCTAGAATCGGCTATCGTTCGGAGGGAAAAATTCTGGAGCCGGGTAAAAATGTTTGTCTTTGGTGGGCACACCCCCGTACAATTGAAAGTCAAGTACCCCCCCCGGGTATAGGAGGTGGCGCATTTTCGTCCTACTTATCGCTACTACTACCTTAACCAGTATCTCCCCTGCCGCTCAAACTAGGACTCATATAGACTAATTACGACGAGTCCCAGTAATCGCTCTTCAAAACGAGACTAACACCAAACTGATACCACTCCTCGTGCACAGCGTCAATGAAGGTTTTCCGCAAACTGCAACGCCTGCATTGACGCCGAATCCTATGGGGCTATTGTGCAGTTTGATTGCCTCCTAACATTTATAGCGAGGTGCTAAGATCTGATAAACAAGTGTACGGCCAGCTCGTGAGCTTTGCTTTGTTAGGGGGGACTCTCGTATGTTCTAGGAGATTGATGCCACCAAGGGCTCTGCAGCTTGCAAGTACTTCTACAACAACACATAAAGCTATGCTGATGAAGCAGGTAGCTAAACTTCCAACTGTATTCCTCAAACTTCCACCTGTTGACGTGTTGAGTAAATGCAATGTAAAACAGTGATTATAATAATTTGTTTTAACCATTTGCAGCATGTGGTGGAAATTACACTGGGACGCTGAATGGAAATCTCAGCGCACCAGACTATCCAAAAAATTATCCACATAGCTCGAACTGTATATGGATTATTCACTGCCCATACAATCACTACATTTCGGTATCGCTGCTGAAAATAAACATTGAAGAAGACAAGACTTGTGCTTTTGATTATATAGTATTTTACGACGGAAGTTCGGCAAGCAGTAGAGAGTTATCGCCAGATGGATCACTCGCGAATCTCAAGCAAAAAAGGGTTTGTGGAAGTGTAAATAATATGAAATGGACATCAACAAACAATAGCATCACTGCCAAGTTTGTTAGCGATGATAGTACAAATGAGAAAGGCTTCTCGGGTACCTGGCATTGTAAACAAAAGTTAGGTGAGTATTGCGTTTACAAATCATTCATCAAATAGCCCCTATTGATATCTATATTTCGAACAGGGTGGGCTCTCGAACATAAAACAAAATGTATTTAATAGATTATTGTTAATGAAACTATAGCACAAATACCTTATTTTGAGCAACATAATTTTATGAAGATTGATACTTTTAGCCCAAAATCTATCATTTGCGATTTCAAATGAAAGTTCGAGTCCTACACAGATTCAAACGAGCTTCATCAAGAACGTAGGAAACCAATTTAAGTGATAGTGAGTCATTAACATTCAATTTGATAATCATTACTTGTAAATGCAGAGTTTGCTTCAAAACCAGGTAACTTCTGAAAGCAGAAATTCTCACAAATTTAAATTCATTTCAAGACTTTGGAGTATGTCTAGAATTAATTGCACAGACAGAAAGTTTTAAGACTGGTAATGTAGTCAAATTTTTATGATTTTTCAAAACGTGCAAGAATGTTTTTACTACATTCGGGCAAGATCCATACTAAGCCCTCTTGAACGTTGGACATACCCTACGCCCATGGCCTCCATAAGCATGATTGTCTCTCCGCAGCACCTCCTGGCAAGCCAGAGAATTTAAAAGTCGAGGATATAAGAGAAACATCTGCCGTTCTTTCTTGGAATGCATCGGCAAAGCAAGGCACGCTGTCATCCGTCTGGTATTCCGTAACGTGTATCAACACTACAAATGTATGCAGCAGGATAAACTACATGCCATCAGCCAAACGTATCAATTCGACCAGTGTAAAGATATACAACCTTAAGCAATTTACATGGTATAGATTTATGGTGTATTCAGAAAATGATCTGGCAACAGAGATTGGCAAAGAAATGAGACATTCTAGTTCAATCTCTTTTCGGACGGAGCCTGGAGGTATGATCACATCAGCGCAACATTTGATTTCAGAAATACCTTTTCCTATATTTTGCACTAAGTTATCATTGGGAAATCATTCATGAACAGTAAGATGTAGCCTTGAAACATATCGAGATCACTGTCATTAGTAGTCACCACTATAGAACACTTTTACCATCCAGGTACAATAAGTGCAAACTCTCGGAAAATTCAGGCAACGCCCTTCTAAGAACATTTTTATGACAAGATCACTTAATCTGGCTTAACCCCCCTGAGAAACCAATTGCGTTCCTTTTTTGTGCAAATCTCCAGGACCGATCCGGACCCCTCATCCCTACCCCCCTCCGTAGCTCCACTACTGAACTTAATTGCTCATTAGCAGTTAAGCATATGCGTCAAACATAGCTATTACAAACGTCCTTTATCCCTCTCTTGTGCATCCTCTTTTGAAGAGTTGTTACAGAAAGCAAAGGAATGGGCTATTCATCAAAAAAACTTGCAGCAGCAGTTTAGCGCTACAAAATCCTACTTTTTTGCGGGATATGTTCCACGAAAAGTACAATTATTATAATTTGAGATCAACGAATCTTCTAATGTTGCCTCTAACTAAAACAACTGCCTATGGAAATAATAGTTTATCTTTTCGTGACAGCAAATTATGGAATTCCCTGCCAAACGATATAAAAATTGCTACCTCTGTCTGTTCGTTCAAGACACGCACAAAAATGGAATGGAGAGCATTGCCGTTGCAATTGTTTATTCGTGAGGCTATTTTGTAAAAAGGATATTTTACGTTAATATTTGTGAACTGTAAATTTTGTTGTTGTAAATAGTTGGTCTTCATTAGTTCTTTTCTTTAGAGCAATTTTTCATAACCAACTTCAAATAATTTCATAACAATAATCTTATAAATTCCAGATTGTCAAGGTGGATATTTCAAAATTGCATCTCACTTGTGTCAGAAATGCGGAGCAAATACTGTTGTCAGATTCAATACAACGACTTGCCATTGTAAGAAGGATTTTTATCGATTACTTGGAAAGCAGAAAAACAAAGCAGAAGATTGTCATTGTAAGCAACCCAAAGTTTATTATTATTCAATCTCTGAATGACAAGTCCGGGGTTTATGAAATTAAAGTCAAAAGACAACCTTACCAACAACTGAAGTACAAGCTTAAGTTGTTTCCACATTTTGACGTCCGTAACAGCTGTCAATTCATTAAAACATTTTCATAACTTAGGCCAAACCCGTCGCCATTTTAAAAGAGTACACAATAAGGATGCTAGCCTCGCTTTAGAGGCAAGAATTTGACGTTAGACGTTTGAGCAGCAATGGCTTTTACGTGCTTTAGCACGTGTTATTCCTTAGGGAGGATGAAAGTGTCATCCTGGGAGCATAGCAGCATTATTCCAGATGATTTCATCCCCCCATAGGATAACAAGTGCCAAAACGTGTTGAAGTCATAGCTGTAAGGCGGAAATATTTGGAAAATTTGGTTGTGATTTTAGGTCTGTTTTGAAGGTTTCTTGAAGCGGCTTTCTCAAGAAAATTTCTCATAATTTCACAACGTAGTGGCCGGTTTCAGTCTGGTAAATTTTGAAATCGATTTTAACATGTCCAGCATTAAATAATATGTTTGCCAATATTATTAATTTGATATCCAGGGAGTAGAGGCCTTTCAAATGGGGATTACTTTTATTGACTCAGCTAGTATAATCTTTCATTTTATCATCAATCATACCAACCCTAGACTTTAAGATATAACATCCAGCAAAATTCTAACCAGCAGATTAAACCCGTTAAAGGGATTTCTAGGCATTTCACACCAAAAACCTCCTCTTTATACCAGTGCTTTCTTTATGAAGGCTGGAAATTACTTTTAAAATTTATGAATTGGATACTTTTGCAATAATCAATATACCTTTCTTACAGCTTTACCCTCTGAACCGAGAAACATAAACACTGAAGATCTCCAAAACACATCAGTTGTGATTTCATGGACTGCACCAGTAAAACCCGGAATATTGCCATTGTGGTATTCTGTTAAATGCGACATTAATACAGATATTTGTAAGGAGATAAATTATCAACTATCAGCAGAAAATATCACATCATCAAGCGTCCAGATAAGCAACCTCCGACCATACACATGGTACACATTTAAAGTTTACTCAGAAAATGCCGTTGTAAACATCTCAGGAATGCAAGCAAGATCCTCAAGTACGATCAAGTTCCAAACTATGCCAGGATGTAAGTACAATTTCTTTGTTTAACATATTGCAATAAATTTCATCATCATTATATTCTAAACTTTTGATCAGAACTTCTTATGTTCTACTGGGTGCACCAAAAAAAGTTGAGGCGGTTGAAAATTCATATTGTACCTCATTCACACTGACACAGTTAACATTCGATAACCTGGTTTAATTTAAGCTGGTGTAACTTGCCATTGTGAATGCATTCACACTGGCAAGTTAAACCAGCTTAAAAAAAGCCAGGTTAGTGAATGCTGCGATCTAATTGGTCGATCCAACAAATCGAGTGCATTTGATTTGCTGAAATTTAACCTGGGCTAGATAAAACTGGTTTAACCCTATTAATACCGGGCTTTTTGGACCCTTGTAGTACCGGGGGGGGGGCACAAAGTGCCCCCCCTTCATAACTTCGTTAATAATGCAGATATGAAGGCGAGACTTGGTACAATGGTGCACAATAACAAAATCTACACAATAGAGCACTTTTTTTATTCTTCATTACTTCCATGACGTCACTATGACGTCATAATGGCTGAAAAATGCGATATTTTTTATCTATTGGCAAAATTAGCAATATTTAAGGTTTTATTTAATAATTCCTTCCATAATTGCTCTAGAATGTATCACAAATCACCAAGAAGTAAAAATCAGCAATATAATATCTATTTAAACTCATTATTTATTTCATTTATTCATTATTTAGTTACACCAGTTTTTCTTTCTTTCATTAAAAGCCCTAATTACTGATTCAAATACTCTGAAATGCCTTAAAATCATTAAAAATGATCGAAAGAACCATATTTGACAATAAAAGTTTATATATTACCTTTGTTATTAATTATATGACGTCATAAACGTTTATGACGTCATCACATTTAAAATTGCTGACGTCATCCAAAATGAATAAAATTATACATCATCTGAAAGCTCTCATCAAGAGCTATCGAATGGTGGCATTCTTGATGATCTCTGATCATCTGGGCATAAACCAGACTCACTTCTTTAATTTACCTCCCAACCACGTGTCGAGAAGATGTTAGTCACGTGATCAGTGTCTACCATTTTGAAAAAAAAATTCAATTTTTAATTAGCCTATTAGTTTTTTGGAAAAGCAAATAAACCTCGGCTCTTTATCCTTCGAACTGACGACACTACATCGGATCATATTTCTTTGTGCCCCCCTCCCCCCCTCCGGTAGTAATAGGGTTAACTGCTTCAGTGTGAATGAGGTATTAGATAACCTGCTTTAGTTTAAGCTGATTTAACTTGCAAGTGTGAATGAGGTCTTACATAGATGGTGTGATCGATTGGAATGAATCGACCCCTGGTTGAATGATGAAGAACCGAAGTACATTTTCAGATTTTCCTATTGATTATTGAACACTGGAAATGTAAGTAAATTTTTAACTCAGGCAAAAATGATCAATAACGGGCATTAAGTTCTTGATAATACATTTCATCTCCCTCAAGAGTTAAAATATCAATCTTTTTACAGGTAAGACTAAATTATATTCACAAGTAAAAGATTTTCCTAAATTGCAACTTAGCTATATTTCCAGCGCTCCCAAAAATATAACAGAAAGTGCATATTATACGCTGGTCTTTTAGCTATCAACAAAAAGTTCGATTGACTCAAATCCATCAGTTACTATACGTAATACGATTTTCAGACGTGTCACCTTTTTTGGCACACGGCAACTAGCCTGGGGTGGGTACCTCACCATCAAATCATACGAGGATGTGCGCCAGTTTTGGGATAGTTTTTGGCACGAAAATGCTGGGAATGGGAAGTACTTTTTGCAGAAAATTTCTGGGACTGAGGGTCTAATTTTTACTAGAAATTCTGGGAATGTTCAGTTTAAAGATAAACAACAATTTTACAATTGTTTTGTATTGAAAACACTTGTCGGAAACCTCACCCATATTCTGGGATTGGGTCTCAAATCCTGCCTATATTCTGGGATTGGATTAGAACAAACATTCTTGCAGCGCACACCTCCAATGACCCAATAGTGAAGTGCACCCCATGGGGCTACTAGCATCTAACAGTGAACATTGGTATCACAAATCTAATGTAACTTAACATTTTATTTTCTTTCGCAGTGCCATCTAGAGTACGCCGAATCGAAGATATGGAATACAAGACAAAACTGCACCTGATATGGAATTCACCTCTTTTCTTGCGTGATGTAAAGGTTTCATATGAGATCAAATGTTACAATTGGCCTTTGAGAAAAAGCAATCATCGATCAATGATTTTTGATGTTGTGAATGTTAGCATAGCTGTGAATATAACATGCAAGGTGAATTGATCTGTTTATTGATTGATTGATTGATTGGTTGATTTATTTATTGATTGATTGATTGATTTATTGGTAGACTATTTTTAACTGAAGTTCATAGAAACTTTTCAGTTGTATTCAAGTAACCAAAGTGAAGGCAGATGCTGAAAACATTTATCACTGCTATACATGCCAATATTTCAAACGTTTACTTATGTCACTAAAAAAGCAGATTGCTAAGTGTTGGAATTGCCCACTGTTCAGCCTTTGTACCAGATAAATCAAATCTAAGCGACAGCTGTTTAGATCCAACCTTTCTTCTTTAGATACGTGCTCAGATGTTCTCCTAAAAACCTGTTTTTGCATGCACAACGAATGAGTTAGCCATCAACATTTCTATATATCTTTTGAGGCTGTTTGGTTACAGTTGCAAAGTGACTAATCGGCCGTAGACAATATTCTGTTTGCAATCGCTATTAGCCTTTGCGCTGACGTGGCAATCAAAAGGAACTTTCTTAAGTTTTCAGTTTTCNAGACTATATTAATACAGACTACCACCATACCACCATAATACACCTACACCAGACACAAAGGAAACGAAAAAAAAGAGGCACAATACAGTACAAACAAAGAATGAGCATAGGTTTCAGGAGCAATCCGCCAAGCAGCAAGGCGACCCAGGACAAGAGCAACAGCCACCATCCAGGACCGCCCCACCCAACACCAGACCACACCCAAAACCCACGCTCATATGTATCTAGATAAATTTGTCTAAGGAGGAGCTCTCTAATAGGTAGACTAATCGAGAGAGAGCCCCCCCAACTAAAAACTAAAGAAAAATGTTGCTTGAAAAGAAACACAAGACCAGAAGATGCCTCCAAAGAACAAGATGATTAAAGAACACAAGTGCACAGTCAGTAAGCAGATGGGACGCCCACCACACAGACAGACAGCCACCACCCCTGCCAACGACAGCAAAAGGCAGCAGCCGTCCATCCACACAGCAGAAACCCCATTAAAAAATTTGCTATTGTTGTCTAAACGCAAATAGTGTATAAAAAACAAAAGAAACATGCAACCAAGAATGTAAAAAATTAAGCTAAATTGTGAAATCTAACAGAACGGGGTTCTCTTTAAATAACACATCGTTCAATTTTTTATCAAGTCTTTTGTTTCATCCTCTAAAACTTATGCTTGTTTGCAGGTTAGAGCAAGAAATAGAGTTGGTAATGGTCCTTGGCTAGAAAAGAGAATTAGTTTGAAGGGTAACAAGAAAATAGATGAAACTGCCAAAGATGGTTCAAAAAGATCTGGTAAGAGAAAGAATATAATCATATCTATCTCCTATGAGTTTTATAGAATAGTCCTTTCGAATCTTTTCTGTATCGACGGTTCTAGGAATACATAGAATGTGGCCTTCAAGGTTTTAAGTGCAATAGTTACGAATTGTTAATTGACTTGATACTAAAATTGATGTCTCTGACATCAATGCTGTAATGCAAAGGATATTACGATTTTAATATGGATAACAAGAATCATAAATACTTTTGAGAGTCATTTTATAATCAGAAAAAGTCATCCAGGCTTCATTAATAGCCATTGTTATAAAATAATTTGTGCGAAAATAACTGGAGCCTATGATCATGAACTAGTATTTTAAAGTCCAACTCCGTAGAATTCCTCCTTGAAGGCTATAAAACGTTACGTAAAACGGTTTTACATAAGAATTCTGTATTATACAAATTCAGCAAACATCGTTGCTGTTATATTCTTGGAAACAGAGTGACTTTTTTAGGAGTTTCCCGGTATGGGCTAGCCATCTTGTCTATTATAAAGCAGTCTAATACCATCATTCGCGCTGCAAATTACAGTTGCTTTAAGGTAGTGTAAATGAAATGAATTGCTAAGAGCAGTTTCAGACTAAACACTCTTCTCTATCTAAAGATACTTAATATTTTGTATTTGTAGGTCATAAACCTGCTTCAAAAGATGCAATGATCACTGCAATTTCTTCAACTTCTGCACTGATCTTTATCATTGTTCTAATTGTACTGGTTGTGAGGAAGAGAAGATTAGGAGGAATGTCGTCCGAAGTGCAGAGTAGTCACTATACATTGACATGGCAACGTACTCGTGAGGACAGTTTCAACCCGTATGGTATTTTCAAAAGTTCGGTAAGAGCGACAGAAACATTATTTTAGCTATGGAGGGTGCACAATAGGTTTGGCGGGACGGCGGGATCGGCCATTTTTGACGGGCGGGATATGGGATATACGATTCCAGACCAGCGGGATGCGGGATAGCCAAGGGCAGCGGGATCAGGATTTGAGCATGGGTGAGTATACATTTGGTGGGTAAGAATTTTGCAAAATTGTCCCAGTTTCCATTTTAGCAATGGCAAACATTGGATCAAAGGAGGCGTTGTAAACCAAAGTAAAGAGTGTGCCCCCAAACATTTTCCTATAGGTTCAGATTCACAAAAAATTCCCTACACAAATTGCTTAAATTTCCGCTTTAGCACTGGCAAACATGGGGTCAGGAGAGGTGTTCGATGCCAAAGTAAGGGGCGTGGTATTAAAAATTTTCTGGAGGCTTCGCCACTACACCCCTATACTTTTCACG
The DNA here is from genome assembly GCA_004194415.1 of Aurelia aurita. Lineage (NCBI taxonomy): Eukaryota > Metazoa > Cnidaria > Scyphozoa > Semaeostomeae > Ulmaridae > Aurelia > Aurelia aurita. The sequence continues at coordinate 449,434 of REGM01000193.1, read as the reverse complement.
CCTTTGGTGCGAGCCAGCGCTCATACGGGCCTTCTTAGTTGTTTTATTTTTATTCAATCAAAGTATCAAACCACCCTTTGTTCCTACGCAGAAGCGGACTGGCGCACCGGGATACAGAGAAATTCCCCAGTGCGCCCTTTGCCCAGTTTTTTTTTCAAAACCCCTTGCTATTTCAAAAGGCAAACAAATCGTTTGACAAAAGTAGGGTTGTAACGTGATTGGGAGAGTCTTTTTAAGGTTCTAAGCAAAAGTTGAGGCTAGCACCCATAAAAATGTTCCTAGACGAACTATGATATAATTTTCAAATCTTCCATTTTGGGGGCAGGCAAACGATGGATTGTGAGAAGCGTTCCAAGCCGAAGTAAAGGGTGTTTACGTTAACACAAAGATTTCATATCACATAAATTGTCACCATTTTAATGACAAATTACGGGATATGAAAAATTTCATATCCCGTAATTTGTCATTAAAATTGTGTAATTGCCTGTCGATTTGGTGACAATCTTTGTGTTCTGTCACAATAACCGTGGCATTGCCTATCGATTTGGTGACAATATATGAAATTTTTCATATCCATTGAATTGTCATTAAAATAGTGTCATTGTCTATCGATTTGGTGACGATATTTGTGTTCTATCACAACCGTGTCATTGCCTATCGATTTTGTGTCAATCTAATATCCAATTTACACTGTACAGGTACAAGTACAACTTTGGATCGGTAACAAAATTCTAGAGGATCAGCCTCCTGTCCCGTTTACACTGTTCTTGCTAATCTGTAACACTTTTGTCCTTCTGTCTATAGAATAATTTTGTTCTGGAGCAGGGTAAACTTTCTTGAACGGAGATTCTGTTTGATTTGTGGGTCATGAACGAGTAAAAATGGGATTTGGAATTTGCCTAAAACGACACTCTGGAAATGAGATTTTCGTGCTGGGATCAGGATTTTTGACGTGGGACTGGCAAAGCAATAGACTAGCAATGGGATTTCATCACATATAGCATATCGACAAGATGTGACTTGGATTGTTCAAAGATTGAAAGTCTTGGATTGTTCAGGTGTCTGAATATTAGTGTTACTGTTTCAGCACAATCCTGCACTGGATGGAAGTTGCATGCTTGGGATGAGCAATCCAGACTTTCAATTGGACGAAGAAGGCAAGTAGGGAAAGGAGTTTTTTATCTTTCGTCTCCTGTTTTATCATTCCTTTTTAACAAAGAATTTTTTCCAACTGCCCAAACTCACGAATTGATACAGAGCAAGTTAATCATCAGGCATGTTATAAGATTTGCTTTCACTTACAATTGCAACTTGATTAAATCAGTCGTTGTGTCAGTCAAAAGCAACAGATATCATACCGGGAGAGTAAGAACTATGCATCCATCCTTTGAAAATTCGTAACACAATGACTATAACACCGATTTAGAATAAAAATTACAACTTCGACGGTTTGACTTAGTTTTGATAATTCATTCATAATTGACAATGCATCATCTTAACCTCAAAAGAAGAATTTCTAAAAACCAGTTTCTCTGAGCTTTGCCTAAGACTGTAAGTGATTGGCTCAATTTGATCCTTGTTTCAACGGTTAAAATGGTATAATAATATTTTTCTTACGTTAGGCATTGCTTTCTAAAGATAAGTAAAAAATTAAAAACAAATCATGCTTCCCATCAATGCTGGGCATAAAAATTCAAAATCTACAAGATATTGAACATTTTTAGTTGTTTTTGGGCATATCAAGAAATAGGACTTTGACAGAGTCCTAATTTCAGAAGGAAATAGTGCACCTAAGATTACGAGACAAATCTTAAAAATTAAGTTGAAGCCTCAGTAAGATGATGAAATTAAAAATGTTTTTAAATTGATTGCATTAATTTTCTGACTCACCCAATAGTTAAGAAATTCTCCTTGGCTGTGGGACACTTTCCCAAAATTGAATACTACTTTCTTATCCTTACAAAACTTTATTTTAAAGTATCCAACGAATTATTTACATATTTGTATTTGCAGACCCTTTCTATCTTGAAATTCCTGATGATGCTTTATACGAATTTCCACTGGATGATCTGAAAATGATTAATGTGCTTGGAGAAGGGGAGTTTGGCATCGTATACTTGGCAGATGCAGCCAATATTTGTGGTAACAAAGGAACTTCTAAAGTCGCTGTCAAGATGATGAAAGGTAAAACATGCTGACCGAACATGGTCGATATTTGTTAACACTTTATTTAACGTTGGATGCAAAATTTACATGTACCGGCACATTTTGAAAGCGATAAAATATTCAACGGTACCAATCTCGTTGCAACCTCTGCAACAAAGAGACTGGATTTAAACGACAATGAAATTTGACTAGGTCTTAAGAATCAATCAGCTTCGTTTCGAAAGCGTTGAAAAATGTTCCCTTTTCATAGTTTTCGAGTGTTCGCACGACACCGTTTTCAAATTGTGCCGGTTAGAGTTCTGCTTTCAAATTCTGCCGTTTTCATATTTTGCCTGCAAAAAATGTGTCGTCTTCGTGTGAACTGGAGGCCTATCCGTAACAATCTTATGCCGTTTTCAAATCGTGCCGGTATCGTGTGAACGCAGTCTTAGATTCCGTTTTCCGTAGATTGCGCAAGGGATCGTACAAGGGACATACAAGACTTTAAAACTGAATTGCAGATAATGAAAAAGTTGAAAGCGCATCCACATGTTGTCAGAATGCTTGGTTGCTGTACTATGAAAGGTTAGTCTTTGTTCATATTGGGCGAATCACAAACATGTATCCACTGTTTGAGAAATCTTATAGGCAAACTAATTCAACAGATTTGTAAAATTTTTAATCCATCATCTAACTGCGGCTTCAACTTAATTTTCAAGATTTTCTCATAATTTTAGGTGCATTCTACCCTTATGAAATTAAGAATTAGCCAAAAGTTCTATTTCTCGATATGCTAAAAAAACCCGCTAAAAATGGCCTGTTTACTATGATGTAGATTTTGACTTGTGATGCCAAGCGTTGATGGGAAAGCATAACTAAATTTCAACAGTTTTCGTGTCATTAGAAATCAATGCCTGAGCTAAGAAAAACATTACTTTGCCATTATCATCGTTGAAAGATGGATAAAATTGAGCCACTCACTTACAGTTTTAGGCAAGGCCAACGGAAGCTAGTTTTCTGGAATTCTTCATTTGAGATTAAGATAATGCATTGTGAATCATGAGCAATTTTTCCAAATTAGTTGAACCCTCAGTTAGGCAACAGAGTTGTAATTTTTCAAATCAGTGTTATAGTTTTTGTAGTACAATTTTCAAAGAATGGATACATGTTTCTGACTCATCCGGTATATGGTAGGCCAGCTCACCTGAGCTGTGATTTAAACAGGGAAATAAAATTGCATTCATACGAGATGTGGGCCAGCCCTGTTTAGTGGGATCTCACTCGAGAGCAGTTGAAATTTCAGTTAAGTGGGATAGAAATTTCTCATATGAGCACGAATCCGGGAGCCAACCCCAGCCAGGTGATGAATTGATCAATTGTGCGCAAGCGCGAATCCAGTAATGGAGATTGTTTTCTTTTATGGCGCCAATACATTTGAATGAATTTTTTGACCCACAGAGCCGGGCTGAAATTCTTCATATGACTACGGATATTTGAAAATATTTCATGTAAGTTCAATATCACGAAAAAATATGTAATGAAGCGCTCAAATCTCTGTTCTTTTCTGAAACGTTGAAATTGTTCAAATTTCACGGGCTCAAATCTCTTTTGGTCTATTTAAAAACAAAGGCAGAGTTCGCAGCAATATAATCTGATGGAGAAGCCAATAAAACCCATTTGCAAACAAAGGGATTTCTAAGACCGATAAATCAGCCACGAATGTAGACTAAACCAACCCCAACCTACTTCAGAAGCTAGATTAGTTAGGCATCACCACTTCAGTGTTTTTCGTGTGAAATGCTTAAAGACAAATGACGGATATATAGCGCCTAGTTTAAAAATAGAACAAAAGAGGTCTGAGTGCCTTCATTGTCCAGTACATTCGATAATCTCTCGAGGTCATCAAATACAATAAAATACAATAGGCTATATTTGGATTNGTGTGAAATGCTTAAAGCTCAGCTTTCTGAATTAGATAAAACAATAGTTTCAAATCTAGGTCTCTCTGCCACATGACATTTCTTCTATGACATAGCAAGTGGAAGTTTCAGGAAATACAATCTTATTATCTAATTTCTTCCAGGCCCACAATGCATTATTCTCGAGTTCGTACATTTTGGATCCTTGCTTAGCTTCCTAAGAAGATCAAGAGGCTATGATGGGTCTTCAGATTTCAATTTGCATTCATCGTCACTCAGTTCACTGCAACTGCTTGAATTTGCACAAATGATTGCTGATGGAATGTGTCACTTGGAGTCACAAAATGTAGGTTCTATATATGTATGTATTATTTTGCCATGAAAAATAACTTGCAATATGAACTTAAGAGAAATTAAGTGATCTAGTTACAAGTATAAAAATTTACAGGCGAAAGCTAAAAATCAAATAAAAAACACCCAAGGTAAAAATTGCAGGGAAATCATTGAAAAGGTCAATGCGACCTTGCTTCCATACTGGTCCTTTTTAAGAGTTGATTTGATACAATAAGCGTCGAATCTTTGCAGAATCTTAAAAACAATTGGAATGGGATGTGTAGCACCAATTGCTCTATTTCCACGAGAGCTTCATCATTTCAATTTTCCTTTGAAAGGTTCTTGTCTATAAATGATGTGACATTTTGACGACAGTCCTTTTGTGGAAGGATATTTGAAATACTTCTTCTATTTTTATGTTCTCAGTATATCCTATGTCTCCTAATTTTCTGGCATTCACTCTTTTTTATTTCAATTTTTTGATATGAGTTTATGAATCACCTTTTTTAAGACGTGACCGAACAAGAACGACTAAATAATGTTTGCCAAACATTTGAGATTTGCTCGCCAAGCAAAATATTTGTCTGTTTGTCCACATCACAAAACAACGCTTGGCATACATTTGATGCTCGTGAAAACAATAAAATGTCCCTGAACTATTTCAAACATACTCCAAAAATAATTCTGCATGACCTGCAGTGCTTGTGACGTGGTCAAACGGGAAAACAGTGCTTGGCACGAATTAAAATGTTTGTCAAAAATTATTTACTCGTCTTCACAAATTATGATACCGTCCATAGTCTCTCTGACGAATACTTCTGTCTACACCCTCCGCTGTCAATTGCAACAGGTCCAGTTGCACTATATAACCACCCACTCTGCTAAGAAATTAAACAATAAACAAAGGTAAATCAATTGGTATCAAAAACTTCCGAGGGTGCTTTCATCTTTTTAATAAATTTTCTTGATGCAATTATTAGAAATGTGAGAAAGTCTTACTTCTTATTTAGGTCGTGCATCGTGACTTGGCATGCAGAAATATTCTGGTTGGAACATCTGAAGGGAAATTTATTTGCAAAGTATCAGATTTGGGACTTGCAAGAGAAACTAATGACTTGCAGGGAACATACAAAAGGGAAAAACAAGTAATAACAATTTGATTTATTTTCATTTCCTATAAAGAAACATTGCATTATGTTTCAAATGAAATACTGATAAACATCTGAGAAACTTCGTAATTAAANAATAAAATGTTTGTCAAAAATTATTTACTCGTCTTCACAAATTATGATACCGTCCATAGTCTCTCTGACGAATACTTCTGTCTACACCCTCCGCTGTCAATTGCAACAGGTCCAGTTGCACTATATAACTACCCACTCTGCTAAGAAATTAAACAATAAACAAAGGTAAATCTATTGGTATCAAAAACTTCCGAGGGTGCTTTCATCTTTTTAATAAATTTTCTTGATGCAATTATTAGAAATGTGATAAAGTCTTACTTCTTATCTAGGTCGTGCATCGTGACTTGGCATGCAGAAATATTCTGGTTGGAACATCTGAAGGGAAATTTATTTGCAAAGTATCAGATTTGGGACTTGCAAGAGAAACTAATGACTTACAGGGAACATACAAAAGGGAAAAACAAGTAATAACAATTTGATTTATTTTCATTTCCTATAAAGAAACATTGCATTATGTTTCAGCTGAAATACTGATAAACATCTGAGAAACTTCGTAATTAAATGAAAGTTTTTGCTAAGTTTCAGACTTCCATTTTAAGATAAAACTAATTTTGCTCTATGGGGCGAGTTTTGTCGTTTCTGAAGTCATAAGATTGTGATCGTCAGGTCTGCCTTCGAGGTTCACTGCTATTTTTCCCGGTATGACAGATGCTGTTTAAGGGACGACTGCACTTTAGCGGACCAGCTTTATGTCATATCTCTCGAAAACGTGTTTGAACAAACTTCCTACAAACCCTAACTAAACCTTACCCTACCCTAACTAACCCTAATTTACCCTTACTAACCCTAATTACCCTAAATCCCCTTTCCCGAAACCCAACCCTGACCCAAACCCTTACCCCATGACACATAACTTGCCCATATTGAAAGCTGGTCCGCTAAAGTGCAGACAAGCCCTGGTTACAGATGCCAATGACAGATGTTGATGCTGTTAGTTTTAATGGTAGGTAAAAATGACGATGTTATACTGTAAAGGATGCAAGATTTTAAATATAAGTACAGTTTTTTATTTTGTGTGTGTAAGAAATTAAGTGTATAGTACGAATCCTTTATTTCTTACCAGCATTTTCGTGCAGCCCAGAAAAGCATCCCTCAAAAAGTATCACAAACTAGCAAAATAATCAATCCAAAACATTTAAACCCTTGTAAAGCAAATCCAAAACAAAGAGAACGTTCTTATGGAATTCTTTATTGCAGGCTAAACTTCCAGTCAAGTGGATGGCATACGAATCTCTATTTCATGGAGTTTCATCTTTTAAGAGTGACGTGTAAGTTGCAATTTATATAGTCCAATTTTATATCCTTTAAGTTGAAGAAAACTTATCTTATCTTATCTCACCTCACCTCACCTCACCTCACCTCACCTCACCTCACCTCACCTCACCTCACCTCACCTCACCTCACCTCACGTCACGGCACGGCACGCTTAGCTACCTTGTAAAACATTCATGTTGTAATCATGAATTATCAGAGATAAGTTACTGCCTTTTTTAGTCAAATCGTATATAATATGATTAGACAAACTAGGTCCTCCATCAATTCAGAAATCAACAAGGATATCAAGATGATGATTTGCTTCAAGAATGATTTTACCTGATTCATTTGTGTAAAAAGTAAAATGTTAAAAATCGTAGTTGAATATCCAAATGTTATGAAAAGTTCATTGCAGAATGAAGCAAATATTTGATTAAACAAGGTGAAATATACCCTGTTTCTAGTCTATTAATCATGCAAATAATGCTATTAATATCAAAAGTGAAACCTGCCAAGTCTAAATTTGCAAAAAAATGATCACTGCAAAGAGAAGAACGGAGATGGCTTTGCATAAACCCTATCAAATAGCTGTGGATAATATCTCTCGCATGTAATTACGATGATTCTATCTGCCGATCGAAAGAAGCAATGGACTTATTTTGCAGACTCTTTCTCTGTTCCTTAGATGGTCATTTGGCATTGTATTGTATGAAATAATAACAATTGGTGAGTTAATTGATTTCTTTTGGCCGTATTAGATTTTCTGATGCTCTTTTCAAAACAAAATTCAATTGGTATCTGTAATTTCATGATGATTCTATGGGTATTTTTTCGGCTTGGCTTTTGGAGATCATAGCTCAGGAAATATGCACTCTGGCATGAATATCAAGGCTACAATGTCTCAGTTCAGACATTTGAAGTGTGAAAACAAATATTTCAAATTCACATAGCATTCAAATACATCATCAGAGAACCATTGTTTTAGACACCCAGTAGATGAACCCTGGGTCACAGACCTACGGAAAAGATGGTGCTGAGGGGGGTTTTCTCAGAATTCATCACGCTTTTGAATGGAATCAATTATGATCCTATTGAGGCTCTATAAAAGAACGCAAAGAATCACGGGGAAATGCTCCTCGTGGCCATCTTTCCGTAACCGTCTAATGCTAGGTACTTCAAAAGATATGCTTTCTATTCTTCCTACAGGTGGTGTTCCGTATCCTGATTACAAATCATCAGAGGTTTTCAAATTGATCGAAAATGGTCACAGAATGAAAAAGCCATCGCACTGTTCGCATGAGCTGTGTGTACTCTTTTTATTTCTATTTCTTGATTTTCAATTTTAGAGGGGGCGGTTAACAAACATTTGGACTTGGGCTTAACGCTAAAACTGAATTCATAATTGAAACCTTTACAGAAAAAGGTGCTATCATTTGATAAATTTTTACAACGTTAAAAAGTTAAAGCTATACATATCTTTGGACCTTGTTGGACGTTTATTGTCACTTTGCAAAGGATCCATCATATGATTAGTTTCAGCCATGTCAAACTAACATCAGTGATCTGTCCGACACGAATTGAATTAAATTATTGGGAAATTTTGCGGTCTTAAACATACAGCAAATAGCCAAGAAGCAGAATGTTATTCTTTTTATACAGCCAATAAATATAACCAATAATATATACCGTGTGTCCCAAAAAATACTCCTGTTTAAAAAATCGCCAAAACTCGATTATCACACCTATCATAAAATTTTCTATTTTATCTCTTTCGTCAATGACTCAAATATATTTGATGCTGTTAAAATGTTTGTTTTCATTACTTTAAGGATATAAAATTACAAGCTGAAAAACTTTATTCTGAGGTATACTCTTTAAGCAACATCGTACATCTTGCTTGAGAGAAATATTTTTGAGATTTTGCATCATCCTTCGAGTCTACTATAATAGTTTGCGTTTCTTTCTGACATTTATGACCAAACTATAAGCTTAATATACAACAATAATTAATCTGGTAATCATCAGTGCTTTTAGGGTTGCAGAATGCTTCAAAACCAGGCAGCCCTCAAATGAACTAAAATTGCTAATTTCAAAACCAATCAAAAGATCAGTTATTCCTATGAAAAATATTTGTTTTTGATCTACTTGCCAAAGAAAGAAATTTAAAGATCGTCAATTTAATCAAATTTTGGTTATTTTTGAAACAGGACTACTTTTTTGGGACACCCGGTAGTTATATGAAAGCAAGATGGTTGGCCTCCTGTTTTGATCCATATGAACTTTGGCAGAAACTGAAACAAGAAAGAGAGGTACTTATTGGTTTCATACTAATTTTCCCCGCCATCTGTGTCTCAATGGTAGAATTTCAACGACAACTTTATGAATAAGAAAAGTTTTCAAGTTTGCAAAGAATGCATCCTCCATACTAACAATATTAACAATTCACACTTTTTCATTTGAAGATTTAGCATCATGTCCAGTTGCTGGGAGAAAGATGAGAAGAATCGTCCATCTTTTGAAGAACTCAGAAGTGCTTTGGAAGGACTGTTGGAAGAAAATGACGTAAGCTCCTTTTATTAAAATGTTATTTTATCTGAATTTATCGAATTATCTGTAAATTTTAGGTTCATCTTTTATGAAAAATCAAGGTTTTTCAAAACTCTACCTCACCGTGCAGTAAAACAGAGAGTGATTAAAAAATCTTGATTTCAGAAATATTTCCAGCTTTTTTAAGCCTTAAGCTTTTGTTTACCAGTAACCAATTCACCGAAAGCCAAGACTTTCTTTATTGTCTCGTACTACTCGACAACTATACCCTGATTTTGTCAGTGTTTCGCCAATTTGCAATATTGACTATATAGCAAAAAATCTCAGTGCAGGCTGGTTGTTATTGCTTCAAACACTCGAATTACTTCCGATTACTTTATTGTTATCCTTCTTTGTCACTTTGTTCAGTAGAGTATGCAACTTCTCAGCAAGAAGACAATTTGTAAAACAAAGGTTACCAACATGGGCAGATTTTTTAACAATAGCTTCAGTTACTTTTAATTGACACGCTATTCAAAAGTGAATAGCAATTGCAGACAAGGGAATTCACTCAAGCAGCAAATAAAAACAAATGAAGCCGAAAAAGGTCTCCGAATTCTGTATTGCTAACGGTCACATTGTGCATCTGAAAAGGCCCTGCTAAAAGAAGTCATGCGTAGAAAAAAATAAAGCTAAAAATTCAACTCATGGATTTTATTTATCTATTCAGAGAAACTGGACAGCTAGCATTGCAATTCTCTTACATCTAGGGTGTCAATTGAACATTTCATTAAAATCCGCAAGTTAGAAGTTTAGCTATACCGTTTTCTTTTCTATATTTATTCATGACTTCTGCGATCGCTATTCGCTTTGAAATGGCGTGCCAATCAACAGGAACTGACGCTATTGTTAGAAAGTATGTCCTCGTTAAGAATACCCAAGTCTGGTAATGACAACACGATTTGACAGCCTCAAGAATAGATTTCACACCTCCTGCTCAGCCAGCTATAATGCTTTGTTCTCTCTGTTTATTTCTATTTGATCGGATGCACTTAAAGGTGCAAAATTTATTTTTGAGGAAAATCGCTTTGTCTTTGCGGAAACCTGAATGGTTTGTTTTACAAAACCCACCCTTGCTCTTATCTGCAGTCAATGTATATTCCTTGAATTAAATGAGAAAAAGCGAAAAAATTTAAATACAGTAAAAGATCTTGGTGAATTTTCAAATGTCTGCAATTTATTATTTTAACTTCGCAGTAAATTATAAATGCAGTCTACTTTTCTTTTCAGCACATATATTTAAATCTGGACAAGTACAACGACGAACTTTACGCCCATTTTGACTCTGAAGAATAACAAACTGACGAAGAGCGAGTGGAGTTGGACTCTTGCTTACAAACTAGAGAAGCTTGAGCTTTGCAATTTTTAGAATCTTTAGTACCATCCTAAAATTATTTCCACTATAAATAAATCCGACAATTTAACGATCCGACAAAAAGATCCAACTGATTGCCAAATATTAATCCATATTACTGGCCTAAATTGGATGGCAATAATTAGCAAGCAGCAAGATAATCACCAACATGTTCATAACACTCGAGAAGAAAAATACGGTTGTTTATTATCTCTGTTGGACATGCTATTGGCTAAGTTTCTACTAGCGTTAAAGGGAATCGACGCGGTTTAATGAACGGTTAAAGCAGGTCCACATCAGCTATATGCTGCCAATTAGTTAACCTGCATATCAAATAAAAGTATGCATGTATGTATGTATGTAAGTAAATAGGGTAAATCTTGCATGGCAGTAGTCCTGAAGGTCCAATCAAATTGTGTTTGGAGGTGAATGTCCAATCAGATCAAAAGGTCCAATCAATTCTATTTCAAACCACTGTGTCTTATCAGTTTCTATTCCCTTAGGGCAAAATTCTTGATTGATTCAGTCAAACCAGGCATTCACCCCCTTTCAACAATTGGATGCTCTGCAATATCATCTAACATTTTTGCTAATTTTTGAACTCCCGTCAATGTGCATGCTATGATTGTTAGAACTTTAAGCATGATGTTCTTTCTTTCTAGCATTTGGGAAACTTTCCGTCCACCCTGTAACGAGCCAGAAAATAACTGGGTTTCTTGATTAATGAATTCTTTACATCCTTAGTTGTTCTAAAAATAGTATCTTCATTTTCGTGGTAGGTCTACCAAGGATTAATGTTTATACAGAATATGTATGTAGCTTTTTGAGTAGTTTTGCCTCATGATAGTTACCTTGTTTGATTTCGTTAGGTTATGACGTCTACTCTTATATGCAAATTGATTATATGCTGATTGACTGGCCCTTATATAAATTGGGAAGTTCTCAGTCGGAACAAAAAATGTTAGGGAAAATTGAATTGCAGAACAATCTATTGAATATTCAAAAACCAAAAGAAGTGATATTGCAAAGATAGAAAAAGAAAACTAACTCAGATGCAGAGATTTAGTTGACTAAATTGGGCATACAATTTTTGAAATGCAATCCTGAATAAAGAAATAAACATTTGACTAAATCTAAGAATTGCCCTTCTTCATGGGAATAACATTAGGTTGGCCACCTCCTGCAGTCAAAAGAGAACACTTCGGTCTTTCGTCACAAAAAAGATGATGCATGTTTTGCTTTATTTTCTGAGATAGAAACGAAGAAAACTAATATGTCTATGACTAAAATTCTCAACAGTTTCGTAACAATTTGTTTAATGCGTTTGGGACATCTTGTCTCAGTGTGGAAATTTAACCAACTTTAGCTTTGAACCCATAGCTTTATCAAAACTTTATGTACCAGCATCAGGATGAAGATTATATTGAGGTTTGTTCTGAAAACTATATGCAAGAATTCTGTTTTATCCATATAGACGACACGTCACATGACTTTATCAATTCACTCTCGAAAATTAGAGTTAGGGTAAATGAAGCCAATAGAAAGCATAGCGTTGCATTGGGGTTTTGAGAGTGTCTCATTTGCTTATCGAAATATATCATTTCTAAAAGCTTGGAAGCTGTTCAAATCATTCTAAAACTTTAGCGGATAGATAAGCGAACGTCAAAAAGGAAGTTTGACTTCAAAGGAGCGACGAGCAACTTACAACTGTTGGAATTTGTGGCGCTGTTTACAAAATATTCATCTTAATGGCAAGTTTCTCACAGCTTTCTTGGACTACTTTATTGTTTTGCTTTCAAGAACAGCTTACTCGTGCAATTATTTCATTGGTTTAGGTATGGCTGACAATTGCTATCTATCCTTTCTCTACTCACTATCGCAAGAGAGAATATAAGACCAATTTTATGCAACTTTTTGCAAATTTAATATAGAAACCAATAGAAATTTTCTAAAGATTTACCCCAAAACGAGATGGCGTAGTGTTTTCAACGCTGGTGTGACGTCATGCCGCCTGGATGAATTATCGCTTTGATCATTCGAGGCTTCTGTGCAAATTAAATGGTCTCGAAAAAAATTGAATGTTTATAACGACAGATAAACATATTTTAAATCTTTTTCTCAGCGATCCTCAATAGGATAATTTGCATTGATCTTTTTTTAAGAATATGCTTTTCAGAAACTATTGCTGCCTGTTCCAAAAAATTAAAAGCTCTACTAGATACTACCAGAGGTCAATTCATTGTAACGAAACTTTCAATTTTGGTTATGAATTGCAAAGTGCTTCAGCAAAAAAGTGTATCACCAGCCAAAATAATACGATTAGTATTTTATTTTTGATTATGATTTGGCACTTTCTTGTAAATCTTGGTTCAGAAAGCGGTCCTAGATGAATTTTAATAAATTTCGGAATTCAATTTTATGAAAGATTAAGAAACTGTCCAAGTAACTTTCACTATAAGAACTGCTCCCAAACTTGAGAAACTCTACCATATTGAGAAAGCACAGGGCCTAGTCTCTTATGAAAAAAAGAATGTAGAATCGATATGGCTGAATTAGGACTTCAGCATAAAAGCAGGCTCGCAACCAAGAAATTGTTGAGGTTAATATATGATCTGGCAAGCTGTGTCATGCATGATAAAGAAAATCAACATCATCTGTGGACTCAAAAGCAGCGAACAGGGAGCGAACACTGCGAAAGAACATCTGTGTTTTTATTCAGTTTGTTTATCATTTTTTTCTCAGCTCACTATATTTGATCGTCTTTGAGTCTCTTCTCTTGCCGTTCCTTTGTAATAATATGCCGCTTAATTTCAAAAGTCATACCACAAAGATCATCATTGCAGAGTACAATGCAAGGAAAGGACTTGCGTCTTTCAAAGAATTGATTCTTCTGCCGCAACCTTGTCTAATGAGGGGTTGTCTGAAAGAAGCAGATTAACCATATCACCAAATTTTGAAGCTTCTGTAGCTTTTGAAAGGCAGGACGATTATATTGAATTAAACAAAAGATAAAATTGCCCAAGACATTTTGATGGCACAGAAAATTCAATGGCGGTCGAATGTGCTCGTAGAATGTACTTTATTTTCATCTCAAGAAGTTTCATATCTGGATCTTCTTTCCTCTGGAACAATCTCCCTAGTTTAGGCTTATCTTATAATCCGCGTTATAATCTACTGGCCTTTGAACGCTCAATCAATTGACTGGGCCTCTGATAGCTCTACTCTACGTCCAGTGTCAAGAATGCTTGTAAAATAGAACATTTCTCCTTTTCATAAAACACAAAATCTTCATTTGGTCTTTGACACAATGATGAGAAAACAAATTTAAAGATCTGTAAAATAATGAAATCTTGGTGATTTTTCAAAAATCTCAAGTTCTGTTGTGTCACCCAGACAATTCATGAATGTAAAATATCTGGAGAATCAGTTGAGCCTTATCATAAATGTTNGGAACAATCTCCCTAGTTTAGGCTTATCTTATAATCCGCGTTATAATCTACTGGCCTTTGAACGCTCAATCAATTGACTGGGCCTCTGATAGCTCTACTCTACGTCCAGTGTCAAGAATGCTTGTAAAATAGAACATTTCTCCTTTTCATAAAACACAAAATCTTCATTTGGTCTTTGACACAATGATGAGAAAACAAATTTAAAGATCTGTAAAATAATGAAATCTTGGTGATTTTTCAAAAATCTCAAGTTCTGTTGTGTCACCCAGACAATTCATGAATGTAAAATATCTGGAGAATCAGTTGAGCCTTATCATAAATGTTTGCTACATAAAATTCATTGTTGTATCAAAACTGAATTGGATGATTTTGAAATGAATGAAACATAGTACATATATGCTGCAGTGGTGGAACCACAGGGGAGAAGAAATAGAGGATCAGCACCCTCCACTTCTTTAAAAGATGTTCCTTGAGATTCGCAAAAATATACGATAATTTTGAAGTATACAAGAACAGTAATCAGTAATTTGTTATGTAAATTTTTGATGTATTACACACATTACTGATTACACTACCTACAAACTACTTTACAATACCACAAGGACGACACCACGGCGAACAAAAGACTATGATCACCCCAGGGGCCAATAGTGGTTAGGCATATCAAGTGTGCTTGTCGTGTAATCAAACGATCTACAAAATAATCTAAGCAAAAATCTAAAGAAAATATAGCTAAACGGCCGTTGCCTAAATTTTCCCAGAGTTTGAAGGTCGTGGTCATGTCAATAGTTCCTGGAAATATGCCCAGACTCCTTCACGTCCCAAGTGTCGACTCCGCCTCTGTCGTGTCGGGAAGCATTATAAGTCCCTAGTGAGAATCAAAATTTCACAGCACCAGCCTTTATGCTGAAATCTAAAACACCCAAGAATTACTCAAAATGATAACCTGTAGACCCTAAGCTCTCTGAAATGAAGCTCATTATATATTTACTTGAACCGGACGGGCATTGTCTTTTCAAAAATTATCCGCCCAGTTATTGTTTTATTAGCTAAACAAACTGATATCAAAACAGACTATCGTTTTATTAGAAATTTAATTTATTTTGCCAATGTTTATACAGCATAAAAACGATAGGTAGCATGATTTATCAAATTTGATTTAGGAGATGAAAATTGTTCAAATATGAGCAAATATGTCATACTGCTTACTTGATCGGAGGAGTACAAAGTTTTNTAAAACACCCAAGAATTACTCAAAATGATAACCTGTAGACCCTAAGCTCTCTGAAATGAAGCTCATTATATATTTACTTGAACCGGACGGGCATTGTCTTTTCAAAAATTATCCGCCCAGTTATTGTTTTATTAGCTAAACAAACTGATATCAAAACAGACTATCGTTTTATTAGAAATTTAATTTATTTTGCCAATGTTTATACAGCATAAAAACGATAGGTAGCATGATTTATCAAATTTGATTTAGGAGATGAAAATTGTTCAAATATGAGCAAATATGTCATACTGCTTACTTGATCGGAGGAGTACAAAGTTTTGCTAATAAACTATTTCAAAACAAAACATCGTGTTATTGAAAATTTAATTGATTTTGCCAATACTTATACAGCAAACAGATGGGTAGCACGATTTCTCAACTTTTGAAATGATTTTGAATGTGTTATGTTACTTTAGCTGATGAGAGAAGTGCAAACCTTAATCAAAGTTGCACGAAAATAGGTATCAGCGATAGCTAAAGTCAAGCTTTATTTGATGGTTTAGTTTCTCTTGAATTGTAAAAGTGTATACGTTGCTATTTGCCTGTTCCAAAATTTTAAACATTTCATACAAATGGTATTTAGATTTCGATGAAAAAACAATTTGACTTTGAGTTAGCTACGTTTCTTCGAATGTAAGACCACTTCTACCGTAGTATAATGATATCCAGCGCGTTTCTGCCGCATCTTAGCAAGACAAATAGTGTGGCCTCAAGCATGAATTAGGCATTAGATAGGTGCATATGATTTGATTACGAAAACATTTGGTAGTTCTGTGGGCGGGCAAGTAGGAGGAATAAATTTGAGCACGACCAGTGCGAATCCAAGCTGGAGTTGAAATTGATAATTATTTCTAACGATGACAAATACTGCATCAAACAGACAATATGCAAATTCACACACCTCTTAACTACCTAATAAACATATGAAGCTAACGATAATTAACGATGAGTAATAGCTTCTTCGATAACTACATAAATCTACTAAAGATTTTCGGCATTTCACTTCATCCAAATTTCACTTGTTTGACTCTTCGCTTTCATTTCGTCATAAATAACCATACAAAAACTCGGAGCCTATCTATAAACCTAACGAAATACCTGCAACAATATTCTCAAATATAAAGCTAATATATGTTCTTGCTCAATCTTGCTCATGTCGCAATTTAATAAGAAAACAAATCTTCCACCAGATATTTTAAGTTCCCGAAGCTTTTCAGCCATTCTCTTTGATTTCAACCAGTCAAATGATTTCATAAAGTCAGACTATTGCGTTTCGAATCCCGACTCTCCATATTTGAAATCTATACAGCATTTCTGCTTACGTTGAGGCTGGACCATAACTTCAACCAAATCTTACAAGTTTTTCTATCATCCTTCTGCCTAAGCCAAAGTTCTTCTTCCGGTAACAATACTCTCCAAATCTAATTGTTTCATTTCATTTTCAATTCACTTTTCCATCAATTTCTAAAATACTCAGTTCCTACGATATTTCTCCTTAACGAAAATAGCAAGCATTTGAAACTGATATGACAATCTTGTCAAAATTCAGAAAATTGAACAGTTTTGTGACAATGAACAATAGCTGATTATATCACCATAGAATTGATTGACACACCAGTCTAAATTCAGAAAAATTTCCTGCAAGGCTTTTAAATTAGTCAAAGAAGATACTCAATACTCATGTTTTCCAAATGATTAGCCACCTATATTTCAAGAAACCTTACGCAGCTTTTATTTATATTTACGGTTTGACTTATTGGCCGTAGAAATCCCATTGTTTGCATATACTAACCGCTTTCTAAACGGAAAGCTACAAATGCTAATGCTGGAAATTCTGCCCTGGTTGTGGGACTGGTAAATCCTAAATGCTTGCAGAAGTTATATCAGTTCTCTAAAACAAATTAATGGTCGTCCTATCGCATTCCATCAGTTAACACTTTCTGCCAGCTGTAGCATAGCAAACTCGCCTTATGAATCATCGAACAATTTTTTTGTTTCAATTCTGAAGGACTTTTGGAAAGTCGAGCTTTTAGTTTGCTTA
The DNA here is from genome assembly GCA_004194415.1 of Aurelia aurita. Lineage (NCBI taxonomy): Eukaryota > Metazoa > Cnidaria > Scyphozoa > Semaeostomeae > Ulmaridae > Aurelia > Aurelia aurita. The sequence continues at coordinate 431,836 of REGM01000193.1, read as the reverse complement.
AGGATATCGCTGGCATTAACCATGCGATTTTGACTGATTAAAACGTTTATAGTTTGATAATGGAATTAACTACATGCAACGATAGCATTAAGTAATAAGTCAATTTCACAACCAAGTGACTGTAAACCTTTTCGGAGATAGAACATTTTAACAATGACTTCAAAGAAAGCAGCCTCTTTTTTAGATTGGTAAGTTCTACCCTCTTGCATGCCCTCAGCAATGCAAGAACATTTTTCAACAATCAGCGAAGTTTATGGCCCCGTCTACACGATACCGTCTTCATGTCATTTCGGATTGGGGGTGGCAATCGGGTAGGAAAATTTTCTGTTTACACGATACCGTTTTCATTTCATATTAGATTGGTGTTCTGTCTACACGGAAATGTTTTCTTGTGTGCAACAGAGGATTCACCTTTGTTTTACACCCGCTGCGCAGTGCACCAGTTGAATGGGAGGCTCGTAGAACTGACAATGAGGTTTCGTATTGAGCTGATACCAGACTCGACCGTTTACACGACGTTGGATTGGTTTCATGCCACTTTCAAAGCGTGTTCATTTGAAAAAGCAAAAATGGTATGAAGCATATCGGATTGGTGCGTTCTCCTGTAAACAGAAGGCCAATCCGATATGAAAGGAAAACGGTACCGTGTAAACGGGGCCTAAAGAGCTTTCTTTTTACGACCTACTTCGGCTGGGACTTGCAGCTTCTTGCCTCAGACATAAAATTAACTCGAAATAGGTCTATTGATACATGTAAAGTGTAAAGAAGCTTAGATGATTTCAGCGGACGATTTCAGCGAACTTACTTAACAATGTCTTTAAGGTAAGTGATTTAGCAACCAAGAAAACATTGGTACATTTACAACAGCTTGAATACAGAGATGGTTATGTGGATAAAAACACAGCATGTATTTTAGCAAAAAAATGTCAATCTTCAGTAGAACTTACTTAATGATAGCTTATGGTAGGTCGATTTAGTAATAAAGTGACTGTCGATACGTCTGCAATAGCTTAGACGAAGGTATGTTTGTGTGGATAAAAACACAGCATCTATTTTGTCAAAATGATGTCAAACTTCAGTAGAACTTACTTGATGATAGCTTATGGTAAGTAGATTTAGTAATAAAGTGACTGTCAATATGTCTGGAATAGCTTAGACGAGGGTACGTTTGTGGGATAAAAACACAGCATGTACTCTGAAAAATGATGTTGAGGTAAGTCGATTTAGTAACCAATTGACTGTTAATAAATGTACAATGGCTTAGATGAAGGGACGTTTGATTGGATAGAAACACAGCATGATGTGTATTGACAAAACAATGTCAAGTTTCAGTAGAACTTACTTAATGACAGCGTGTAGTGAAGATTATTTGAGGGAACGTTTCCATGAATAAAAACACAGCATGTAGACAAAACGATTTCAGACATCAATAGGACTTATTTTCCGAAAGCTTTAAGTCATAAGTCAATTTAGCAGCCATGCGACACTTGATGCATGTTTGAAAGCTTATATGAAAACAACGTTTGGTTGGATAAAAACACAGCATGTGTATTGCAAAAATAATGTCAAATTACTTATTGTCAATTATTCAAGACCATAGTGACGTTGAAAAGAGATCATTTCGATTTTTCAATATTCACAGAAATATTTGAGTAATTAATTTCAATATTTTGAAATGAAGCCGAGTAAGAACTTAATCTCACTGTAAATAGCCTTAAGTTGCAAAGGCAGATTGTTTGATGATATAGCTTTGAGATACGCCTACAAAGATGCACACAAACTCTGTTAATTTAAAGCTTTCTAGAGCTAAGGAAATGAATTCAGCAACGCTTGTTGTTGGCTGACCAGGGAAAGGTAAACTTTGCTTTCATATATCATAAAATATCAGCTCTCCAACACGCCTATGAATATATACACAGCCAGCGTCAATTTAAAGCTTTCAAAAGCTAAGGAAATGAATTCAGCAACGCTTGTTGTTGGCTGACCAGGAAAAGGTAAGCTTTGTAATTAAACATTGTTCAGTCATAGCTTTCAAAAGGCAATGAAAATACTTGTCGCAGCAAAGTTAGAACAAGTAAAAGGTAAGAATTGATGTTCTAGTCTACTTAGATAAATATCATCATATTTTTTACTCACCAATAAATATTTTCGCAAAGTTTATTCATGTATTGCTTTTAAAAGCTTAGACAACTTGCAACCCTCGTTGCAGGAAAGTTACTACCAATGAAAGGTAAGCATTGATGTTCGTGTCTGCTGCGATAAATGATATCAGATTCTTGACTCACCTATAAATATGTACACAAACGTTGTTAATGCATGGCTTTCTATATTTTCTATTTTTTGGCTCTGGTACCCAGGGTAGGCTTTCTAAAGCAAATAAAACTTGCAATGCTTGCTGCTAAAATTTACCATCGAAGAAAAGTAAATTTTGACATTCTTATCATGAAATATTAATAATATCAGCTTTAGGGCCTGTTTATATGAGGAAAAACACCATACCTGGCAGGCCCGGGGCTGACATGAGAGATTCCACCTTCCCATAGAATCCTTTGTAATTTTTATTTCGCGTTTATATGACTAACTCAACACCACCGGTATAGTGAGATCTCACCTCACCAGAGATGAAATCTTGCCTAGGGGAGGAGATATTTTTGGATTCAAACGAAACACAACCGGTATGATGAGGTGAATTGGTTTATTCTTATTGGTTAATTCGTTCTGATTTCACGGAAGAGAGACCTTGTCCCATCTCGCTTCTCAGCCTCGGCGCTGACAGGTGAGGTGAAAATCTCATATAAACGGTGATGAAATGTAGCATAGGTTTCAAATCTTTGAAAAGGTCGGTGTAAAATTCTGTGACCTATTTCTTTGAATGGAATGGCTTGAAAGAAACTTTAGCTACTTTGTAATAATTCTACCGTTGGACTTTTCAGAAATCTTCAATATTTTCAGAATTAGAGTGCTTTTCTTCTTTTTTAAGAATTCAAGAAAAATTTTGAAAAAAACTTAAACACATCGTAATTTCTAAACTTTTTGAGGAAACATCGAATAATTTTCCAGAAAAACATAGTTNCATAGGTTTCAAATCTTTAAAAAGGTCGGTGTAAAATTCTGTGACCTATTTCTTTGAATGGAATGGCTTGAAAGAAACTTTAGCTACTTTGTAATAATTCTACCGTTGGACTTTTCAGAAATCTTCAATATTTTCAGAATTAGAGTGCTTTTCTTCTTTTTTAAGAATTCAAGAAAAATTTTGAAAAAAACTTAAAACCATCGTAATTTTTAAACTTTTGAGGACACATCGAATAATTTTCCAGAAAAACATAGTTTATGAACGTCTACAATATGGTATCAAGCAAAAGTCTTTCGCTCTTCTGGTTTGAGATTTAGAAATTTGATGACGTCACATCCTCAAATGAGTTGAAATATGAAATACGTTGTAATTTCGAAAATATTCAAGATTTCTGAAAAGTCCAACGGTAGAGTTATAGCAAAGGAGCTAAAGTTTCTTTCAAGCCATTCGATTCAAAGAAATATGTCACTGAATTTTACACCAACCTTTTTACGCCAATTTAAAGATTTGGAACCTATGCTATGAAATGTACCTTGACTGTCAGCCCCGGGCTGGCAGGTGAGGTGTTTTTCCTCATACACGTAGGACTTTAAGGATATCACTGATGAACAGAATTTCAACATATAATAAAATTGTTAATGTTTCACATTTAGCTTCTTCACTGATGAGCATTTACACAAACTTTGTTAATGCATAGCGTTCTAAAGCTACTAAAACTTGCAAAGCTTGTTGCTAGAAAGTCACCATCGAAGAAAAGTAAGTTTTGAAAACTCTTATCCATTTTTTTTATATTATCGGCTTCAATGGTGTCATTGATAAGCATCTGCAAAAACTTTTTATTCATTCATAGCTCTCTGAAAGTCAAGAAAAGAAACACGGGAGAAACATTCAACGACTATTGTTGGTCGACGAGCGAAGGTAAGCGTTTTTTGTATTCTTATTCATAACAATGTCTGCTACTATACACTTACTAAACAATTATTGGGTAATATTTAAAAAATATCTAGACTGAAGTTCAACTGAGGTCCGAATGTTTTCTAGCAATCGTTTAGTAAACGCTTTATTATATGAAAAAGGTCTTCAAGGCTGTTGATTTGGTTGGCTAGTTTTTCTCTATGTCCATATATGGGCTAAAAAATAAGTTATATTATTTAATTGTTACGGCGGTCCAACAGGGCTTCAAAAAATATAGCCTTTGCGGGTCAATCAAGAGCCAATCAAAATGCATCTTTATTGGTCTGAGGAGCCGTATTTTCGAACGCCATAAATTAGTAGCATTTATAGCATAGCCTATTTTCATTTCAATAGAGTGCATTTTTTTGAGAGTGAACCTTCTACAAAGTATCCTTGAGTACAAATAATACTACCAGGATATAACGGGTGTCCCAAAATGATGTAATGTATATTGGCGTTCACCAAAAGGCACAATCATCAGTTATGCACTAATTAAATTGAATCACGAATCTTTTTTCAGTAATAAGGCTAACTTAGATGTGGAAATATACTTCATTAAAATAGGTCACACAGTTCGTTGTAGAGTTCTGAAACATTTTACCTGCAAGATGTTTTCATTAGTCTTGAAAAAATTGCAAATTATGATCAAATTTTTCAGCATTAGAATAATAAAAATTGCATTATTTTCCTTCAAAGAGGCTTAAATATGCAACCCATATACATACAAATGTTATAGATGCATATTTGACATTTGTTGGGCATACTAAAAAATGATCACGCTCACTGTGATTGTTTTCAAACGGAAAGTTAGGTACAATGTTTTCATTTTCATCTCTTTCATTTTTCTCTGAGAGTCCGCACGCAGGCTATCGTTATCGCCGCTCCAACAAGTTGCAGCCACATGTCCACATTTTTTAACAGTAAGGTTGTGAGTCGTAGTTTGACCGAATAGGAAGTCAATTCAATAAAGTTTAGAGCAAAACAATGAATCCAATCGCAAGTTTACCATCTGCCATCAGACGGAAAAAAATTTCCCAAAGCAGTGACTCGTGTCCTAATATGGTATTAAAAGATCTTCGGCGAGATTTTGACTGCTATCAAACACTCATGTAAAAGAAAGTTGATCACGAGGAAACTGATTATTTATGAAAATCACTGTTGAAATAGGATGTAAATCACGAACAGTTTGCAACCATATTAACTATGTTGCAGCCAAGGTCAATTCAATTTTTTCCTGTGAAGGACATCTGCCTACCCTCACGGCAGTAATTTCAATTTTTTCCTGTGAAGGACCGTACTGTGCGTGGATGATAGCGAACCCATACATCATTCGATGTATAATTTAATTAGGAATACCCCTAGGTAGAAATCCAGTTGGAAAAAGTGTCGGTAAATCATTTATCAAAGATATCATGATTTTAGAATACCCTTCCTTCAAAGGCTATTTAGGACCCCCAAAAAGACAGAATTTTCTTGAATTCCTAAAAAAGAAGAAAATCCTCTAAGTCTAAAAATATTGAAGATTGCAGAAAAGTGCAAAGGTAGAATTACAACAAAGTAGCTAAAGTTTCTTTCAAGCCATTCCTTTCAAAGAAATAGCAGGTCATCGAATTTTACACCAACCTTTTTAAACATTTGGAACATATGCTACTTAATGTTCATTCAAAATCGAAATACTAAATACTCACAAATGTCTAGTAAAATGATTAAATTTGAAGAAAAAAATCAGAGAAACATTGACAACTCCTAAGGGGATTATTTTTAGGAGCAAAACCCATAATAGACAATAACGCTAAAGATGGTGGTCGCGCAAAGCATGCTGGTAAAAAGCTCCCTGACGACCACCTAACGACATAAAGATTTTGGTCTGCCGTTTCGACTAGTAAAGTTCGGGCCAAGTAATCAATGTAAACAAATAGGAAAATTTTGTCATTCGACCGCGAATCTTTAATTAAAACTTCAATTCGAATCAAAATTTACTTTTTCTGCTTTGGAAAGGTTTCCTTTCGAACCATGTTGCGTTCGAATTCAAGATCGATTCGAATTCAAGCTAGCTAGTCGAAACGGCAGACCAAATTTGTTATGTCGTTAAGTGGACGTCGGGGAGCTTTTTACCAGCATGCTTTGCAGTAAACACAATAGAGTCTTTGGAGCCGCTATTCCACTTAGAGGTGGTTTGGAATTTCAAAAAACCGTGCACATGATCTATTCTACGTCTGTTTTGTATTGAATTCGACAGAACTCGTATCTGATACAGTAGTTCTACTTGCCATTAGTTTGTTCCCTCGTTGCACTGTATTTTTTACAAAATTTGTATATAGATCTATTTTCCATTATCTTAAAAGCACACTATCATCGAAATGATTTGTAAATACAACACTTCAATTAATAGCCTCGTTTTGGAAATTACTCAAAATTCTTTTTCCGGCATACGAAATTGTAGAGCCCGGATTTAGATTTAGCACCCAAAATGTAGTCTAGCTACAGGTTTTCATAGCGCTAGTGTTCTTGATGTTGATTTTATGACTATGTAGAGTTTGAAAATCTATAAAGGATTTGACTGTGAAAAATGACTCGGGGTGTAAAGTTTCACCCCTAACGATTTTCGCAGTCAAATCCCTTGTAAAGTTTCAAACTTTACATCATCATAAAATGAGCACCACAAGCGCTAGCAGTTTAAAACCTGTAACTAGACTAAAGTTTGGGTGCTAAATCCGAATCCGGACTCAACATTTTCAAACGAAGAATAGGAAGAAATTTCAAAATTTCCAAAACGAGGCCGCTTAATTAAAGTGGTGTATAGAACAACTCAAAATAACATAATTATGCATGCTTCAGTAATTTAGATGTACATCGAAATCCGTGAAGATGATAAAGATCTTACTCTATTTACTCGAGGAAGAAAGCATCACCAAAAGTTGTAATGAACTCGTAATTACTCAAAGGCCAGATGCTCTGTTGGCAATTTCATCCTAATATTTAGCCAATCACTTCCATGACAATATAATGAATAAATGATTAAAGTACCATAAATTAGCGTAGATGTAAAACATACAACGTTTGGAGCATATACTCGTTATCAAGTCTTTGATAACGAGTATATGCTCAAAACGTAGTGTTTTTTAGATCTACGCTAATTCATGGTACTTTAATCTTTTATTCATTATATTGTCGTTGAATATTGATGGTACCAAACGCAACAAACATATTTTTATTGAATTGCACATCCATGACAGTGTGCCTTTGATATTTTTGATGCTGCTCCAGATCCTTGAATCATATCTAGAAATATAAGTCAGCTTTCTAGACGTATTTCTGTACATTGTTGTGACTTAATAACAAATAACTTTGCCTAGTAGCTCTCCAAACGGCGTAACGTTTTTGGGCCATTCGGTACATTTTCAAAAATTCAATGAAATTACAGATCAGAAAAACAGTGTCAAAAGTCGCCATTTCTTTTGATTCAGAACTCAATTTGATTCAGAAATTCTTTGATTACTATTCCATTCCCTTCTTACCGGTCTTTATAGCAGGAAACTTGCTTTTCTGGAAAGCAAGAAAGCTATATAATCGGCTTGCATTAAAAAGGAAGGAATTTTGTTTGTACATCTTGCAAGCTATCAAAACATCACTGTTAGAATTAGGTATGATATTTAGCTTGTATCTATACAGATGCCAGTATTTCGATGAATGCTGGAGAAACATACTGTATGTCGATGAATGCTTTCCCATATGTAAATATTCTTCATATAAACCGGGTGCGCCAAAAAAAACTATCTACCTTTGACAGGCCACGATAAATCGTACACTGGACCGATTTTGAAGATTGATGAATTAGTCTTTAGCTAAAATCCAAAATTAGATTCAAGGATTTTAGGTAAAATTTTCATTCTTCTGTTTGTTGAGCTAGAAGCGAGTTTCTTAAAATTTTCTGTCCCTAAAACACTGAAAACGATCAAAAAACGTCGACCAAATTTCTTAAGACTCGACATGAATGGACAAAGAGGAACTTTTTCGTGGTGATTTGGGGATTTAGAAATCGATTAGATATGAGTCTGCTGAAAGAGCATTAGTTGAACGACCGGCTGTTGCGAAATTCTGGAGCAGCTGCAATGACACGCCGTGGTGGGACACGGTTTGACGCGGTGTGTCATTGCAGCTGCTCCAGAATTTCGCAAGAGCCGGTCGTTCAACTAATGCTCTTGCAGCAGAGTCATATCTAATCGATTTCTAAATCCCCAAATCACGAAAAAGTTTCCCCTTTGTCCATTCATGTCGAGTCTTAAGAAAATTTGATCGACGGTTTTTGATCGTTTTCAGTGTTTTCAGAGTTAAAAGCAGCTTAGCTACGGGGACTGGGTCAATCTAAATATAACCTATTGTATTTGATGCTCTCGATCGATGAAAACAATAGGAACATAAGTGGCGCGTGTCGTTCTTTTTTGTTATGTTTAGACTAGGTCGCTATATCTCCGTTCATTTACTTTAAAGCGCACGAAACAGAAGAATTTACAAAAAATTTTCGAATCTAATTCTGGATTTTAGCTAAAGGTTAAATCATTAATCTTCAAAATCGATCCAGTGTACCATTTATTGTGGCCTGTCGAAAATGGGTAGTTTTTCTTGGCGTACTTTAAAGACGTTATTCGCCAANACCAGCATTCTTGCAGTAAACACAATAGAGTCTTTGGAGCCGCTATTCCACTTAGAGGTGGTTTGGAATTTCAAAAACCGTGCACATGATCTATTCTACGTCTGTTTTGTATTGAATTCGACAGAACTCGTATCTGATACAGTAGTTCTACTTGCCATTAGTTTGTTCCCTCGTTGCACTGTATTTTTTACAAAATTTGTATATAGATCTATTTTCCATTATCTTAAAAGCACACTATCATCGAAATGATTTGTAAATACAACACTTCAATTAATAGCCTCGTTTTGGAAATTACTCAAAACTCTTTTTCCGGCATACGAAATTGTAGAGCCCGGATTTAGATTTAGCACCCAAAATGTAGTCTAGCTACAGGTTTTCATAGCGCTAGTGTTCTTGATGTTGATTTTATGACTATGTAAAGTTTGAAAATCTATAAAGGATTTGACTGTGAAAAATGACTCGGGGTGTAAAGTTTCACCCCTAACGATTTTCGCAGTCAAATTCCTTGTAACGTTTCAAACTTTACATCATCATAAAATGAGCATCACAAGCGCTAGCAGTTTGAAAAACTGTAACCAGACCAAAATTTGGGTGCTAAATCCGAATCCGGGCTCAACATTTTCAAACAAAGAATAGGAAGAAGTTTCAAAATTTCCAAAACGAGGCCGCTTAATTAGAGTGGTGTACAGAACAACCCAAAATAACATAATTATGCATGCTTCAGTAATTTAGATGTACATCGAAATCCGTGAAGATGATAAAGATCTGACTCTATTTACCCGAGGAAGAAAGCATCACCAAAAGTTATAATGAACTCGTAATTACTCAAAGGCCAGATGCTCTGTTGGTAATTTCATCCTAACATTTAGCCAATCACTTCCATGACAATATAATGAATAAATGATTAAAGTGCCATAAATTAGCGTAGATGTAAAACATACAACGTTTGGAGCATATACTCGTTATCGAGTCCTTGATAACGAGTATATGCTCAAAACGTAGTGTTTTTTTAGATCTACGCTAATTCATGGTACTTTAATCTTTTATTCATTATATTATCGTTGAATATTGATGGTACCAAACGCAACAAACATATCCTTGAATCATATCTAGAAATATAAGTCACCTTTCTAGACGTATTTCTGTACATTGTTGTGACTTAATAACAAATAACTTTGCCTAGTAGCTCTCCAAACGGCGTAACGTTTTTGGGCCCTTCGGTACATTTTCAAAAATTCAATAAAATTACAGATCAGAAAAACAGTGTCAAAAGTCGCCATTTCTTTTGATTCAGAAGTCAATTTGATTCAGCAATTCTTTGATTACTATTCCATTCCCTTCTTACTGGTCTTTATAGCAGGAAATTTGCTTTTCTGGAAAGCAAGAAAGCTATATAATCGGCTTGCATTAAAAAGGAAGGAATTTTGTTTGTACATCTTTAAGAAAAAGTGCAAGCTATCAAAACATCACTGTTAGAATTAGTTATGATAATTAGCTTGTATCTATACAGATGCCAGTATTTTGATGAATGCTGGAGAAACATACTGTATGTCGATGAATGCTTTCCCATATGTAAATATTCTTCATATATACCGGGTGCGCCAAAAAAAAACTATCTACCTTTGACAGGCCACGATAAATTGTACACTGGACCGATTTTGAAGATTGATGAATTAGTCTTTAGCTAAAATCCAAAATTAGATTCAAGGATTTTAGGTAAAATTTTCATTCTTCTGTTTGTTGAGCTACAAGCGAGTTTCTTAAAATTTTCAGTCCCTAAAATACTGAAAACGATCAAAAAACGTCGATCAAATTTCTTAAGACTCGACATGAATGACAAAAAGGAACTTTTTCGTGGTGATTTGGGGATTTAGAAATCGATTAGATATGAGTCTGCTGAAAGAGCATTGGTTGAACGACCGGCTGTTGCGAAATTCTGGAGCAGCTGCAATGACACGCCGTGGTGGGACACGGTTTGACGCGGTGTGTCATTGCAGCTGCTCCAGAATTTCGCAACAGCCGGTCGTTCAACTAATGCTCTTGCAGCAGAGTCATATCTAATCGATTTCTAAATCCCCAAATCACGAAAAAGTTTCCCCTTTGTCCATTCATGTCGAGTCTCAAGAAAATTTGATCGACGGTTTTTGATCGTTTTCAGTGTTTTCAGAGTTAAAAGCAGCTTAGCTACGGGGACTGGGTCAATCTAAATATAACCTATTGCATTTGATGCTCTCGATCGATGAAAACAATAGGAACATAAGTGGCGCGTGTCGTTCTTTTTTGTTATGTTTAGACTAGGTCGCTATATCTCCGTTCATTTACTTTAAAGCGCACGAAACAGAAGAATTTACAAAAAATTTTCGAATCTAATTCAGGATTTTAGCTAAAGGTTAAATCATTAATCTTCAAAATCGATCCAGTGTACCATTTATCGTGGCCTGTCGAAAATGGGTAGTTTTTCTTGGCGTACTTTAAAGACGTTATTCGCCAATGATAAAATAGGATTCAAAGTAAAGCCCCAGCAGAAACGATGTGCAATTTTTAACAATATGACTTGCTGGGGGAAGTCATAATTAATGGCACCTTTTGGCTAGACTTACGATGGGAGCCCTCGTATTAGCTCTAATCTACGTGAGAGAACGCGCACCAGTCAAGGAATTGACAAAATATAATAATAATGATAATAATAATAATAATAATAATAATAATAATAATAATAATAATAATAATAATAATAATAATAATAATAATAATAATAATAATAATAATAATAATAATAATATAAATTCTTTCATTTAAAGTTGGCTAAGTAATTATAGCTATAATGGCTAATTAAGGCCAACTATTTACAAAAATATATACAATGCTGTAAGAAAAATATAATTTACAATAAAAAACCTAAACCAGGATAAAAAGTTTTGCATAATCTGAAGTTGCAGGCTTGGCATTTATGGGCTTTAATAAGTCTTTTGAATATCTGAAGGGAGTCTGAATTTTTCAGTTCTGGTGGTAGCGTCTCCCATACTTTTTCCCCATAAATCAGACCGTATCGATTCCAAGGCAGGTTGTTTTTGCCTTTGGTAGTTGTAGTTTATCAGAACACCTTAGATTGTAAGGCAGTTCTTTTTCCTCGAAAATTGTCTTCATGAAGCTAGGATTTAGATTAGATTTTGTTTTGTAGATCTCCACTATCACAGCAACTGCAGGTATCAAGCTCCTAGCGATAAAGAATTTGGTGCGGCGTTTATTAGAGGGAGGAGTTTATTAGAGGGAGGCGTTTATTTAACAATCTAACCGGTTATTAGATGGAGGCGTTTATTGTCATGACTGTGTGGAAAGGGGAGGCGTTTATTTGAGGCCAGACGTTTATTAGATGAAATACGGTAATTTTGTAGGACAGTTGGGGCCAACTGGGTCTCACTTGATCTGATTCTGCTTTTTGGTCATTTGTAATACGTATAGGACTTGACTGTTTCCGTAAGATTTAAGAAATCAATCTGTGTCGGATGCACAACCGAGCAACCTTTTCGTAAACAGCCCCTGAAACCAATAAAAGGTCGGCCAATAAAAGGTTGCTACGGCGCTTTTCTGGGTTTTAGGGAAAATAATTTATGCAATCGTGGGTAATTAATTTATGCGTATCGTTTTTTGTTGCTGTCACACATTTGTGTTCAATCGTGTATTGTGTTGTTTGTTCTTGTCTCTTGTTTGTTTTGAATAATATTGTAGAGCCTGTTGTTTTGTGGCTTTTGTTTTGAACTTTTAATGTATTTTTGTAGAAGGACCCCAAGAGGACTGGCCAAGGTGTGATTTTTAACGATGTGTTGTTTTAGTATGTTGAAAAACACTTCGTTCTCAATAATCATAGTCATAAGAGAAAAATTAAGTTTTCTCTTGGGACTATGCTATAATTTATTCGTAGTCCGAGTAAAATGAATGGCCTAAAGGGATTTGCACTGTGTAGCAAGCTTTTGGTCGTTGTTGCGCAGACCCTTTCTTCTTCGGAATATTGGGTCTGCACGCAGGCAAGGCATCTTGCTGACGAAGAACATTTTTCGGCAAGATGAGCATGAATAATTTTGCTCATGAAATACTTTTAAATCTTCAGCAAAATATTCAAAATTTTAAAAAGTTGGAAGAAATTTAAATAACCTCCCAAAAGAAATCTTTCAGTATTTATCTCGGGTGTTGTATTGATGATTTCGTAAGTAAAGAGTACCTGCTTGCGCTTGACTTCCAGCCATGCTTTGCAACACCGCCAGCTCATCAATACATACTAATTGCATGGTAAAAATAGCAAACATCTACAGCTGCTTCAGATGAATCACAGTCTCCGAAAACTATCCAAAAATTCCTCCGAAAAAACTCCATGAATTTCCTCTCAAAAGCTGTCGGTATTGTATATAGCTCTGCCGACTGACATTAGCAAAATATGTGCAAGCAACAGAATGCTGTTATGAACTATTTGAGATGACGCACAGAGTTTCAAATAAATGCGAATCTCTCAAAACATGAGATTGAACAATTTTCTTATTTTCAATTTAGATCAAATGTCGAGTATTTAGACATGTTAATGTTGATATCTAGACTATGCACAGTCGGCGTGAGTCGTTATTATTTATGAAACAATGTTTCCAGCACCTTGGGCGTCTCTCGATAAGGCGGGAAACCGGCATAACAAAGAACAATCAATCACAGTTTGCACTTGAATTCATTTCTTGACCCCATAGAAAATATGAAACAGGTCACAGTTTCGGAAAACTTGTCAGTCATCTTGAAACAAGAAAGAGAAATGAACTAAATGGTATCTAAGCATTTATATAAGCCATTGATAAAATGCCATGCAAAGACAATAGGCCGTGACATGTGCCGAGCCATATTTGGGTAACTGATCTACGTCAACAGGAACGATTGATAACTGATTGGCTAGAATTTGATCACAAGTGGCTTGAACAGCTTTTATATGCTTAGATTACCTTTGAAATAAGATCTTCTTCCATCTAACTCAAGCACGATATGCCGACTCAAGCAGCAAATGAAAGAATCCTGTTTTACTAATATAGAATTCTCGACTAAAATGAATGAATTTTGAACTTTTCACTTCTTGGCTGGCAAAACGAAAATTTATTGAATATTATTCGGGTTCTTCATGCTCTTTATCTTTGAACTAAATGAGCTAGCCGAATTCAAGGATATAAACAAAATATAAACAAGAACTGAAAACATCCCTCGTAGCTGTGAAGGTCAAGGAAATCGGTATTGTTTTCGTATAAACATTTACAGCTGAACAGATTGTCAGATATAAACCGGATTTCATATTTAACTGCTATAAAACGTCGTAAGGATGCGAGAAGACACACTCAGGCAAATTTTCATTTAAGAAGGAAAAGAAGCAATTAACTTGATCTTAGTTGATGACTTTGCAACAAACGGTTTGATAGGAATGCTTCTAAGGCTTACTTAGCTAGTCTCTTATATGGTAAGTGCTTAACAGATATTTTCATGAAATTTGTCAAATATTTCATTGGATAATGTTCAGTACGTTTAGCCACTCCAACCAACAAAATCCAATTCATGTACTGGAAAATGTTCAACTTTCATTGCGAAAACCTGTTAAAGATTCGTTGTAGCATATTCCCTAGGTATCTCATCACGTCAAATCAAAATGGTTGAGCGCACCGTACAGAGACATGTTCAACACTAGTAACCACTCCGCCACCACTGAATAACATCCAACAATGCTGTGCGTTGTTCAGTAAAATGTTTAGTAACTTTAGCCGGGGATTTTAGTAAAAAATTACACATTTCTAATAACAAGAACCTGAACCTTCGTAAGAGAAGATTTTACTGAGCAAATTTTCATATTACCAAAAAATTAAGAAATTATAAGTACGTGAAACTATTCTTTAAGGAACTTATTTATTTAGCCCAGGAAATAGAAAGCAAATTTTTCACTTGTACTGTATTGCTCGGTAGTACTTGAAGTATTTGTAGACAGATACACTGTTTTATGAAACCCTTTTTCCTCTTTTCCACGATCACCCTCCAAATAAATTTAAGCATCGAGAACTCGAGCGACCTCGTTGAGTATTAAAAATCAATCCAAGACGCAACTCTAAGTTTGACGTGGGGATCATTCTACGAAGTATAAGAGAAAATTTTGGTCCTAAACTTTGATATTTAAAAACATTCAGTACTGGATCAAATTCTTAGTTTTATCAAAAGTACTTGAAAGTAAAGTTGCTCTCTTCGCTCGCTTTTCAACATTCATAGCTCCTGCGGAGGGCTTTAGGAGGAAAACGAAAAAGAGGAGAGAAGCTCTTGAAATGGTGGAAATAAACCTTTAGGTATTAAGTTACTGTGCTTATATCTTAGCAAATTACCAGATTGCCATACAAGTAGCCTAAGGTTTGCTTGAATGCAGCAATTTAGATCGTTCTCAAAACTGTTAGAAATATTGCAGACTATATTTTCTGACATATGAGGTATTGATAAATAGATTTCAGGATAAATAGCTAAACAATCCAGGCATGAAAATCGGTCAAACAAGGTATTAAGAAATAGGTATGTAAAAATACATAGATACAGATCTTTTACAATTGAGGATAAGATTTAGGTTATTAAAAGGCTAGACATAAGAGGCACTCGCTAATTCCCTCTTTTAGCACACCTTACTGTTTATTATCATCCAACAAATTTATTTCGAGAAATGAGAAATCAAATTGAGATATCAAGCTAGGAAGTCTTTGACTTCTTCAATATGAATTTACAATAAGAGCTTTTGGTTGCTCCGAATTGAAGAGCCCGGCATCTATTTAAAGTAAACCATACCAAACAGCAAAAAGCATATGTTTAACTTTTATAAGCAAAACAATCTCGCACCTGTGACTCCCAGTAGAAACTATTCGAACGTAATTCTCATTCAAATTTCTGTTCTTTCCTCAGTATGACCAACACACCAGCAAAACTGCACTGACTTCACAATGAAAGTGCATCTGGTTTGACAAGTACCGGTAAGTCTAAATTCGTATCACTACAACTGCTCTTACTACTTTTTCTTAAATAAATTATTGTGCTGGAATCTTTTCATAAAGTTATCGATAACCTTCGACGGTTTTTAATGCTTCTTGCCTCACCTCAGACAACATTTTTCTAATCGAACTTGCATAAGGAGACAGTGTCAAGAAAAGACGATCTTACATGTTTGAAGCACTTGTAACCAGGACCTCTAGATTTTCTAATTGTACACGAGAAACAATTTTTCAATGAAATCAACGAAATGAATAGGAGAGAAGAAACACCCACACGCCGTTTTTTATTTTGCCATGTTTTGTTCAGTCACTTGCCAATATCATTTCATTTTTCATTTTAAATTATATACAGTTGAAGATAAGATTATGTATAGTAACCTATCTACATAGCAGCTGCTCTTCCAGGGAGTCGTCTTAGGGTCGTGTTTCAAGTTGACTTTTAGCTCTTAAAATAAACTTTTAGGTGCTTTTTGAATCCACTAAGTGTAGGGAGTTCTCTGATATTAATAGGAATATCCTTCCAAGCTTTAAGTGCTGAGTAGTGAAAGCCTTTCTTGGCATATTCAAAATTATTGTTTGGGATTTGTACGTTCCTGCAATTCCTCGTTCTGTAGTTTGAGTATATCAAATACATTCGTCTATTATCAGACTAGCCTCGAGACTAGCGTTCTCCATCTTGTGGATTCATTTAGCTATCTTTGATAGATGATAATGCAANAGGGTCGTGTTTCAAGTTGACTTTTAGCTCTTAAAATAAACTTTTAGGTGCTTTTTGAATCCACTAAGTGTAGGGAGTTCTCTGATATTAATAGGAATATCCTTCCAAGCTTTAAGTGCTGAGTAGTGAAAGCCTTTCTTGGCATATTCAAAATTATTGTTTGGGATTTGTACGTTCCTGCAATTCCTCGTTCTGTAGTTTGAGTATATCAAATACATTCGTCTATTATCAGACTAGCCTCGAGACTAGCGTTCTCCATCTTGTGGATTCATTTAGCTATCTTTGATAGATGATAATGCAAATTGGAGAAAATCTAGCAAATGAAATAGATTCTTCAGCAAGAAATGCATTTCAGCAATAGACCTTTTCACAGAGGTCTGGGACGGCGCGTTATTTTTCTGGAAGATGGCAGATACGCTGCGAGAGGGAATCCTCTTCGCGATACAAACATTGAACTGGATTTGAAGTGGGAGTGAGTGAAATATTTGTGATAAATCATTAATAAATTTTAGAACAAAAACATAGAAGAAATGCTGTGGATATTTTAGTTTTACAATGTGGAAGAGATGCCAAGTCGAAGATTTGACGCAGTAGATTGTTTTGCTTGGAGGCATTGGTTGAATGGCACAATTTAATGCAGTTTGTGTATAGACAAACCTTACGAATAAATAAGACGCCTGGAGATATGTGGAAACAAGTTTAAGGTGCTTTGAGCAGTAAGTGGCTAGCCTGTGTTCCAGACCACTTGAAACGAAAACACAGGCTGTAAGTGGCCTTTTTACGAGTATGTACAGAAGCGCTTTATTTTGAAATATCACATTTTGTTTTTTATTTTTCATTCTATTTTCATTTATTCTGTACAAGCCAAACTGTTTATCAATTAACGCACGCGCAGAAATTTATAGATTGAAGAAGATGTTTGATTTTAGCTAACTTGATTTAGAAGGCCATGCCGTGGTAGCGTCAGCATTGGGAAGAGGTATCAATCATTGTTTGTTTTTTAACTTGCACGACTGTTCGTATTCCTGAAGTTAATGGACGATAAAGTTAATTCATAAACATAAACATAAATTCAAAACTATTTTGATCGAAGCCTTCATCATCGATAATCATTGAATCCAAATTCACTTAAACAACTCTAGTAAATAAACTTTTTCCATATGAGGTATGCTAAATAAAATATCACTGTGATATGGTAGGAAACTCTTTATTTTCATGTTGTAATCCTAAGTGCTCAGTAACTGGATTTGAATGCAGCTTTTCGTGCACAACTTCTCCCACTTCAATTCAATTCCAGTTCAGTTTTCGCATCGAGAAGAGGATTCCCCCTCACAGCGTATCCGCCATCTTCCAGAAAAGTAGCGCGCCGTCCCAGACCTCTGTGAAAGCTCTATTGTTGAAAAGTTGATAATTTTATGTGTCATCTTTGCTCAGTGTCAATCAACCTTTGCAGGCTAAATTGTAAGGCTTTTTATTTCTTAGCGACTAAGACTTCAAGTCAGAAGGATTACAAGTATAATACTATTGTCTCAGAGCACTATAATCGCAAAAGAATTAACATTCTTTGCCAATTTGCATTGCTTTGTTCTAGATTTTGAAATTGCCCTCGAAGTTGCTTTTCTCAAAGTTGCTTTTCTCAAAATTCTTCTCAAATTCTTCTCAAATTTGCAAACCGCAAGACTACTTGAATTTTCATTTCTATTTGCAAAGTAAAAAAATAATGATTTTTTTAAATAGAATTTACAAAGTGATTTTGCTTTATACCAACTGTGTATGACGTAAAGACACACTACGCGAATCAAGGAATAATTTCCAAGACGTGAAATAACGTATTATTTGACGCTGATTAGTTGCTGCTCAAGTCCCTATTACAATATTCACGACAGTCTAAACAAAAAATATTCGATGTGACGTCACTACATTAGTATATACGTTTCACCAGGAGTGTTTTACATGCATTTGAAGATTACTAGCTTGAAGCATGACGTATGTAATGCTTAGGGTTTATTTGAAACGATGCCAAGTTTTTGTTAGTATCCGTTTTTGTCGCATCGAGGCTAACCGTTCACACTGCTCCGTTTTTTGTTATTATCCGTTTTTGTCGCATCGAAGCTAACCGTTCACATTGCTCCGTTTTTGTACAAAAACGGAGAGAAAAACATCCGTTTTTGTCTGTTCACACTTATCTGCTTGATTACAAAAACGGAGCGAAAAACATCCGTTTTTGTGCGTTCACATTGCTCCGTTTTTGTGAACCACGTTGTTGAATATTGAACCCCGTTGTTGAATATTGCAGCGTTTTCAAAAACCTCCGTTTTTGTGGATATCCGCTTTCGACAGCGTTTTCGAAAACCTCCGTTTTNTACAAAAACGGAGAGAAAAACATCCGTTTTTGTCTGTTCACACTTATCTGCTTGATTACAAAAACGGAGCGAAAAACATCCGTTTTTGTGCGTTCACATTGCTCCGTTTTTGTGAACCACGTTGTTGAATATTGAACCCCGTTGTTGAATATTGCAGCGTTTTCAAAAACCTCCGTTTTTGTGGATATCCGCTTTCGACAGCGTTTTCGAAAACCTCCGTTTTTGTGCTGTTTTTGAGCGGATCAGTGTGAACACTTTCACAAAAACGGATGTTTTTCTCTCCGTTTTTGTACAAAAACGGAGCAGTGTGAACGGGGCCTTAGACAATTGCAAGTGACATTGATGATTAAAACGTGTAATAAGTGCGCAAAACATTTCTTAAAACAGGAAGCAAGTGGGGGGCTTAAGCAATTGTGGAAAATTACCTAATAATCATAAAAGCAATAAACTTGACAGAGCATTTACAAAAAGCACAATCTTTTTTAATATGATATTCTAAAGTTGAATTCACACTTGCAGCGTCGTTCTTGGTGTATTCCAAATAACAATGAAGCGTGGCAATGCGACAAAGTTGGATTAATTTAACTTTGCCGCCGGCGCCACGTCGCACAAAGACTGTCGCATCAAGGGTGGATTCAGCTTTAGACATGTTTCGATTAATTCTACAACTATCTTCAGTTAAAAGTGAATCTAAATTGCACAGAATTTTATATTTTAAGCACAAAGGGGGTAAAAACAAAACAAGTGGTAATCTGAAAAATGTGTTAAGGTATTAAATTCCCTGTAATTCATATTCACTTGTAACTGATGATGGTTCTAAACTTAATCGAAACATATCTAAGAAAATTAAAAATGATGTGCTTTATATAAAATTGTTGATAACCATGTAGCATTAAAACAAAAGTGAGACTTGTACGATGGCGGTAGATAAAAGAATTGAAAGTTTTGCTTTTTGGCAACCAACAGAAAATTGTGCAGGTAGAATTACAGAGAATTCTACCGGCATCGCAAAGATGGGAGACCAAGATTACATATTTTATGCCGCTTCATACCGGCATCGTTTTAACTAAGTCTCATAATAAAGGGTGGTTGAAGTCGGACGTATTACCCTATGACCAGGGCAACAACTCTGTTATACAATCTGATTGGCTGAAAATGCTCAAATTAAACGATAGGGCATTATTATCCGGTAATGCCCGCTCATGACGTAATAACTTAGCTTCGAACCATAAATCAGTGCTTCGAACACGAACAACAATTCGAAAAGCATCAAATAGCTTCGTCTGCAATGGCTTCATGATAAGCCTTCGATCATGTTGCTTTTTAAAATTATCTTTTTGCTTTAAAAAAAAGAGAGACCTTCACCCAGCCCTGACCATAGGGTAATAAACTATATAATAACTGTTTCCTTCGGACCATACCTAAAATATCAACCCTAAGCCTCTGTACAAAACCTCGCAAGCTCGGTCTTGTACTGACGGCTGCGGGTTAATATTTTCTGGTATTGCCCTCAGAAACAATTATTATAGGCTCAATAATTTCTATATAGCATGTAAGATATACTACCGGGTGTACCAATAAACAGTGCTCCCGTTTAAAAATCACCAAAACAAGGTTATCAAACCCATCATTATTTTTTATGTATTTTTTTCAATGATCCAAATATATTTATAGATCACAAAAAGTTTGTTTTCATTACTTAAGGGTATAAAATGACTGGTTGAAAAACTTTATTCTAAGCGATACTCTTTAAGCAAAATCGTAAATCTTGCCTAAGAGCCATTATTTTAAAAAAATTCATTATCCTTCAAGTTTACAATGATAGTTTGCGTTTCTTTCTGACATTGATGACCAAACTAGAAGCTTAATATACAATAATAAATTGGTCTGGTAATCATCAGTATGCTTCAAAACCAGGCAGCCCTAAGAAGAGCTAAATATGCTAATTTAAAACCAATCACAAGATCAGCTATATCTTGGAAAATAATTTGGTCTTTGATCTACTTGCCAAAAAATAAATTTAAAAATCGGTGAAGTAATCAAATGTTGGTGACTTTTCAAATAGGAGTACTTTTTTGGGACACCCGGTAGTAGACTCCAAAGAATTCTATATCCACATATATTCAATCTGGCATCATATTGCTTTATGATAAATTTCTTGTGTTGCTAAGGAAACTAGACCTTCTGAAATTATCTACGCAATGTCTTTGATGTAGGAATTGATTTAATCTAATTTTTCCCAAAATTAGCTAGCAAACATTATTCAAAGATGCCGAAATCCTTGCGTAAAATTATATCGATCAATACGAAAGTTGATGGAAAAAGCTTCTTTGATCGAGAAAGAATATAGTTGAATAAATCTGGCAACGTGTTATACCAAATTTAGCTTTTGTCTTTATATTGAAGACACGTGTTACTTGATGAAGGATTAAAAGTCCTTCTAAATGCCTGATACGAAATTAATTTTTGGATGATGATAGTTCTGTTAGCTAAAATGTGATAAAATTTCGAAAGGTGTGATTCAGGAAAGAATGCTTTTTGTGTTAGTGTGTCTGAGTTAGTTATTTCAGCAAAGCAAAGCACAGAGCCAGAGCATTAAAAAATCTGCAGCCATAGGAACTGATAATTTAAAAAATCTTTGATGTGACACACATAAATTGCGTTAATGACCAAAATTCATTGCTATACTTTGGTACATAGACTTATATACAGTTTTTTGTTGCCAAACTACTTGCTTGTCAATGCTGATCCCTTGAATGTTTTCCTTCAGGACCAATATGACATTTGCTGTGTTTTACAATGATCAAATATTTATAAAAAGAAAATTTCAAAGTGATTTAATGTCTAATTCTGGTAATCTTCCCATCACTAATTTGTAATACTTTAAAACATGTCTATCAATATAAGGTAGATTAAAGGCTGTAACCTTCTGGACTAAGCTGCAATTTTTTATAAGAAAGAACATTTACAACTGGGAATTAAGCCATGGTGCATTGCTATGATCAGCTAAAATTAAATGTGAGATTGTAGCATAATGANTAGCAACAACAACAACTGCGCTAATTGAATTATGATGTTAAATAATCATTGTTTATATGATGAATAACATTTGTGCCAAGTTAGGTGGTCATATCTGATATAACAACTGAAATAAAGAGGGGGGGGCGGAATCCGCCCCCCCAGGCATTGAGTGTTTCAAAACACCCAGGTCAGATAGGGTTAAGCCATGGTGCATTGCTATGATCAGCTAAAATTAAATGTGAGATTGTAGCATAATGAAACCCCTATACAAGAAATGAATATTCTTTTGACTTGGATGTATTTTTAGTAGCAGAAGGATAAAAGCATACATAAGTGTAATTACCGTGTGACCCAACAACAGTATCGGCTTTTTTCGAATTGTGCAAACATGAATTGCGCACCGACAAATCAATCATGAGTCCTGTACCGACACATTGACAAATCCATTACCCGTATTTCCCCTAATAAACGCCCACGGTGTTTATTAAATTTTGAAGGAAATTTGGTGCAGCGTTTATTAGAGAGAGGCGTTTATTAGAGATAGCGCTTTATTAAACAATCGAAAAATTTATGTAAAACTCTCACGCCAAGTAAATCGATAGCAATGACTCTTCATGAAGGGATGCAGAAAAGAAAAGAAAAACTGCTACACTTTGACTTATAAGGTGAACTTAAAGAAAGAAGAAATGAAAAAGACCCCTTGTTTTTTTCCATTGTTGTCGCATAAACATGAAAAAACGAGCCTGATAGTGTTTAAGTACATCCTCTTCCATGCGATTTCTGTAATTTTTCTAGTAAAGCACGCTCTGATGTGTGTGGCATTTATTGGAGGGAGCCGTTTATTAGAAGGAGGCATTTATTGCCATTTTGTGTCGAAAGAGGAGGCATTTGTTTGAGGCTAGGCGTTTATTGGAGGAAATACGGTATTTTGTAAGGCAAAAATAGATCTGAAAATGTATATTCGTTTCAATCTTACATACGGTTTTGTAGCTTCTTTGGGGGAGGGAATGACAAATATGCTTCTCTTGCTTGTAAAAATATGTGTTGGTTATTTGGGCTCCTTAGAAGAGGAACAATACAATTGTCGTCATCATAATGCTAATAACTGGACGAGATCTTGTGATAATTTCTAAACAGAATTGGCTAGAATTCCGAAATGGTAAGATCGATTTTAGAGAAGGCCACCAATACAGAGATGGCACGTGCAAGGTATGCTGGTTGCAAAGGCCCCTTCAAAGCATTGTCAGGATTTTTCAGGTCTGAATTAAAACTCACCCCAAGAACATTGAACCATGCTAACTTTTTGCGAAGGCAGTATGGCTAAGATTATTGACTGAGCTTGCGAGTTCAATACGATGACCGAGGGCTTGGTATTTTCCATTTTGTCCGATGCAAAAAGTTAGTATTTGGATGATTACCTGACCTGGAGAAAAAAAAGTAATCCATTCAGTGATATGGAACGCTAGACTGAAGTGCAATTTTGTATCTCTTGACATCGGGCAATACGGGAAAATATTGCCCGCTCCTCGACCAAATCAACTTCTTTATCGAGATCTCTGCCCTGAAGATCGGGTAATAATGATTCATATTGACGGCACTGCCGTAATTTTTTGATCAATTTGCACTAATATTTACATTTTCAAGTCGCTCCCGCGTACTTAAAACCTAAAAAATTACCTCTACGAAGGAAAAAAGATAAGTGGTACCTCTGCGAAGGACAGATGAAGAAAAGGAAAGCGGGAGAGACTTGTATTATTGCCCCCCGCATGAATAATTAATGAGGCAGTCTGAATTCTTGGAAACTCTTATCATCTCTTTGTTTAAAGTACAATGCTCGACTACTATTGGTCAAAATTGGTGGTGCCCACCTCAGTAGGCTTTACTATTGCGACCTCGTTTCCAGCTGGCAATGATACAAGTCTCTCCCGCTTTCTCCCTCCCTCCTTCGCAGAGGTCGTTATTTATCTATGGATTTTGGTTTCTTAGGCTTCTTGGGTTTTAGGGTCTTAGGTACGCGGGAGAGACTTAGGCAAGTCCATATGTTCAGCTGAACAAAGTTTGTTGACAATTCACAAGAAGTGATGCTTAACAATAAAATACTAATAGCTCACCATTAGTATGTAAGTATGGGACAATTTGCCATCAAAGCATAAAAGCATCGCAATCAAGACTTGAACAATTATCTTGGCTGTGAGTGGTGAGATATATAAGAGTTTGATAGTTAGCAGAGTTACGTGATATAGATGGGCAGGCAAGAAAAGCAAGGAATGTAGCAACTGACTTGCAAGAATGCTAATTTCATCTGTAGGTAAGTAAAAGAAGATGTTTTGCATTTGAAAAATCAGCAAAATTTGGTTTTTGTGACGGATGTTTAAACTGCCTTTTTGCTAAATTGTAGCAAGGACCAAATCATTTTGTGAGATCTTCTATTAGCTAGTCAGCATTGGCATATTTGCAATCAAAACATCAAAAACATCGCAATGAAGACTTGAACAATGGTATTGACTGTGGTTAGTAATATAGAAATGGATTAGCGTTTGATAGTTAGTAGGTTTGAGGTATCTTTGATTACGTAGTAGAGATGGGCAGGCAAGAATTTCGAAAACTTCTTTAATGTTCTTTCTTTAGATGATCCCTCAAAATTTTAGATCGAAGCGACCCATTTCAGTCAGGTAAATTTTAAAATTTATTCATTCTCGTCCACTATTAAAATAATGTATTTGCAAATATTATTGGCTTGATTATTCAGGGAGCAATGGCCTTTCAAACAGGGATTGTTTTTTCTCAGTATTAAAGTTGCCATAGGCGTCAAATCTTAAGAAGATTGCACGAATGGTTATTGCATCTTCCTTTGGCATAATGGCTTAAAAAAGATCTTCGGGTATACTTTGCTATTATTGTTTAATGGCAATTTTTGATGTCTTGATTAAAGTTTCTTAAAGACTTCAATATGCCATTTGAAGTACTTCTTGAAAGAACAAATGAACAAAAAGTCCACACAAGAAGCCTGCAAAAATTGATGCTTCAAATCTTTAAGTCCCTTTCACAAGAAAATCCATCATTCATGTGGACATTCTTCGAAAGAAAGGAAAGGGAAATATGAGCTACGAACTAAGAATCTCTTGCAATTACCAAAAAGTAATGCAAGCACATTCGGAAATAATTCACTTGTATTCAAAGGAGCTCTACTTTGGAACACTTTACCTGATACTATAAAGAATGCAAACTCAGCAGCAATATTTAAAAGGATGACCAAAGAATGGAATGGGCAAAATTGCACATGTAAGATCTGCAGTTAAAAATAAAATAGTTTATAATGAGGATTAGAAATGAACCTTTTTGTAATTTTTTCTTCGTATGTAAATAGTTGGTTTGAATTAGTTTTATTACTATATATTGTACCAACTGTAAATAATTTGATAATAATAATAATAATAATAAAGACGCTGGACCGGAAATGTGGAGATCGTGGGTTCGATTCCCCGTGCTGGCTCATATTTTTCTCCGTGAATTTTCTGACAAGATTTAATGTTTAATTTGCACTAACAAAGAAGAAAACAGATTGCTAGCATTAAGATTTATCTGTTAAAGTTGAGATGCTTCAGTTTAGTATGCTGATGTTTTGGCACCAAGTTCGTACCCTCATTATATTCAGTGGCGAAGCTAAAGGTCATGCTGGTCATGCTGAGCATGACCAAGCATTTTCACTCAGCTTCGCCACTGATTATATTGTTGACTATTGAAAGCCTCATCAGTGGGCAATTAATTATTTCGATCGCCAGTGCAATCAACGAAAACTGTTTGGATGGAATAGGGCTCTGAGAAATAACCATGATTTTGTAATGAGAATAAAAGCTCAAATTTTAAATAAAAAACAACAACAGAACAATGCCGCATTTTGAAAAGGAGAACCCATTCTTGCACTAGCAAAACGAGCAAACATTTTTTGCAATGCAATTTTTTGCCAAGCAAATTGGTAACACCACTTGACAACACTTGTTGCTGATGACAAAGAGAGAATGGTTCCAAACTTTTCAATAACATTACCCAACAAAGCACCTTAAAGATTACCGCTCGTTGTCCAGCAATTTTTGTGCCGTTCCCAAACGGCAATGCTTGGTGAACAAATCTGAACTTTTTTAGCAATAAATTATCTGCTCGTTTAGCTAATGTTTATAAAGTGCTAAAAACCAGAGAATAATCTCAATAACTACTTGTTCGGAATTACAGCAGCTTGCTTGTTAAAGTGAATGAACAAAGCTAAGTGAATGTAATCTATAATAGGACAAAGAAAACCCTACGCACGCTATTGTTCCTCTGGCTAAACAATATCCACGCAGGTGTGGAAATCATCAAATACAAGAGGCTAATAATAGATTTGCTTTTGCAGCTCCTAAGTTTGCTATTTATCTTCATCAACTAACTTTTTAAGAATGATTTGGAAAGTCAATAGCATATCATTATTTGAGTGTCAACCTTCAGTTTCAAAGCAATAACGACGTGCATGATCACCTTATAAGGGGCAAGAACTAAAGAAGTTTTTGTCTCGTGCATGTAATATTATATGGATGCATATCTGAGTTCTTTGGAAGATAAATGACACAACTTTCATCATTCTTTTCTTGACGGAATGGGAAGTGATCATTGAGGAATTCAACAAACGACGATACATTATTTTGAGACACCCGGTATGTCCGTCCAAAAGATCATCTCATACAATATTCCAACAGGTGCATTTTCTTTGCTAATTCTGTATTTTTTGGCAAGTACTTCTTTAAAAATTGAATAAATAAGCTACCAAAAAAGTTAAAAAGATAGAACAACAAAATATTGAATCTCGTAAATTCAGGAAAAGTCCATTCGTTCGTTTGAGCGTTAATCATGGGACGGCATCTACTTAACTACTACTTATACTACAAGTCTTATTATTAGCATCTCTAAATTTTACAGTCTTTTGACAGCTTACGCCGACAGAGCTTAAAGGCACTTAGTCTCTTAGCAACAAAATGCACTCAGCTTGAACGAAGCTGTGTACCGGGTGAGTCAAAAGAGAGTTCATTGTGTTGTTTCTTTCTCATTCTTTGATATGCGTGAAGAAGCGGACTGGCCCACCGGGATACCGGGAAATTTCCTAGTGCACCCATTGCCTTCAGTTTTTTTCAAAAGATTTAATATTTTAAAAGGAGAAAAAATCGTCTTAGAAAAGTAAAAATAACCTTAGCCGGCAAGGCCATTTACTGTTGAGACGGAAAGAGAGGGTGAGAGGGCATTCCCCCCCCCCACATTTTGGTCTTAAGATGGTCCTTGAGACTCTTTCAAAAACAAGGAGAAAGTTATTGGGTATAGGTATGGTAGGGTAAGAATTTTGCCAAGAAATTCTGGAACGCGATTGGGAGAGTCGTTCTAAGCCAAACTGAAGATTGGCGTCCTGAAAAATTTTCCTAGACGAACTATTACAGAATTGTCAACGCTTCTGGTCTGAGGGCAGACAAACATTAGATTGTGAGAAGCTTCTTAGCCAAAGTATTAAAGGTGTTTGTACAAAACTCTTCCTGGAGGTGGTGATTCATAGAAAACTGTTACAAACTTTTCAAAGTTTCCAATTTGGCACTGGCAAATATGGGATCGAGATAGCCACCCTACGCCAAAAGAAATAATGTTTACTCAAAAGATATACTGGTGATGCTAATTCATAAAATAACTCTTATAAAATTTTCTAAAATTCTTACTTAGTACCGGAAAACATGGGATCTGGGAACGTGCTCTAAGCCAAAGTAGAAGGCGTGACCTCAATTATTTTTCCGTTTCGCCAAAGGGAGGAGTGCGTTTTCAAAAAATGTATTACGAGGAAATTTTGAAAATTCTGATTGTTTGTAAACCACTTTTTTTTTTGGGACTGTTTCACTGACCCAAAAGTGGAGCAGCTTAGTCGCATATCAGTGCCCTTTCGGTTGCATTTCCCTATTCTACCCGGGGGGGGGGGCAAAAAATGCCCCCAACCAAACTTTCTATAATAAAACAAGAAGTAACAAGAATAGTAATCCAAGACGTTCTCACTTTTTCTCTTATTTAATTGGCAATTAAATTATGAACTTTTCATTGTCATAATTTAAGTCACGTGACCATGAGATGTCCATATTTGGAGAGTGGTAGCAAAGAAAATCACGAAAACCGCCATAGATTCTTTGTTTTAGCTTCGATTAAGTCGTGACTGCTACCAAACGATTCCCCTTTCAATGTACTTTCATTTGATATATACTTTATTTATATTTGCTTACGTCAGCAAAATATAAATTATATGACGTCATTCATGTTGATGACGTCATATTTCCAATAAACAAAGACAAAATTTCAAAAATTTGATATCAATCGATAGACAATCATATTTTCTTTACTTTCAAGCAGTTTATTGACGTTTTATTCCTTAAAATCAGAAATAATTAACACTTTCTGTTTTTCCAGTACTGAAGCTTATATGCGACATAGTCCTATTGTTCGGTTGCCTGGCAACAAACCACGTGACCAATTAGCATCAGATTCTATAATTAGACTTCTAATAGATTTAATTACTATTGTACAAAGTTACAATGAGATAGTAATTATGGTTTCTGAGATAATTAGGGGGGCATTTTTTGCCCCCCCCGGGCTGTGGTCTGACCCGAGGAGCCCGGATAGAATAGGGTTAAAGGGCAGCAAGTCCGCCACTGTGTGCGCGCCACACATGTAAACTCGGCTACAAATTCAAACCACACCACCAAGGAAGTTTTCGCTAGGCACGAGCAAGAAAAGAAAGCATCATATTTGCAACGAGTCATCGAAATAGAACAAGGTTCATTTATCCCATTGGTATTTGGAAGGAATGGTGGAACAGGAATAGAATGTGAAACTTTCTTGAAGAGTTTAGCTTCTAAGATTGCTAACAAAGAAAATTCGAACTATGCATCTACATTACAGGACAAGGTTGTCACTTGAAATAACGAAAGCTGCCGTAATAGGCTCGAGGGGATCTAGAGTTCCATTTCAGAAAAAGGGGAACAGAGAACTATTAGATTTTGACTTTACGGCATAGGAAGCCAAGATATGACTTTGGGTTTTCTGGACTTTAATGGGTTGTTTTGGGGTATTATTGTAAAAACTAGCTTTTTTAGAATTTTTGTGATTAATATTTAGATTTTCAAAATTTCTTATTATCCTCGTCTTCAAATTGTCTGCAAGATAAGAAAACTTTGGATGAAACTTTTACCTCAGATTCTTCACCCATCTTTGTAAGTTTACATAATTTATCTAGTATTGGTAGTTGTCTTTTATTTTTTTTAATTTCTTCTTTATGTGTTTTAAAAAGTTCCTTATGTTCGATCGGGAATAAATCATAAGTCCGTGACTCTATGCTTTTCATTAAATGTGTGTGTTGCTCAAAAAATGGATTAAACATAGACTCCCTAGTCAATTGTTTTGCTCTTGTGCTTATATTGAAGGATTTTATGACGTAAAAGAAACGTAAAAAGGCCCAAGAACCCGTGATGAAATAACAACTGTCTTGCTCAATGAAGGAAATCCAAGTATTAGATAAAGGAAAGGAACGTATCATAGTAAAGAAATACTGTTGTGGCTGAGAAGGGGGACGATAAATAGTAACAAGAAGCCATTTTTTATTTTAAGGTTACTGCCCTGGTTAATATGACCAAAAGTATCATTTTCAATTATTTCTTTTTATCAATTATGCAGGGTCGAAGCTACAATTTGAAACCCTCCCAGTCAATATCTAAGCACTGGAAGTAATGATAATTCGTAGTTAAAGATAAGAAACTAAAAGTTACAGTAGAGATTTGTTTCTAAATAGGAAGGGATTAACGATAATCACTTGACCTTCAAGATGAAATGATTGCGTGTTAATCTACCTGTGGGATATCAACTTTCCCAACTTTGCCGCGTTATTTCGATTTATTGACATTAGTACTTAGTCACACGCTTCATATTGCTAATGGCCTTGACCTGGTTTATTTTGTGGTTTGACTAGCATTGCAAACCACGTTTTTAAGAGCCTTTACTAAAAGCCAGCTTTCTCCGAACTGAAAAATCCTCTAGTAGTAGGTACTAAGTTTCTATTTAGGACCCGCATGACCAATCAAATGATGAGAAATTTGGCACAGTGGGAGATAATGCATGTAGCTAACCAAAGTTTGTCTGCGTTTTTTTGACAATCCACTGGTCTGGATTTTAGACCGAACAAAGCTGCCGTGAGGGCTAAGAAACTTAATGCAATTATTGCGGAAGCTATAGCTTGAAAATTGGATATTATATCAAAATTCTCAGACAAAATTTGGTAAAAAAGGAAACGATCTATCGGCTTTAGTTATTTTCGTGATTCTACGGTCTTGCTGGGGGTCCTAAATGCCTTTGAAGGAAGGGTATTTAAAATCATGATATCTTTGATAAATGATTTACTGACGCTTTCTCCAACTGGATTTCCACATAAGGGTATTTCTAATTAAATTACGCATCGAATGATGTATGGGTTCGCTATCATCCACGCACAGGACGGTCCCTCAGAGGAAAACACTGAAATTACTGCCGTGAGGATGGGCAGTAACCTTAAAAGATTATCTCTATCATCCTATATCCAAAGGGGTTTTATACTGTGTTGACTCCTTGACTGGAGCAAGTTCTCTCACATAAACTAAAGAAATAGTATCCTAAATTTCTCGATGAGCAAGACAGGTGTTATTTAGATTGATTTTATTGATTTGATTTTCTAATATTTATACAGGGTAAAAACATTCAGTTTACGCTGTTTTACAATGTACCCTGTTAAAAACTTACAAAAGAAAACATTATCTAAATTTTACAAGCAATCTAAAATGAAACTAAAATACATATCATCATCAACAACTAATTATAAAGTATACAAAAAGCCGTAGATATAATTATTTGACACGATAAATACGAAACAGAGAATCACTTAAATCTTAGGTTTGCTATGCTTTTTTTAAAGTTTTCAATGTTGGGGACAATTCTGTATCCAAGCTCAGATGATTCCACATTGTTGCACCTTTATATGAGAAGCATTTTTTGGCCATAAGCAGATTTTCGCATGGGAATTTCTAAATCTGTTGTAGTATTGCGTAATTCTCTCTTACATGTATCCGAGAGTCTTGAGAACATTTCCGTAAGGTAAGTGGGAGCCAGATTATTTATATTATGACTGGTATCTCAACTTTGACAAAGGGCTCTTTTCTGGAGTTACTTTCATCGACTTAAAGAAAGCCTTTGACACTGTTGACCATGATATTCTCATAGCTAAGTTGCGTCTCTATGGGGTTGAAGGCATGGAGCTTGACTGGTTCATATCATACCTAAGTAATAGGAAGCAATGCTGTAAGGTAAATGGCAACATATCCAAAATACAGGACATCAAATGTGGAGTGCCTCAGGGCTCCTGCCTTGGCCCACTTCTATTTCTGATCTATATCAATGATTTGCCGTTTGCCTTACACAGAACTAAGGTCACAATGTATGCAGATGACACCAGCATCTCCTATTCCTCGAAATCTATCTCCGACTTGAGCAATGCTATCAACTTAGATCTTCAGGATCTTAGTGCATGGCTACAGGGGAATAAATTGTCTCTTAATGTCGCAAAGACACAGAGCATGATCCTTGGTACTGCACCTAACCTCAAAAAACTAGATTACAGTGATTCAACCAACTTTCCCCTCTTTGAAATAAATGAAGAAAAGATTGAGTCTACGTGTAAGATCAAATATCTTGGGGTACAAATTGATCCATTTCTAAATTGGAAGGAACAAATCAACGTTGCAATTGGTAAGATTTCTCGAGGAATAGGAATGCTCAAGTATTCTAAGAAATATCTTTCGTTAGAAACCATACAAAGGATGTATTTCAGTATCGTAGACCCGCATTTTAGATATTGCTGCTCTGTTTGGGGATGTGCTGGTGACACTACTCTAAAAATATTGCAAAAGCTACAAAATCGGGCAGCTCGTGTTGTTACAAACAGTCCCTTCGATAAATCATCGCTGCCATTAATATCACAACTAGGATGGTTAACAATCAAAGAAATGATTGACTTTGAAACAGCCTCTATAGTGTACAAATCATTGAATGGGCTTGCACCTCCCTATATGCAGTCAATGTTTCACAAATTGTCAGATTCTTGCAATCGGAACCTACGTAATACCAGTACTGATCTCAGGATTCCACTGTGTAAGACCTCAAATGGACAACGGAGCTTTTCCTATCGAGGAGTTACTGTTTGGAACCTATTGAGCTATGAAATCAAAACTGCTCCTTCGCTAGCTACTTTCAAAATGAGATTAAAATCGTTCTTGAAAGATCAAAGAGGTTGATCTTCTAAACCAACGTTCAGCATATACATATGACTTCTGAGTCCCTTTCTTTTTATAAATGTTTCTTTTCTTTTATATAGGATATTAAAGTTGACTTATATTAGCAATGTATTAGGTTAGTTTGTTTTTAAGCAGGGCACATTGTAAATCAGTTATCTAAACTTTACTGAATGTATTTAACCCTGTTAAAATAAATCAAA
>REGM01000193.1:366686-389569 GCA_004194415.1 Aurelia aurita | reverse complement strand
TATGTATGTATGTATGTATGTATGTATGTATGTATGTATGTATGTATGTATGTATGTATGTATGTATGTATGTATGTATGTATGTATGTAACGCTTGAAACGAAACAAAGGAATGTCGATTTCGTTTATGAATCGTGACTTTTCAAGAAAACCCCCTTCTAATTGCCCCTAGCACATTCTACCCTGTGACTTCCCCCGTGATACAATGAAGCAAATTCGGTCCCCGCACAAGATGTGAGTCTCCCCGATCCAAAACGACTCACAAGTGAAACCTCAGCTGCAAATTGTGCAAACCCCGGGGAGAAATTTGAGAAATTCTTGCCACGCAGACACAGCTCCCCAACAAATATCATGCTGCCCTCGCTACAAAATTGGAGCTCCCCATTGAAAACTTGCGGACTTTTTCTATCACAAGTACCCCAGCGAATATCTGACCTCTAACCGGAGGAATTGCACGGTTTCCAAGACAACCAACCATGCGCATTGGGAATCAACGATAATTGGGAAAGAGGTCAAGGTTGTTTCCTTTGTTTTCTTTGAGTTGATAAGATCTGATGAGGTAAATTTGGCGCGTGAGGTAAAAATAAATAAAAAACCCACCTAGCCGAGATAGAACCAGCCCTGTATTTTATAAACAGGCCCTAAAAGGGAAAATTTGTAACATAGCATCCGTTGCCTTTTATTTATAGTACCGTCAAACGGGCTGACTTTTCATCTGTGACTTTCATCACTCAGTCATTCTATAACATTAATCTCTTCTATGACAAATGAGCCGCTACTTGGGGGCCATTCACCAAAGGAGGTCCAAACTGGTAGGATAACGGTTCGCATGATTACTTGTTTGCACACCAGCAACGAAAGGACGATAAACTTGGGACGATAGATTCAGACTTGTACTCCTTTCTCACAAAAAGGGGTTGCTAAATAAACGTGAAATTTATTCAGACGTCCTTTCATTTATGACTGAAATCATTTGGATGTTGACAGACGACTGTCAAGTGTCGTCTCGAACGACTGTCAAATCTCAAACGATTGTCGGAGCGTCCCAACTTTATACCTGCCTATCTCAAAAAATGATTTGACCCAAAAATTCGGATTTAATTTTCACTTACTGATCAAAGTTACCCTGGGTCTGCGGGGTGTCTTTGACCACTTATTCATAGCTGCAAAAGAAGTTTAAAATAGCACCAAAATATCGTGTCCTGATGATTCCTGATGCGGAATGCTCACATTAAAAAAGTTGTATTTAACTTCTTCACGTAATTTAAAGGGAATCTAAGCCTATATAATCGTTTGATAAAAACAATAGACCTGCAAAGACAATAGACCTTGACAAAAAGCCAAACCATATTTGGGTGATGTTCGTCGGCAGGACTTGCTGACATCTGATAGGCTAGAATTCGACCACAATTGGCTTGAGCCACAATTAAACATTCATTTTTTATGGCCCTAAAAGTCAAGAAACTAAGGTTCGGGGTTAGTAGGTGGTTTCTTGAATTTTAGGGCCATTTTGGCTTTTGCTACGAAAAGTTTCTTATGTGTTTCTTATATTGTTAATACCCTAAGTGTAAAGCTAATCTAGTTTTGTTAGAAGAGCTTCCAAATTACGTAGTAAGATTTCAAAAAATTTAAAATTCCACTACATACAAACTACAGATTAATAAAGAATACTAATAACAGTGATAAAAAAAAAGTTGTATGCAGGGAATTTCTTAAGTAAGGGCCCTCCCTCTCAGTAAAAATTAGGGTACAAGCGATACTTAGTATTTCATGGATACATGTAAAATTAAAAATATTTTCGAAAAACTCGCTTTCAAAACAAGGGCTTTTCGAAAAGGAAAGTCTTTATAAATTTTACGCAATGTCCCGAAAACCCAGATGTTTCGAAATGCCCTAATCGACGCTGGAGGTGGGCCGAAACAGAAGTTTAAAAAAATAGGTTTTCTTGTGACTTACCCACAATATTTATAAATTGCATAATAAATCCAACCTGCCTTGTCAGCAATTTCTCTTTCAGCATAATCCTTTCTAGCTTTGCTTTAAAATCGTGTTTCCTAGAACTTAGATAGCCAATTTGCTTGCAGCACTGTGTACAAATATTCCTTCAGTCTTCTTGCTGCCGCGGAAAGCTCGAAATGTTTCCTCGAAAAATCAGTCCTTCCAAATAAGCCCGTCGCGATCGACAGTTTCTTGAATTCAATTTCCACTTCTCGTTAGTGTAGTGTATTTTTTTGCAATTGTTTTGGTGTTGATTGCTTGGTTTCCGTCATTTCACTAGCTGAGATAACCAGTTCTCGAGCCACATTTTGAAATCGATGCGAAACGTGGAAATCCCAAATGGGTTTTTACCTCGCTAACAAAAGACTGACCTTAATAGAAATTGAAAGGATCCTTTGTGAGCTTCGTTTACCCCTGGGAGAAAACCTTATGTTCGTTTGTGGGGGTTCGTGGCAACAGAAGAATGTGAAAGAAGAGAAAAAATAATGCAAGTTTATCCTTTCCTTTATCAAAGAATATTTTTCTCTGATTTCCGCTCTTGCTTGCAATAAGAGGTCTTCTCCCAGACGCAGTGGCGGAGCCAAGGGGGGGGAATGGGGGGGTCTGGACCCCCCCCCACTTTTCCAAAAGATGGTTCCTGAGATTCGCACAAAAATGCAATAAAATTGTTCACTCAGGAGGGGTAAGGGCGTTGCCTGTGTTTTCCGAGAGTTTGAAGGGCGTGGTCATGCAAAATTTTCCTTGGGTTACGCCCCAGACCCCCCACTTTTCAATTGCTGGCTCCGCCGCTGCAGACGGGGTAACGCCCGTGGGGTGGGGGTACAATTCTCGACATACCACCAAGATTTTAAAAACGATCCATGTTCATTTTTCAACTTTTTATTATAATAGCGAGCAAGGATGATACACGTACTTCTTTGTAAGAAACCGCTTATAAGAAACTCAACAATCAGATCGCCAAAAAATTAACAAACTCCAGTACTGGAAAGATATAACTTAACAAACAATTTACTTTAATAAGGAAATATTTAAGCATATGTTTATTCTATTTTCACTTCTTTCTGTATCATATTATTCGAAAGGTACTTGAGTAATGTCCAAGCATTGGAGGGGCTTCAAAAATCTTTGTTTTGAAATGTTCACGAGGGCACAGGTTGGAAGATTGCTCTGAAACCTTTCAGAAACTCGTAAGAAACTCTGGGTACTCAAAATCTGATAATTTGAAGAAACATTCAATACTGGCTCAAATTCTTAGTTTCTTGTAAAAAAATACATGTATGTGTCTATTACACAATGGTCAAAACGTAGAATTTCATGAAGTTGACCAAAAAACTATTTGGTAACAGTTCCTGAGAAAAAGGTTCTCGGTCTTTGTGATTAACTCTAATGTTTCTTGAACTTTATTTCTCATCAGCATCAATGCAGGGACATTTATTTGATCCCAAGGTGTTTTTATGTTTCAAGTATATTTTTCCTTTCTTCACTTTCTTTTTAAGTTGGTAAATACATAATAGCTATATTAAGAGCTAATTGAATACACGTATTTTTTATAAGAAACTAAGAATTTGAGCCAGTACTGAAAGTTTCTTACAATTATCAGATTTTCAGTACACGTATTTTTGTAAATAAGAAACCGCTTATAAGAAACTCAACTCTCAGATCGCCAAAAATTTAAGAAACTCTAGTACTGGGAAAATATAACTTAAGAAACTATCTATTTTGATGAAGAAAATCCTCAGCATATTATCACTTTGTTTTTACTTGTTTCCCATGTCATATTACTCTGAAGGTACTTGAGTAACGTCTAAACATTGGAAAGGCTTAAAAAAACTTTGTTTTGAAATGTTCATGAGGGCACAGGTAGCGGACATGAAGATTGTTGTGAAACCTTTAAGAAACTCGTAAAAAACTGTGAGTACTCAAAATCTGATAATTTTAAGAAACTTTCAGTACTGGCTTAAATTCTTAGTTTCTTATAAAAAGAATACGTGTAGTCAGAGTTTCCTACGAGTTTCTTACGACTTCCCTATCAATCTTCATGTTTACTTCCTGTAAATTTTTTTTAGCCTTTCCAATGTTTAGACCTTCTCAAGTACCTTCCTAGTAATGTGATAGGGGAAACAAGGGGAAAAACTTATATTATGCTAAGGATTTCCTTTATTAAAATGAATAGTTTCTTAAGTTATATTTTCCAAGTACTGAAGTTTTTTTGTTTGTTGGCGATCTGAGAGTTGAGTTTCTTATGGGTTGTTTCTTATAAAAAATACGTTTATTAATAGAATAACAGTTGAATATCAGTAACAGCAACAACAAAAGAATAACTAACTGAATACAGAAAGCACCTGAGTGAGCAGTGCTGTTAAATTATTAAATTATTTGAAAAGCAGGTGGGGTAGTTTCTTTACCGTTTCTTATAAGGTGTTTCTTATTAAAGAAAAAACAAGAGATATTGCTATCTGAAGATTTGCGCTCAAATATCTAAAATCAAAATTTCGATTTTGTCTGCATAACTTCCTACCAAGATCCTTGACCTTAATTTTCAGTCCGCCTTTTACTCTGGGTCTGTTGGCAGAATGTTAACAGCATTGAACGGCACAATAGCCAAGTTAGCTAGAGTGCTGTTTACGTTCTGTCTGAAGTTTTGATCTCGCTGCTGCCTAGCCTGCGTCACAGCCCATAAACGCAGGCTAGCTGCTGCCTGGATCGACAGAAAATATTCCATTGAAAATAAACCTTTATCTTTTACGTTCTTTACAAGAAAATCGATCTTCACCCACTTCTATATTACCCAAGAAAGTGGGAGCGACTGGGAACATAAATTGCACGCGAGGAAGTGACGGGGTCCTTCGTTCGTCTTGGCCGAAGTAAAACTCTCAACATTGCTCTCGCACTATCAAACTTAGCATCCTTCTTGTCCAGTTCTGGCAAAGAACATGGCCTCCTCATGAAATTGCGACTGTCTTTGCAGGAGGTATCGGGAGGTATCACAAGAACCAGTGAAAATACCAAGCCTAGTTGCAATTGCAAAACATGTCTTCTGAACAACGATCGATCAAGATCTGCATACTTGCTCTGTACCCCAAAAATTTCTTTCCTCAAATAACAAAGAAGTACCCTTCCAATTCCACCCTTTTAGCCTAATCCAATCCAGTGTTACGTATAAATAATGATATGTAAATGCATGTATGACTGTACGTAACTGCCCCGGAATGGGGATTTGGAATTATTATTATTATTCCATACATTGTCAACAACAGCCAATGAAGGGACTGTTTCTTTGTTTGATAGATTATCACTTCCCCCTGCGCACGCAGAAAATTTTGTACCCATCGTGGACAACAATGGATGACGACTTCCGTTGACGTCAATCCTGAACGCAGAAAACATGAGTCTGCTTTCCAGGTACACCATTGGCTAGAACCATCAAATGTTCACTCTAAGTTCAGTCATCCGCGCCATGTCAACGTTCACTACCTCAGCTCAGTTTAAAGATTTGCAGCTGCTGTGCAGCGCAAATCAATGAGTGTATTTCCCCAATATCTAACGAATAACTTCCCCCACAATATATACCCAATAGTGGACCAAAATATCTGTGAGCGGGCCTCTACAACACATATAATTCATCATATCTTTGGCAGTATTTGAAATACCTTTCATCATCTCTTTCAAAAACTATGCGAGAATGGGCGGACACATAGAAATTCCTCTAATTGGACGTACGTAATTAACCAACGTGATGCTGGAGACAGGACAGCATGTAAATATAGAATGCCTGCTAGGTTCCTGCTATGTTTACTAAATTATTTACACAATTTAAATCCCATTCTATCACAAACATGAACCAGCATGCAGATCAAACACTGCAAAGTGCGATGCTCTGAATTAGTTCAGACTTTCGGAATGATGGCTTCAATATCATGGTATTTCAAGCCGATCAGTAACTGATTCTGAAAATGTTTTGGATCTTGGAAACAGTGACACCAACAAGTAAGTCTTGCACTCTCGTGTATACAGCTAGAAGTATTACTTTTTCTTTAGCAAACTGTTTACACTCATGTTTTTTTATAAGAAACTTAGGTCTGGAGCTTGTAAGATCTTAAAACAAGTAACACCATAACTTGTATTCAAAACAGTGTTAAAACATTTGTTATTACTTTACCGTGTCGAAACTTTTTTGAGAGACCTGGGAAAATTTAACACTGCAACAAATTACGAAAGTTTCTTAGCTATTTAACTCCAGGTAGCGTATTTTCTTAACTTTTGAAAAATTGAGCCTACAGTTACTTATAATCAGTTTCTTACAAAAAAAATGGAGGGTATAAGAAACGCAACTCTATCATCACAGAAGTTAAGATACTTCCCCGGATACTTCAGTGCTGTGAAAGGATTTGAAAACTTTCTTGTTTGATCTAGGAAATCTAAAACATCTTTCCTTTTGTTTCTTGTATTGACATTGTATTACTTTACGACATTTGATAAAGGCACCGAAACTTCATGACACATGCCAGACCCTTTTACCGTAAAAATTGGCAAAACAGATTTTTTGAAAACATTCCTCAAGTAGAATCGATATTCATTTGATTAAAATACCTCATATTGCCCAGTGCTGTGTTCCTATCACTACGTAAATTCATAACAGAATATAAATTATAACTGCACTGAGATTGTATGATAAGCTCCACCCTCCATTAATAATCTGCAGAGAACACAGAAAGCCTATACGTCAATCATCCAATCATCCACAGAGTGATACAAGCTTTGCCTTTAGAGAGCCTCTTCAGAATTGAAATTTTCTACAGAATAGAATATTCTACATAAGCTCTGTGAAAAGATCTTATTTAATTCCTTCATATGATGCTTATGACATTGTGGCGTTTGCAAATGAATGAGTCAAGTCCGATATGCATAATATATCAAGTTCCACCCACCATTAATAATCTGCAGAGAGCACAGAAAGCCTCTTCAGAAATAATCCACAGAGAACATATAAGCTTTGCCTTTAGAGAGCCTCTTCAGAGTTAAAATTTGATATGAACAAGAATAT
This sequence comes from Aurelia aurita, assembly GCA_004194415.1. Lineage (NCBI taxonomy): Eukaryota > Metazoa > Cnidaria > Scyphozoa > Semaeostomeae > Ulmaridae > Aurelia > Aurelia aurita. The sequence goes on along the minus strand of REGM01000193.1, from coordinate 382,527 downwards.
TCTGCAAGAGCTCAGTGAAAAGATCTTATTTAATTCTTATATATGATGCTTATGACATAGTGGCGTTTGCAAATGAATTAATCAAATCCGTTATGTATAATATATTTATAGTTGCCACCCTCCATTAATCATCCGCAGAGGAGAACCCTTGCCTTCAGAGTTAATATTTCAAATGGACTAGAATATGCTTCCCGAACTTAGTGAAAAATCCGTTTGTATACAGTATGCATGTCTAAGTCATTCAAAAGTTGTACAAATTTCGAGACCTCCTAAAGGCAGACCTAAAGCGATTGGCTAGTAGCAGTACAATGACTTATTGTTATAATTCTGTGTTCTTTGAAAATGCTAGCAATCAAGCTATTCATCCCATTTAAATACAGCCAATTAATTGTCAATCATCCTACCACAAGTTCTTTATCTGCAAAAAGTTGTCCTTTGATAAAGCACCGGGTGTCCCAAAAGGTTCCCCTGTTTTAAAAATCATCAAAACTCGATTATCAAGTTTATCATTAAAATTTCGTTTTTTTATCGTTTCCGTCAATGATCCAATTATCTTTAAAGATAATGAAATGCTTGTTCTCATTACTTAAAAACCCATTGCTAACCATGATCCTTTGCGGTGCCAAAGTCAACTTTCGTATGATATGAAAATCGTTTCTGGCCTAGGTTTTCTTTGTTTTATTTTTCAATCGGCACACAAAGGATCATGGTTGAAAATGGCCTGTAAATGGTATAAAATGACTTGATGAAATGTCTTATTTTGAGCACTATTCTAACGACATTGTAAATCTTGCCTAAGAGCCAAGATTTTATAATCTTTCCTCGTTGTTATGACTCAACGGGTACATGCGTTCATTTACAACAATGCTTACTTCTGAATTAAGAAATATTACCGCAAATTGAATTAAAATTTTGTGCTGCTGTGTTGAATCTACAATTTTATAAATACCGGCACATAGGGCGTACTATTTTGCTAGTCAGCTTTGTGCACGTTGCTGGTAAATTTAGAGGACTGCAATCAGGTATCAGAATCACGACTTTCTCTAAACATTTGAACGAAAACAATCAGAAGAAGAATTTTGCTCAGTAAAGCCCTGCCCAAACGATCAAATATTTCAGCCAATATTCGCCCAATAATGGTTGGCATTCAATGTTGGATAATTTGGCCTCACTTGTTTGATCGTTTGGCGACCTGTTGGTCCTGCCAACAAATGTTGGGCCTACCAGCAAATTTTGGGGCTGCCAACGAATTTTGGTGCTGCCAATAAGGTGACCAAATGATCCAACGAGAGTGGCCAAAACATCCAACATTTGACAATCAACCATTGTTGGATCACTGTTGGATCGAGATGTTGGATCGTTTGGTCGGGGTGGCCAATTGATCCAGCATTTCACCGAAAAATTGTTGGGTTAAATGTTGGTGCAAATGTTGGATCGTTTGGCCACCATGTTTGCAGGCCCACCATGTCTGATCAATGTTGGATCAAGATGTTGGATAGTTTGACCAGGGTGGCCAATCGGTCAAACATTTCACCCAACTATTGTTGAGTTAAATATTGGTTCAAATATTGGTTCAAATGTTGGATCGTTTGGCCAGAGCTTAAGAAAATGCAAGTTCACACCACTAGTGTAGAACTACGCACATATTTTCTTGCACTTTAATGCATAAACTGGATGCATTTTGCTGTTAAAATTAGATGTTTGCATGCACGTCTGAAATATTGACACTTTTTCTAAATACTTGAAAGAAAATAACCAAACAAGATTCTTTTTCAGTAAAGAAATGCAAGTTCACACACAAATTTTAGAACCACGCACATATAGACGACAAACTTTTAATTATTTTTTATTAATTAAGACGTTAACTTTTATGTTTGTGCACGTGTCTAAAATTGCCACTTCTCCTAAATACTTGAATAAAACAATCAAGTAATCAAGAGAATTCTTTCAGCAAGAAAAATGCAAGTTCATTCCAAAATTGTAGGAAAACCGACATTCAATACAAACACAAGGCAAACTGTTTTGCTTTTCAAAACGGTGCATTTCGCAGTTGAATTAAGATTATTGCATGCATATCGGAAATCATAACTTTTCCTACATAATATTTGAACGAACATAATCAGCAAGCTTCTTTTAGTAAAGAAATGCGACTTCACACCATAATTGTAGAAAAAACGCACATATAGATAGAAGGTAAAATTTCTTGCAATTTATTGCAATTAAATAAGTTCATTCATTCGCTTAACTTAGATGTTTGCGCACGCGTCTAAAAATCACGACTTTTCTTAAATATTTGGATACCGACAACAAAACAACGTTCTTTTTCAGTGAGGAAATCTACCCGTAGGACGCCCTAAGATTTGTAAAATCTTTACAATTAAGGATACCACAATCTGGCTTAGGAGAAAAACGAATAAACTGTCACCGTGTATTTACCCAACTTATTATTGCGGGTACCTATTGCTGTTTATTATGAGATAAAGCGTCGATCAATGGTCTCAATGTATGCTTTATCTCAATGGTAAATAACGCTATCTATAGATAGTTACGAAGGCTTGTAATGTACTCAATCGGGTAATTTGACAGAGCATACGACAGTTAGAAGGTATCGGGATAACGCAGTACTTGTAAACTTTATTTTGGAATATATCTGAGGCAGCAAGGCAGAGAGTTATACTATTTAGGGGAAGTTGAGTAATTTGGTAATGCATTCAGTCAGGAAATTCAACAGAGCAAGCGACGATAAAATTGATGGTTGGATGGTTTATAGGTAAAGCAAAACAAATAATTTGTACTCTAGATTTTGTTATATGTCAAATACAGCAAATCGAAGAATTACATTATCTTAGAAGGTCCAACAACGTGGGTTTCAACTGATTTCCAGCAGGAAATTCAACAGAGCATGTGGCGATAAAACTGACAGGTAAAGATCTATAGGTAAAGCCAGCCAATTTGTAATCTAGATTTTGGTAATGTCAAATACAGCAAATTGAAGAATTACATTATCTATAGAATGTCCAAGAAAGTGGGTTTCAAATGCTTTCCAACAGGAAATTTAACAGAACATGTGGCGATAAAACTGACAGATAAAAGATCTATAGGTAAAGCCAACCAATTTGTAATCTAGATTTTAGTATATATCAAAGACAATTGAAGAATTGCACTATCTATAGAAGGTGGAGGAAAGTAGGTGTCAAATGCTTTCAATCATGACATTTGACAGAGCATACGGTGGTAAAATTGACAGGTAGAATTTATCAGCATAAGCCAATACACTTGTTAGAATATTTCTAACGCTGCAAATTTGATTTACACACAATTGAACTCAATGCTTCAAGAATAAATGGTGTATCTCTAGATTTAGATCAACAAATTTCCCAGACGCTATATCAAAAAGTATTTGTCGTATATAGGCATGGGCCTGACTTGTGAAAGTGCGTAAATCTGCAGCAAACATCACTTTGGAAGCAAACTTTCATAGGTGGTAATCATGCGTAGGTAGTAAAAGTAGAGTATTCTTAATCGAACAGAAAGTAATCAATGTGGATGCAGATTTTACATGCTATTGCGTGAGAAAAAAAACGTTGCACCTGCTAAATGCAGATGTAATTGAACGATGTCAAAGATTGTTGTCTCGCTCAAGCTATTAATGAAAGTCTACATTGAGTGCAGAAAGCATGTTTATGTGTTTAAGTTGATAATTAGGTGTCGAAAACAGCGATTTGAATATCAGATCAGATTTGAAGCTTTTCTTGGGCTTCAGAAGAACACTGTTCAATGAATTACCTCTTGGGTAATTTTTCCAATTATATTTCGTAGAAGATGGGAAATACACAGTTAGCTCAGATTTCTAGTCTTTATCGATCTGGGTTGTAAAACTATTTTTCTTTATAAAAACAGTTTATCGACTATAGTTTATATTTTATGATTATAGTATATAGTGGGTGAGTCAAAAAAGTTAAAACGTTTCAAAGCCTGTAGTCTGATACATATTCATCAGATTCCTTAAAATTATGACTATATACCAGGTGTCCCAAAAAAAACTACTCCCGATTAAAAAATCACTTTTAAAACCAATCATGAGATGAGCTATATCTGGGAAAATAATTTGGTCTTTGATCTACTTGCCAAAAAAAGAAATTTAAAGATTGGCCATGCAATCAATCTTCGGTGATTTTTCAAACAGGAGTACTTTTTATTGGGACACCCGGTAGTAGATTAGTTTCTTCATTCTTCAAAAAGGTGCTACTGATTTAAATCACCTCGTACTTATCCAATTCTGCTCAAATATCACACGCATTAACTCTTAGTTAATCAAATAACTAAACCAGTACAATTTTCTCAACAGGTTGGTGTTGATGCAGATATGTGCATTTCATTCTAAGACAAGCAGTTATCTGTATAACATTTCTGTAACCGCTGTTTCAACCGACTTCATTGCCGAATCATCAAATTAGAAACAGCTTCAGGCATATCATAAAACAATTTGGTTTCGCGGAGGTACTAGCACTAACAAGCTATATAGATACCTTGAATCAATATAATACAAATCGGTACAAGACATCTGCGAGCGGTTATCCATCGAGTTTGAATTACCAAATTTGGAACAGCTTCAGGTTTACCATAGAAGAACTTAATTTAACAGAAGTACAGTTATTTCCAAGATCTCAGGTACTTTGCGGCAGTAAAACTCGTCTCTGTTTAACACATTTTCAATCGCGGTTCAGAAGAGTTCATTGGTGACTCATAAAGTTAAATAAGCACCAAGCAGAATATCAAATAAACTATCTTTACAGAGACGCAATCACCAATAAGTTATCTGCATTAGTAGAACAAATATATGTACATCACATCTGCACCGATGTTTAATTAAGTTTATTGGGGACTCACAGAGTTAAACAAGCTTCAAGCAGAATATTAAATAGCTTAATTATATGGAGATACAATCACCAAAAACTTGTCATTGTTTAAACGTATATCTGTATCACACATCGACACCGAAGTTTGATTGAGTTCATTGAAGAATCACAAAGTTAAAGAAGCTTTAAGCAGAATATTAAATAGCTTAATTATAGGGAGATACAATCACCAAAAACTCATCTGGTACCCTCTGCGTTGGTATAACATACATCTATGCGTTACACGACGGCACCGAAGATTGATTGAATTTATTGAAGAATCACAAAGTTAAAGAAGCTTCAAGCACAAAGTTAAATAACTTATTTATTCGGAGATAGATCAATAACAAGTTATCCGGAAACGCTGTTTGATTGGGTTCATTAAAGAATCACCAAGTTAGATACACTTTAAATCAAAATATTCAACCAAAAAGCAACATATACGGAGGAAAAGGTTCGAACTAATGTTTTCTTGCAGAAGGTAACCGGTATCAGTCTTAACACAAAATGAAGTCCGTCTTCCCCATTGTTTTCTTCCTTTTCGGCTTGATTGCAACGAGAACTGGCCAAACTGGTACAAATTTCACCACAACGGCACAGACAAGCCTATGCAACTACACCCAACAACCTACAGCAAGCTTAAAAGGCCCGTGCAACACTACCCAAGAAGGTGGCCACGTCAAATGCAATCAGAGCAATGCTAACCAAAAAAACAAACCCAAAACACTTCAGTTTTCTGCGCTAATTACGGCAGAGGTAACAATGTCTGCATTGGTTTTCATCGTCGGCGTGACGGGCAATATGCTGGTGATATTAACCGTCACATCCAAACGCATGCGGTCTGTGCGAAATTTGCTGATCGGAAACCTGGCAATAACAGATCTAATAATGTTGACTGTATGCTTGCCGGTAATGGTGACTCGTCTGTTTGCATCGTGGCCATTCGGGCGGTTCATATGCAGTTATTTTTTCCCGCTGACGGATGTTGTCGTTTCTGTGTCAATTTGGACGATCTGCATCATCACATTTGATCGATTCCGCGCGATCGTTTACCCATTCGCGCAAAAGATGTCCCTGACAATTACTATAATAGTCATGGTGGTAATATGGGTACTGTCGTACATAGTGGTCGCGATACCGCTTATTAAATTAATGGAAATTCAGTTTAATGGTGACACTATGATTTGCACGCCTGCCTGGCCGAGCAAGAGCTACGAGCAAGGATACCGCTTGATGATCTTAATTGTTCTCTACATCATTCCAGTGGGCCTTATCTTCTTCTGCTTTATATGCATTGTGTTTAAGATCAGAAATAACATGCGATTTGCGAGACTAACCGTGCGTGATTCGCGGAGTCTAGCGACCGTCCGAAGAAGATCGCGCGTCGTTGTCATGATGTTTGTTATCTTCATAACATTCACGATTTGTCTGTTACCAATTCACTTCGTTCTAACTTTGGTCGTCTTTTACCCGCCAGCATTAAAATGGCCGTCGATCCTGAAGCTATTTCGCGCGGCACTTTTGATTCTAGTCGCTAACAGCGGCATGAATCCGATCATATTGTACAAGCTAAGCAGCGAATATCGACGTGGCTTTAGAGAGCATTGCATCTTTGTATCATTGTATGTGAGAATGAAAGAGAGACGCAGGCAAGCATCTAAGAAGTCAGAAGAGAGCCAACGCATGATGGCCTGCGTTAATTCAGCGCAACATCCTGCACAACAGACTCGCAACAAATACGAAGCTTTGAAATTAAGTCAAGAGCATTCGAGTAAAGAGGGCTCTAGTAAGCATGAGGATGTCACTAAAGAAAGATCCAGCAAGCACGATGAAGATTCCAATGCAAATTCGCAGGAACATAATTCTGAAACAGTCATTTGAAGATACATTGTGGTCAATGTTGTTGGTTCCGGTTTGGAAGAAAACAATCTTGTTGCATCCAGTACGTGCAAAAACGGTCACCAGTCAGAAATCCATACGTAACTTGCTTATTATAAAGCCTGTAATCTAATGAATTATTCACACTGACTTTAAACCGGTTTTAGAGCAGTATAAACACTAGTAGCTTTATTGAAAAACCGGTTTTAGAGCAGTATGAACACTAGTAGCTTTATTGAAAACCCGGTTTTAGGGCAGTATAAGCATCAGCAGCTTTATTGAAAATGCTTGGATTAAACCAGGTTTATGCATTAAAATTCTGGCCTAACGTGGATAAATTTAATCCTACAGGTAACCTGGTCTAGTCTAAACTTGAATAAACTGCTCACTGTAAATGCAGTATAATACTGTTTAGATGTACCGAGTGACCCAAAAAATCTTCACCAGCGAGCGCACGCTTGCACCAAGCTTCTTGAAATCAAAATTGTCACATTGTCACATGTTTTGTATTGACCAAGCAATCTCAAAAGGTAACTGGGCTTTCGAACTAAATACTGATGAACCAGGGGCGGTGCCAGCCCTGAAAAAATGCCGTGGACTAGGGATAGAATTGATTGCCAGAAGGTATACCTAATGCCTTTTACATCGTTTTTGCTTAAGAATAAATACCAGTGGGGTGGACATGTCCACCCCAGTCCACCCCCTGGCGCCGCCCTTGGATGAAACGTTTAGTTGATAATGTTTGGTCTCAGTAAGCAAGACGCGATATAGCTCAGGAAGTTTGTTTTGTGTCACCCGGTATCACATGAGCGGATTTTGTTCGCTTTTATAACAACAAATAACAACAGACCTGTAATCTGTCTATGATATCATTTATCGTATTCATAGTCTGTATTGACAGACCGTCTGTGAACGACGGCTAATTCATACTGTAAATACCAGGTGACCCAATAAAAAGTGTAACTTTCTGAAAAGTCACCCAAATTTGATTGGGTTACCTGTTCTAAAAACTTTTTTTTTCGGCTTGAAAACCATATTTTGAGCAATAGTGTTTTAAAAAAACATGGTATTGTTAGTTAAAATGCTATAAACTGTGATTTGATATGAATGTCGAGCCCTTCATGATCTGTACTTTGTACATAAGCAACCGATTTTAGTGGTGCAGCGTGATTTAAACTCGTGATCAGCGATGTCAGAGTATGTTTCAAAATTAGGTAGCCCGTCAAAGCACAAATCCCCGCAAATTCAAATCCATTTCAAGTTTTTGCCACATTTCAAATGAATTGGATCTTTGACAAAAGAGCAGCAAAGCTTATTTTTAAGATCGATGATATAACCAAATTTAGGAGATTTTTCAAAAATTCTACTTTTTATTGGGTCACCCAGTATATTTAATAAAACATTAAATGCTTAAAGTAGATAGAGGCTACGTCAAAAAAGCATTAGCGTTTACAGAAATGTGCGTCTATGGATCATGCGCTAAAATCAGTAAAAACTAGATCACTTTATGACGAAATGGCTGACTTACACTTGAGAATCATTTCAACATAATCGGTAATACTGTTCCAGAGTTATAGGCAATATTGCTTGTAAGCAGTTTCGAAAAGACCTGAAAAATTAGAGCTGCAAAGCAAAAACCCACATAAAAGTACCTGTGATTTTCTGTCGGGCTGAAATGGTTCCTTTACATTCATATAATGGTTCTTAGATATTCGATATGTTGAAAATTATCATAAAAAGATAAAGTATTTAAAGTATAAATCTGTGGGGTATTTGCAAATAGAATTGTAGTCAGTTGTATAACTTATCATTGTATATGAAACTAAACTGAAGAAACTTCTGGTGCATTGNCCTGGCAACGCTACTGGCTTAATTGTTCCTTATGCTGACATCTAGTGTCGTATCTGCTCTTACTGCCAAAGATCGGCAGGTTTGGATTTTTCACTACTTTTAACGTGATGTCTTCTTCTCCTATAATTCCATCGCATTGTTTTGCGAGTTGTTACTGATAAATGTCAAATTCGAGGCTCGACCGGGCGAAGAGCTTTGTCTGTGTAGTATCAATTTTGATTTCCCCATACAAACAAACAATTTTGGCGCCCCCTTAACGTTACCAGCGCCTACATTCAGGGGGGGCCATGGCCCCCCCGGCCCCCCCTGCCACCACGCCACTGCTGTTCCAGAGTTATAGGCAATATTGCTTGTAAGCAGTTTCGAAAAGACCTGAAAAATTAGAGCTGCAAAGCAAAAACCCACATAAAAGTACCTGTGATTTTCTGTCGGGCTGAAATGGTTCCTTTACATTCATATAATGGTTCTTAGATATTCGATATGTTGAAAATTATCATAAAAAGATAAAGTATTTAAAGTATAAATCTGTGGGGTATTTGCAAATAGAATTGTAGTCAGTTGTATAACTTATCATTCTATATGAAACTAAACTGAAGAAACTTCTGGTGCATTGTTCGTAATCCTTCATTTCAACAAAGACTACACTTTTTTAGGTCACTATATTGAACATTATAATAAAAAGATAAAATAATAAAAGTATAAATTTATGGGGTATTTGCAAATAAAACTGTAGTCAGTTATATAACTTATCATTGTATATGAAACTAAACTGAAGAAACTTTAGTGAATTGCTCGTGATCCTTCATTTCAACAAAGAGTTACACTTTTTTGGGTCACTCACTCGGTATATTGAACATTATAATAAAAAGATAAAATAATTAAAGTATAAATGTATGGGGTATTCGCAAATAGAACTGTAGTCACTTGTATAACTTATCATTGTATATGAAACCAAACTCACCAAACTGAAGAAACTTTAGTGAATTGTTCGTGATCCTTCGTTTGAACAGACTACACTTTTTTGGGTCAACTCGGTATGTTGAAAATTATAATGAAATTATAAAGATCTTAACCCTATCCAGAATAGGCTTTATTCTCAAAGTGCTAGAGACTCGAAACTTGGCACAAGTAACAGACACGATATGGCAAACAGTATGACGTCATTTTTTTGTTTATGTCACGTGGTTAAGTGCTGACGTCAGCAAATATTGCTAAATTAGGTGTAAAACCACACAGACTTTGACATGTTGTATCTCCAAACCAAGTAAAGATATTGATATAAGATTTAAAACAAATACACAAATTGTATCCTTGTTATTCCTCCTTAAAATTTTTGCAAGGTATTAATAATATTCTTGCTGATGACAGCACTTATTTATTTTGTTCGCGAAAAAAAGAAATTGTTGCCAAAAATTGGTTACAAATTGGTTAAAAAAATCGCAAAAAATGCTAATTATGGGTAAAAGAACCCGTAGTGATTTTCCACGCAGCTCCTTTAGTACTTCTAGAATAACCTAGTTTTTTTGTGACTTTCAGTTTCTATTTAGGAGACATCCTGTCATCTCAATTTCAAAAATTTTGATACTGGTTCAGGGGGTAATTGCATACTTTTAAATTGAGTGCTCGGCATACCTTTTAAGCAATAACATTGGAACAACTGTCTCTATAGTAATGAAACAAACATAGCTGATCTCCCCTTGAGAAGGGCTTTCATTTTATATATAGTTTGTTGATTTTTGGTGACGTCATCACTAATTCGTTGTTGGACTTTGCGTACTAACGAAAAACCATCTTAAACTTCATTTTTAGAAAAATGAGCCAATTCATACGATGCAGCGGGTGCCTCCCCTAGTCTGGATAGGGTTAAAGTATAAATTTTTGCGGTATTTGCAAATAGAACTGTAATAAGTTATATAACTTATTATAGCATAGGAAACTAAACTTAAAACTTCTGGTGCATGGTTCGTGATGCTTTATGTCAGCAAAGGGACACACTTTTTTGGGTTACCCGATATTTTGAACATTATGATAAAAAGATACAGTATTTGAAATATAAATCTATGGGGTATTTGCAAATAGAACTGTTGGTTCGTGATGCTTTATTTTAGCAAACGGACACATTTTTTCGGTCATCTGACATACGTTGTAATAAAAGATAACATATTTAAAGTGCCGGGTGTCCCAAATAAAAGGTAACAGATTTGATCAGGGATAGCGATGTCAATTAAGCTCCGATCGATTAGCATTAAGTTTTAAACCAATCCTGAAAAGTCTATATTGCTCCATTTTACTTGGTACACAAAGAAGCTGCTGCATAATCGTATCCACATGGCATTCTCATTCAGCCCTGGATTACTAGCAAATGTTATCAAAGATTTTAGGCCTTTTTTGAAGGATTTTGAGAAGAAACAGTTGTATGAAAATGCTTATAACTTGAGAACGATATGACCGATTTTGACAAACTAAATTTGAGTGTCTACGTTGATATCTTACCTACACAAATATAATCAGTTTATAGCAATCTAATAAATCATCATCATCATCATCATCATCATCATCACCATCATCATCATCATCATCATCATCATCATCATCATCATCATCATCATCATCATCATCATCATCATCATCATCATCATCATAAAATATTTTGTTTACGCAGGTGAAAACTAAGTCAGCTTTCGCTGATGTTACCTGCGACAAACCTGCGACAAAAGTTAAAACAATTCTGAAAAATTTTCATAATTTCTGAAAAAGTATAAAGAAAAGATACCTAGAACTACAATCTTGTTAAAAACCTAAAAACTAAAATTACAGTTAAAACAAGTTAATTGTTCATGTACAGCAATAAAAATGATAATAATAATAATAAAAAGACATTAGCATCAAAAGTAGCCAAAGTCTATGTCCTTATTCCTTATCAAACAAAATCCTTTTTTCTATTGAGAGTTTGCATATATCTTTCTGTTTCTTCAAATTACGTTTAAAAGAATCTATGTTGTGTTGTCCTTTCAGTTCCTTGTTGATAGAGTTCCACAGAACAGCACCTCTGTATCTCAAAGAGTTTCTACCAATTTCTCTTTGGTATCTTTTCATATTAAATTGCATTGAATTTCAGAGGTCATTTGGGGTCATTTGATTTCTTGGTATAATCTTTATAAATCCCATTATGGCAAGTTTTGTAATATATCTTATGCATCCATGTTAATAAATGCTTTTTGTAAATGGAAAGCGACATGCTTTCAAGCATCAACATTGTTATGGCTAGCACAGTATTATGCTACTACTGTAAAAGGAAGAAACTGATTGTTTGAAGATGATCATTTTATGGTGAGGCGGTGTGCCTTGTCAAAGAAATGACTTTACCGACCAACTTCAAAGATACGCTGTTCAATCAAACAATCATAGTTTGTTTAAACGTGTGGTTATGCCTGGTTGTCGTATGTACCTGCATCACATATCTATAAGTACCGGCAGTCTTTTACGAACATATAATATGAAAATTAGCGAGTAAATAANCATTATAATAAAAAGATAAAATAATTAAAGTATAAATGTATGGGGTATTTGCAAATAGAACTGTAGTCAGTTGTATAAATTATCATTGTATATGAAACTAAACTGAAGAAACTTTAGTGAATTGCTCGTGATCCTTCATTTCAACAAAGAGTTACACTTTTTTGGGTCACTCACTCGGTATATTGAACATTATAATAAAAAGATAAAATAATTAAAGTATAAATGTATGGGGTATTCGCAAATAGAACTGTAGTCAGTTGTATAACTTATCATTGTATATGAAACTAAACTGAAGAAACTTTAGTGAATTGCTCGTGATCCTTCATTTGAACAGACTACACTTTTTTGGGTCACCTCGGTATGTTGAAAATTATGATAAAAAGATAAAGATCTTAACCCTATCCAGAATAGGCTTTATTCTCAAAGTGCTAGAGACTCGAAACTTGGCACAAGTAACAAACACGATATGGCAAACAGTATGACGTCATTTGTTTTGTTTATGTCACGTTGTTAAGTGGTGACGTCAGCAAATATTGCTAAATTAGGTGTAAAACCACACAGACTTCTATCGCAATTATCGCAAATGAAGGCTTTGTCGTTCATGCAACGGGTGTTTATATCGAATGAAGTTTACCCAGTTTCCACGATATGGTGCCCTTATTTCACATCTCACAAGTTTATCATTTATTATTTACAGCTTATTGCATCTACTTCAAAAAAATTTGGTAAACACATTGATTTCCTATCATAGTATCTGCTTTAGGTAATCATTTCACAATTCTGACAGTTTTTAAAAGTTTATCTGCACATATTGCAATGCAGCAAAAGGGCACCTATAACTATCTAAAAATCATCATCATCATCATCATCATCATCATCATCATCATCATCATCATCATCATCATCATCATCATCATCATAAAATATTTGTTTACGCAGGTGAAACTAAGTCAGCTTTCGCTGATGTTACCTGCGACAAACCTGCGACAAAAGTTAAAAAAACTCATAATTTCTGAAAAAGTATAAAGAAAAGATACCTAGAATTACAATCTTGTTAAAAACCTAAAAATTAAAATTACAGTTAAAACAAGTTAATTGTTCATGTACAGCAATAACAATGATAATAATAATAATAATAATAAAAAGACATTAGCATCAAAAGTAGCCAAAGTCTATGTCCTTATTCCTTATCAAACAAAATCCTTTTTTCTATTGAGAGTTTGCATATATCTTTCTGTTTCTTCAAATTACGTTTAAAAGTATGTTGTGTTGTCCTTTCAGTTCCTTGTTGATAGAGTTCCACAGAACAGCACCTCTGTATCTCAAAGAGTTTCTACCAATTTCTCTTTGGTATCTTTTCATATTAAATTGCATTGAATTTCAGAGGTCATTTGGGGTCATTTGCTTTCTTGGTATAATCTTTATAAATCCCATTATGGCAAGTTTTGTAATATATCTTATGCATCCATGTTAATAAATGCTTTTTGTATATGTAAAAAAGAAAANCATCAAAAGTAGCCAAAGTCTATGTCCTTATTCCTTATCAAACAAAATCCTTTTTTCTATTGAGAGTTTGCATATATCTTTCTGTTTCTTCAAATTACGTTTAAAAGTATGTTGTGTTGTCCTTTCAGTTCCTTGTTGATAGAGTTCCACAGAACAGCACCTCTGTATCTCAAAGAGTTTCTACCAATTTCTCTTTGGTATCTTTTCATATTAAATTGCATTGAATTTCAGAGGTCATTTGGGGTCATTTGCTTTCTTGGTATAATCTTTATAAATCCCATTATGGCAAGTTTTGTAATATATCTTATGCATCCATGTTAATAAATGCTTTTTGTATATGTAAAAAAGAAAATAGCGATTGGAAAGCGACATGCTTTCAAGCATCAACATTGTTATGGCTAGCACAGTATTATGCTACTACTGTAAAAGGAAGAAACTGATTGTTTGAAGATGATCATTTTATGGTGAGACGGTGTGCCTTGTCAAGGAAATGACTTTACCGACCAACTTCAAAGATACGCTGTTCAATCAAACAATCATAGTTTGTTTAAACGTGTGGTTATGCCTGGTTGTCGTATGTACCTGCATCACATATCTATAAGTACCGGCAGTCTTTTACGAACATATAATATGAAAATTAGCGAGTAAATAAAACTGCCTGTTGATAATGACAAAAATACTATCTATTCCCAGCGGTATATGCTATGTATTTTACAACACAAACGCACGCCTCTTCCTCTACTGCTAATTCTAAGACATGGACGTGACCAAAGCATCTGGATTTTAAATAAATACATGTTATCTCGTGTAATCTTGATTGCTGCAGTGGGAATCTGAAAGATTTTGTCTGCCGTCTATTTGAAACAAATGACGGTCGAGTCAGGGAAATCTTAAGTGTCTCTATGTTAGCATTTGAACTGTTTTTGAGAGCCCAGTTGTTAACTGTGTCTCTGTCAGAGATCTCTGTTAGCATATCAAGTGGCTCATTACAGAAGCCGAGTTGACAACCACCTACGGGCCATTAAAGGGAATGTAAGCATATAAAGTGGCTCAAGCCAGTTGCGGTCTATCAGATATCAGTATTTCCTGTTGACGTAGATCATTTACCCAAAAATAGTTCGGCACGTGTCACAGACTATTGTCTTTAGCTATTTTTATCCAAGGCTTTTATATGCTTAGATTCCCTTTAATATCCCAGGACCTTACGACGCCATTTACACGCGAGGCCTACCCGTACCGGTTGAGTAAGAGAAATGTTTAGACGTTTTAAATGCTGTAGCTTCCAAACTATTCATCAGATTCCCATAAACTGATAATATTTGAACACCTAACAAGTCAACTTACAAACATAAACATAGTTTGCTAGAATCGGTCCTATAATTTTCAAGTTATACAAGCGGTTTTATAAAAATGGTTCAGCTCGAAATTCTTCAAAACAAGTTTAGAATCCTTGTTCAAATTTGCTAACAATCCAGCCTCATGATGATAGAAAACAAGCGAAAAAGGCTGAATGACAGTCCAAAATGTGTAATGCTATCCAATGCTATGCAGCAGGCTCTTTGTGTACCCAGTAACCAATAGACTTTGATTATGATAGATGTGGGGGGGGGGGGGATTTTAGTAAATCTAATCAAGGATTTCGGGCCTGTTTTAGAGGATATTAAGATGACAATTTTTTATAAAATTGCTTGTAACTTGAGAACGATGCGACCGATTTTTGACAAAGTACATTTTTGTACCTAAGTTGACATTTTAGCTACACAAATATTGTCAGTTTATAGGAATCCAATGAATAGTTTAAGCTTTCAAAGGTCCAAGCATTTTTCTGGCTTACTCGATACGAAACGAATAAAAACAGCCATATCACTGAGCCGAAAACAGGGCTTTCAAATGGACAAATTTCGTCTGAATCGTAGACTGCAAAGTATAGTAATTTTCATGACATGTAGAGCTTTTAGGATCCATCGTTGATCGTAGAAATTTGTCACAATGACAATGCGCATATGATTTTCACTAAAGGTGCATGGCTTTAACCCTATTACTACCGGGGGGGGGGGGGGGGGGCGCGGCAAATATTATCTGATGTAGTGTCGTCACTTCGAAAGATAAAGAGCCGGGGTTTTTTTTACTTTTCCTAAAATTTAAAAAGCCAATAAAAAATTTATTTTTTTTTTTAAATTGGTAGACAT
>REGM01000193.1:345743-366668 GCA_004194415.1 Aurelia aurita | reverse complement strand
TTTTTGTCAAATATGGTTCTCTGGATCATTTTAAATGACTTTAAGGCATTTTAGAGTATTTTCATCAGTAATTAGGGCTTTTAATGAAAGAATGAAAAACCGGTGTAACTAAATAATGAATAAATGAAATAAATAATGAGTTTAAATAGATATTATATTGCTGATTTTTGCTCCTTAATGATTTGTGATACATTCTAGAGCCATTATGAAAGGAATTATTAAATAAAACCTTAGATATTGCTAATTTTGACAATAGTTAGAAAATATCGCATTTTTCCGCCATTATGACGTCATAGTGACGTCATGGATGTACCCCCGGTACTACAAGGGTCCAAAAAGCCCGGTATTAATAGGGTTAAAGGGAATAAACGGAGCCAAAAGCTACACATGCCTAAGTCCAAAATTAGCTTATTGTATATGATGATCTCGAAATGTGCGAGGGCATTGTCTAGCCAAAGAATGTATAGCAGGTGTATGCGTTTTCTTCGGTAGGCGTTGTGGTGCCATGTTGTAATCCACTGACTTTGCAGCCAGGACAGTCGGGCGGACGAGGTTCAAACCCCATCAGCACCTCTTGAGCATCATGACAACGGGTCGTGGCCTTGATTAGCGGTTAGCTACTTCTGCGATCCCAGCGCCTTTGGCCTACGAGTAGACTCATTATCCAAAAGAAGAAAGGGCCTACGAAACAACGAGCAACAGCTTGCTACGGCTGCCCAATTAATTATGTTCCTCTATTCAATTAATGTGTGATACGCGTCTCAACAAAGGCAGCATAAATTAAGTTTCCAGAATTCTGGAGACCACTGTAGCAAGCTTTTGCTCTTTGTTTCATAGACCCTTTCTTATTTTGGATAATGGGTCTACGCGTAGGCTAACCCTTGGCGCTAAAAACCGCAACTTCACCTTCACCTATTGGTTTTGCCACTCAGCTCCGCTCGTTCACTTTAAAGGGGTTTAATCAATAAAATATGTTCCATACCGGGTAACCCAATGAAAAGTGAAATTGTTTGAAAAATCGCCAAAATTCAATCATGCAATCGATCTTGAAAATTACTTCTTGTGCAGTTATGTTAAGGACCAAATTAATTTCAGAGATAATTAGCTATGAGGGAAAAAGAAGATGAAAGTATAGTTTGAAAAGCCATATTTGATGCTAAAGTATTTCATAAAACATAGAATTTTAGCCAAAACACATACGAGTCCTAAATGATATAANCAACTTCACCTTCACCTATTGGTTTTGCCACTCAGCTCTGCTCGTTCACTTTAAAGGGGTTTAATCAATAAAATATGTTCCATACCGGGTAACCCAATGAAAAGTGAAATTGTTTGAAAAATCGCCAAAATTCAATCATGCAATCGATCTTGAAAATTACTTCTTGTGCAGTTATGTTAAGGACCAAATTAATTGCAGAGATAATTAGCTATGAGGGAAAAAGAAGATGAAAGTATAGTTTGAAAAGCCATATTTGATGCTAAAGTATTTCATAAAACATAGAATTTTAGCCAAAACACATTTTGCGATATCATACGAGTCCTAAATGATATAATAATTGTATTAACCACGTAAACAACCAAGTTAAGTGGTGGTGTGAAATAAAAATTCAACTCGATAATCATCTCTTGCAAATTCAGGGCATGCTGGTGGCACGAAGCATAAATGCTAAGCTATTTTGAGACTTTGCTATACCACTGAAGCTAATTAATCCTGGACAGAGGAGAAGCACACAAAGAAATTGTCAATAGATGTAATACAATCAAATTTTGGTGATTTGTCAAAAATTCCACGTTCTTGAGTCGACCGGTACATCGGCAGCTAAAAGGCACACACGGATGATGAGTCATATGCAAAATCCGAATTTATATGTTGCGTGAAAATTCAATTCAGGAGCTATTTTAGCCCCCCCCCCCGGTCCAGATAGGATTAAGGCAGATAATAAGCAAAAAATCGGAAATTATGTTGATCACGTGACCATCCGTGTGGGCCTTTAAAGGGGTCTTTGCAACTTGCATACCTTGCACGTGCCATCTCTTTCCTGTCGGCTATTTTAGTGGACCACTAAAATTGGAACAACAAAGAGACCACAAAAGGATGTTTTCACAAAGCATGCCGGTTGCAAATGCCTCTTAAAAAAAGGTCAGACATTGTAACAGCAGCCTATGTTGCTTTGTCTTCACAAGCCAGTACAAAGAACTTAATGGTTGCAGACAAAAGATGCTCCGAAAACTAAGTAGCTATATAGCTCACTCATTGTGTTTGCCAACAATCGTCGTCAAGAGAAGGCATGACCACATATCGAAAGAAGCAGGATACAAGTTTCAGCTTAAAAGGATCTTCTCGCTTTATCCCGTATTTGATGCGCTGAATGCTATGAATGACAAATGCTAAATCATGACCCAATTTCATCAACAAATAATTCATCTGCGATGTTATCGAAAGTGAGGTCTCTTCAAAATTTGCGCGATGTTTATACAGTTTTACGTTTACAAGCTGCCAAAACAATTTATCTTAACATTGCTTCAAAACATTTCATAAAGAATTATAAAATTGCAGAATTTTGCAATTTTAGATTTAGCAAAATCAAACAAACTCTACGTTATTGCCTTTACGCCCATGCCTACAGATTCGATTCTAATCCGCAACGACGTTTTTCATATAAATGATGCTGAAAAGTTAATCATTAAGATTTTGACGAATTTTAGAGTATGGAAATCGATTGAAAAGTTCATCTTCGTATGTGCAGAGTCTATGGGTCAGCTAATGCTTAATGGTCGAAATGAATGTTACAAAATGTCCACTTTAACCAAGAGGAAGATTACAATAAATCTGAAGATTACATCTCAAGTGTTAAAAATTTAAGTCTTGACCAGAGAAAAAGAAGAAAAGGCCCCTCAGAGATGTTAAGCACACTTCAAATATAAAGTGATTTGCTTTTTCCAACACCAACCAACAGTGGTGTTCTCTCATCATAGGGGCCTAAGCTTGGGCTGTTAGTGTATTCACCAAAGTTTGCACGATCCCCAGTTGGGGGTTGAAAGAAACAAAGAAGCCAGATTTCTTCCACAAGCCAATGCACTAATTTTCCATACCAATATGCGATTCCCCCAAATATTCAGTCTCGACCATATCAGCATGAAAAGGTTCTACCAAAGAAGTGGAGGGTGGGCAGGACAAGCAAAATCAGTCACCAGCAATGAACTTGCTGCTCTTGGTTGTGTTGGAATCGACTGGCGAATAAAACTAATTTACAAATTCATTTATACAAATTAAAGACACTTGCTACCCTGTATTAAGTATCAAATCATCAAAATGTGCCTATGCTAGTGGGCTCAAAGTCCTCCCCTCCCTCCCAATTTCCCGAGAGACAAATTGATTTCAGAGAAAGTATTAAGGAACTATTCTATTCTTGCTCCGTAAAGTAAAGGATATCAAGTTACAATTTTAAAAGTTGCATTTGTCAAGCCTGAAAGGTCGACCAACGAGAAAAGCGACCAGCGATTTTTTATATTGTAGATATCTGAATATAAGATATATTTAAAAAATTCAGATGCTTGCACTCTTGAGCCAAAAGTTTCTCAAATTTTGCCAAAGCATTCAAACTCCATCCCAAAATTTACTTGATAAAACCAAAATAAGCAGGTCTATTTTCTGCGTCTCTTCCTGTATATTTATGTTTTTATTTCACCTGGCCATCTTAGAGGAAAGCACATGAAAAGCATTAAAACAATTCTCTCTAAATATTTGACACCTATGCTTGAATTATTTAGTCAATGAAGACAGGCTGTATCTACTTTTGTATATGGAGATCAATTATCTTGATAATATTTGCATCGTTGGCAAACAGAACTAACAATACTGCTTCAGACAAGAAACAAAACAATGGAATTGCAATCCGTCTGCACACGCCAAGTTTTATTATTATTATTATTATTAAAAGAATGGCATGTTAAAGTGCTAGATGCAGAAAACATATTATTTCTATGGCTTTTGCCTAATGCATGCCCTCTTAATTGCATTATTTATAAACATTTGATCCAAGACTTAAGAACCTTCGCAAGGCAAAGCTCTAAAAGTGATAGTTCTTAATTGTATTGAGCCTACTCATAAAGACTTCGTGAAAATAAGCTATTCCACATATTTATCCACAGAGATATCTTAAAGCACCCATACCTCAAATAAAAGATAAAGTTTTGTAAGAAATTTTCCCAGCAGTACCGCAAGTCGCATCTTACGCCGCGCCGGTATCCTCATTTTCTCGTCATTGAAAAATACTATACTAAAGATGAGAGAAGAAAACATCGTAATACTAGGCGAATTTATTTATTCAAGGGCTTTTGTAAGGATTGTGCCCTTGGATCTAAAAATACTTTAATCCCTTAGAAGCAAATTTGAGAAAGAAGACAATTTTTATAAGTTTGTAAAAGCGATAGATCATACAGACTGTGAAGAGCAAAGCAATCAAAGGACTTAGCACGATGTACAAATTTAAATATCAGCTATCTTAGTTCTATTTCTAAGACATATCTTCGTAATCTTAATTTTGTAGATTAAATGGAAGTGCAAAAAAAGTTGGAAAAGATTCATCCCTATTGTTGATTTTGATTTTAATTAATATTATTATATTACTATAATTACTTCTGCAAACAGAAGTCAATACCAATCTTTCTGACAATAACACCTGTGATTTCCTGTTTCCAAATTCTATTTGTACAATGTTCAAGTTCTTTTTTTAAGTTCCGTATTTTTTAAGTTCCGTTTCGCTACATAAAATGTCATTCGATTATTTTCATTCGAAACCATATAAATTTCATCAAGATATTATCCGTAGTGCGCTATAGTCGAGAGAAGATGCAGACATGGCAGGGCTCATAGATTCATGTTTTATCATTTTTTGCGTCTAGTAAATAAAATATCATTTAAAATTATAACAATTATTTTAAAATGAGGCATACGACATGGAATATCAGGATGTAAATGATGGATAAATACAGAGTAAGTAAAAACAATTACAGCTTTGATGAATCATCAAAAATTGCTTCTGCTGCTAAGATAAAGACCGTTTGAAAATTGATGCCAGCGTGTTGGCTTTTCAAACAATGGAGTTTCTTTCTACCTAACTCGATATTTGACATGAAAATTATTCTCTTCGTGTATCTGGGGACATTTAATGACAATCTTCAACTTAAAATCTGCACATTCTTAGATATGATGAGAGCCTACATTCAGGAATTCTATTAAATTTCACCAACAATGGGCGTGTCCTTTTTTTAAGTAATACTGCCTTCTATATTATTTAAAATGATGACAATTCATTGTCTCACCTTCTTCAGCGAATTAAAATTTTCTTCTTTAAATTATTTATGAGGACATTCACATTCAGTTCACGTCTCACAGCTTCGCTTTTGGTGGCTGGAGCTCTTTCAGTTTCAAAGCAAGACCAATGTTTCCACTGATCTTCACCTTGCCTTGCATAAATGCCTGCAGGGGTAAGAAAAGTTACGTCAGTCAACTTTTTTCACCCGCAAAATAAATCTACAAAATGCGCCTCTAAATTATTTATAGACTTCAACTTTTGAATCTTCTATTTCGCATACAGTCAAACTCGCTCGCATAAGTAAGATTATTCATAAATCGGACAAAAAATCAGTCCAAGGCCTATGGCATAATCTTTTCAAATTTCTTCGCCAAAGTCGCATTTTCCAAGTCGGATATTTGCGGAAGTCGGATCTTTGTTAAGGTCAGTGAGTAAATAATATTGTGTGAAACTTGGTAGTTTTGGAACAACACATGCGCATACAAAATTAAAAGTACTATCTCTCAGAATGATATGGTCTGAATGCATACAAAAAATTTCGAGATCAGTTACAAAATCAAATCTATATGATGTTTCAAAAGTTGCAGTTTTTGTAACAGAAGCTTTACTTCAAGGGGGCAAGAAGAGACCTTCTCACAAATTACGTCACTATTTTTTAAATACAACCTTTTCCTCGATATAACGTGGAGCTAAATCCCAAAAGTGTTCATTGCTCTCAGCAGCGCATAGAATGGGTTTGTACGCGTATTTGCATCAAAATAGGCACACTGTAGATGTTTTGCTGTGCTGGGATTTGCAACCTTTGCCTCGAATTGAAAAAAAAGTTTTGTGAGAAGGTCTACTGACAGTTTGGACCAATGTCGATCCACACTTACCATTTGAGGATTCAATTTTCCTGTCATCAGCTTCATACAATCTTCGTCGTTCATTTTGAATGTTACATCGGCTTTTATATCTGCAGACAAATAAACAATGATTAGTTTGAAACTGAGAAACAAGCAGGCAACTAAACAATGAAGTGAAGAGACCGCAAATAATCAATTACAAGACAGTCGGATGCCCTCTCCAGTTTAAAAGGGGAATTAAAATCTGGAAAGGAGAGGATTGCAGTTGTTGATTATGTAGACCTTTCGTGGATCAGGTTGGATTCTTGACTTGATAGAAATGTCATCGCTGAGAAAAAGCGTAAATAACCTGTAAATCTGATTTGCTATTGTATTTTTGTAGCTATTTATCTTAAATTGTATGTTTTTAATATATTTTCGTTCTCACTTTTCTTTTGTAGATGGTAGGCTTGAATTAGCTCTTATTTTATAGCTATTTTGTACTTTTATGCCTACTGTAAANTCAGCAGCGCATAGAATGGGTTTGTACGCGTATTTGCATCAAAATAGGCACACTGTAGATGTTTTGCTGTGCTGGGATTTGCAACCTTTGCCTCGAATTGAAAAAAAGTTTTGTGAGAAGGTCTACTGACAGTTTGGACCAATGTCGATCCACACTTACCATTTGAGGATTCAATTTTCCTGTCATCAGCTTCATACAATCTTCGTCGTTCATTTTGAATGTTACATCGGCTTTTATATCTGCAGACAAATAAACAATGATTAGTTTGAAACTGAGAAACAAGCAGGCAACTAAACAATGAAGTGAAGAGACCGCAAATAATCAATTACAATACAGTCGGATGCCCTCTCCAGTTTTAAAAGGGGAATCAAAATCTGGCAAGGAGAGGATTGCAGTTGTTGATTATGTAGACCTTTCGTGGCTCAGGTTGGATTCTTGACTTGATAGAAATGTCATCGCTGAGAAAAAGCGTAAATAACCTGTAAATCTGATTTGCTATTGTATTCTTGTAGCTATTTATCTTAAATTGTATGTTTTTAATATATTTTCGTTCTCACTTTCCTTTTGTAAATAGTAGGCTTGAATTAGCTCTTATTTTATAGCTATTTTGTACTTTTATGCCTACTGTAAATAAATTGATAATAATAATAATAATCTGATACACCAAATTAAAACATAAAAGAATGCATTGCACTATGGGTTTGTTTGATTGGTAACTCCAAACCTACCAAATTCCGAACACAGTAGACTTCGCAGAGACGGAAATATATTTCCCATTCAAACACAAAAATCTTAAAAACAGAAGGATTTCAGATGCACCATGGCGAAAATGAAAATTCGCCAATGAAAACGACGAGGATCTCTCGGAAGCCTTCCAAACCTTCTGCCGTTTGGAAAAGAAGGTGTAGAAGGCCTTCCAAACCTACCAAACCTACTATTTTGAGAATTTCGGAGCCAATCGAACACAAATTCCGAGTCTACCAAGTCAGATTCACCATAGCGGAAATGAAAATTCGCGAATGAAAACGACGAGGATCTCTCAGAAGCCTGCCAAACCTTCTGCCGTTTGGAGCAGAACGTTTAGAAGGCCTTCCGAACCTACCAAACCTACTATTTTGAGAATTTCGGAGTCAATCGAACACAAATTCCGAGTCTACCAAGTCTACAGTTTTCGAAATTGGTACCAATCTAACATACCAGATAGATCAGTTGATAGAGCATTTGCCTGGGAGCTTTGGATCATGGTTTCAAAACAGATAATTTTCAAAAGAACAAACAGACATTCTGGAATCAGACACCTGGTGGGTTAAAAATGTATCACCTCTATGAAAAATCATAATGCAAAACTATACAACCGATTTTAAAATATTCAAACTGCAGTGGCTGAGTGAGGCTTAAGCATAATTGGAAGATTTTATATTTAATCTAAAATGCACTATTTTTGTTTTGAAACGAAGAATTTCAGAAAATTGCATTCCATCAGCTTTAGCTGGGTTAGTTCAATTTAATTTGCATTTCAACCATTAGAATGATAATCGACTGTTTTGTCGCGTTAGGGAAAGGGTTTTTTTGGTTAAAATTGAACATTCTCTCCGATCAATGCTGGGCACCAAGAGACCGGTTTGTTTCAAAATTTGTATCTTTATCAGTTTGAACAGCCGGATTTTTACTATTTTTGAGAAATTCGAGAAAGCAAGCCTACCATTGCGCAATTTTCGCCCACAGGCGGAGGCACGACTACGATTGCACGAAGTTTGTGAAGTTTGGGGACTTATATTGCTTACAAAGGAAATTCACTTCTGAATTGCAAATTTCAATTTAAAAGCATCGAGTACGCACAAGTAGGCCGCTTGTGACCAGTATCAACGTCACTCATCAAACAAAACTTGTTATGTTACCGTAGATCGTTGAATAAGTCCCCTGGGGCATATTTGTAAAAATTGATTTTTGGATGGGGTATATACTACATAGTACGGTAGATGAGTGATGACATACTGCTATTCTATCTGATAAACGTATGGAGAAAGTGAAAAATATATCAGTTCTATAATTCACAGGAAATTACATATAGAAAATGTAACATTGAAATATAACGACGATAAACACGCTCGCCAGACAAAAAACTTACACATTTAAGTTAAATTAAAACTTGTGTGTGAAATTCAAGTACCCGATGGGGGCATATTTGAGGGGGGCTTATTTGTTAAAATATTATCTGAGGTAGGGGCATGTTTGCGGGGGGACCTATTCAAAGGATTTGCGGTACCACCCTGAAATCGAACAATAACAAAATCCTGAAAATAATTAAAGGATTAAGAAGGCTTTGCTCTCCACTGCTCAACATTACCACTGTTGTGGGATAAGAACGGGCCATCAGCAGTTTGTCAGCAGAATTTAGCAATGCTTACACGCTGCTGTATTTATCTGAACTCAACGCCTTTAAATGCACACTGTCGCGGATGTGATTGGCTATAGTTGTTAGGACAAAAGCACTGAGAGAAAAAAAGGGAGTCAGATCGTTATCATCATCATGAATTTTAATATGCAGCGAAATTACTGAAGCTTCCCTAATTTTGTTCTTTCTAATTGTCTTATTTGCGCAAACAGCGCCACGACAGTGTGTCTCCAANCATATAGAAAATGTAACATTGAAATATAACGACGATAAACACGCTCGCCAGACAAAAAACTTACACATTTAAGTTAAATTAAAACTTGTGTGTGAAATTCAAGTACCCGATGGGGGCATATTTGAGGGGGGCTTATTTGTTAAAATATTATCTGAGGTAGGGGCATGTTTGCGGGGGGACCTATTCAAAGGATTTGCGGTACCACCCTGAAATCGAACAATAACAAAATCCTGAAAATAATTAAAGGATTAAGAAGGCTTTGCTCTCCACTGCTCAACATTACCACTGTTGTGGGATAAGAACGGGCCATCAGCAGTTTGTCAGCAGAATTTAGCAATGCTTACACGCTGCTGTATTTATCTGAACTCAACGCCTTTAAATGCACACTGTCGCGGATGTGATTGGCTATAGTTGTTAGGACAAAAGCACTGAGAGAAAAAAAGGGAGTCAGATCGTTATCATCATCATGAATTTTAATATGCAGCGAAATTACTGAAGCTTCCCTAATTTTGTTCTTTCTAATTGTCTTATTTGCGCAAACAGCGCCACTACAGTGTGTCTCCAATAACTTTTCATTTCACTATCAAACAAGATATGGGAGGTAAAATTTCTCAAATCTCCAGAGCAGTTAGTCTTACTTTGTTTACTACGAGAAAAAGGTGGCTTGCCTAAAACCAAAAGGCGTGGAAAGATTGGGCATTAAACGGAGTCAGGCCAGAAAATGCAGAGAAGCACAAGCCACAAAGGAATGCGGTTATGAGAAAGTCTTTAATTTGGGAGATAAAAATCACTGTTTTATGACTGCAACTGTTTTCAAGAGCTTCTTCTTTACCAAGTCTACGCTTTATTAAATCGCGGTATTGATAAGATATCTTCTCTTTTAACGTCGATTTTATATTTTCATATGCTTTGAAGCGATAAACAATTCTATTAATGGCTAGGTCATTAAACATTAATCTATTGATAGTAACAAAATGTGATTCTATTTATCAAGTCTTGTCTTATTGTGATAATAATGAGAATATTCCTATGTTTTAAAGCTAAACAAAATCGTCGGCCGTTTTGCTGCTTAAAACTCAATCATGAATCGTCGCCTCGTTATCCCAATCGTTGCCTCAATTTTCATCAATCTTTAATTTGTTTAGATTCTATCCCTTGTTTTTTAAATCGTTTGTTGATACAGAAGCCTCTGTTTTAGGAATAACCTCTGGTTTTGACTTTCTAGTGCCATAAGTCAGCAATTATTTGTCTGATTTGAACAAACAAGAATCAAACTCTAAGGTGAAGACAGACGGCAACAAAAACAAAATACAACAAAATCAAAGCGATAAAACTGAAATCACAGCAGCGCCACAGCAGTCACACAAAAGTCGAACAATCTATATGAGAAAACGTGTAGCCTATTGATAATCTCTAAGCGTGTATGAACACAGCATATCGAAAGAAACAATAGCGTGTGTAGGTGTTATCTTGAGACTTTTTAAGGCTGCCGAGGGCTTGATTTAAGGCTACCGAGGGCGGGACAATTTAATCATCCCACTTTGCCGGGACGGGATGTTCTGCAGAGATCCTACTCTCATGGAAAACCCCTTGTCAAAATCAGTTTGCAATATCATTGGAGGTTTATCCTGTCTCGGCAAGACGAGATACATTTCACAGGCAAGATCCCGCCTATGGTCGAACGGGATCTAGGCTTGCCGAGACGTTTTTTCCCCATGTAATCGCATCATTCAGGCGACGCAGGGCAATTTTCAACATACCATACATGTGTGATTAAAAACTTTCCTTGTTTTCCAACTCTTTGTGGTTAAACGAAAGGGCAGTTTAGACAAGGGTTGTATACTTGTCAACCTCTAGCCGGGACAATTTTCTCCAAATAATAGACTTTTTCACAAACTATGTCATTTCTTTGAAATACTACCTTTTCCTCGATACGATGTGGAGCTAAATCCCAACAGCATGCATTGCTCTCAGCAATTAATAGAATGGTTTTGTACGCGTATTGCATCAAAATAGGCATGGTGTAGATTTATGGCTGTGCTGGGATTTGTAATCTTTGCCTCGAATTGAAAAACATTCCCGAAAAGGTCTATTGCGATGATAGAATAGAAGCAGGAATTTTTTGTCCCGGCAGAGTTGGACGTTTTTCCTCATATAATCAGGTCCTAAATCATTTTATGACAGTTCCCTAAAACTGCATATTATTGATGACATAACAAACCTTGGTCACCAAATTTGACAGCACCTTTTCCATTCTTGACATCTACATACCATGTACCATTCTTTCCATTAGGACCCTTTGCAAGCTTGAAACAATACACCGCTTTCAACTTTTTCACTAATGCATCACCTTCCTGAAATAGAGAACTCAATCTTNTTCTTTTACTAGAGATACTTTTCACCAAAATGGCTATATCACAAAATCGCAAATAAATAAGGAAAGAAATGACTGATTTTAACAAACTAAATTCTATAACTAATTCAATCTTTCTGCTGCAATATAAAATTTCAACACTCCCGATTTGACTTGTTTTTCACCAGAATATGGCTTGGTAAATGCCCTACGTTTTTTCTGACTCACCCGGTATAAATAGCGGTATAAATAAATATCTTATTTGATAATTTTAGCGTGCGCACCAACAAAACAAACCCAAAGAAAAAATGGCGAGAACAGTTATTTTCTTTATCCTATTTATGGACCACGCCATTTTGCTCAGGTCATTCACTTTAAGTTTAAGCCTCATTAACATAAAGCATTTGAACGATTTGCTTCGATGGTTCTTAGGTGATACACTTTTTGACTCACACGGCACTTATCGCCAATTTTCTCGCATTGAATATACAGCCCGCTAATATAATAAGCACGTGGGCACTCTATGCGTGGTACTGTTAAATAAGCCGAATAGCTGTGACAAAACGAATACCATTGACTGTGCATCATCTGTGAGCGTGCTGATTTTTCCCAAAGTAATTTCTTAAAAGATGTCTTTTCGTTGTATAACTTAACATAGGCCTCAAATCTTTAAGAATGATTGCATAAACGGTTAACGCATCTTTCGTTTTCTTTAATGGCTTGAAAGAAACTCCAGGTACTTTGCTATAATTCTATTTGTGCGACTTTTGGTATCTTGAATATTTTCAGAATTACAGCGTTTTTCTTTTTATTGAAAGAATTCATGGAAAGTTGTGAAGAAAAATCTAAATCATTGTAAATCTTAAATTAAAGAGGAAAAACGGAACAACCTTCACGAAAAACATAGTTTATGACTGTCTATAATATGGCGGTAAGCAGAAATCTGTAGTTATTCTGGTCTATGGTTTAGCAATTTGATGACGTCACAACCTCAAAACTGGTTAAAACATTGAAGAAGCTGTACTTCTTAAAATAATCAAGATATCAAAAAATAGCACAAATAGCAAAGTACCTAAAGTTCCTTTCAAGACATAAAATCAAACAGAAGGTACATTAACCATTGGTGCAATCTTTTTTCAAAGATTTGAAGCATATGCTGTATTTTTGCTGTTAAGATGGGCCTTTAGATAACTCAGTCGACTGACTTTAATAATTTTGACCGATGAGCGTGATAAGTTCAATCATGACAATACATGCGACAGCACACAAAAATTCCATTTCAGCAGCTCAACTTTACTGGAAACCCTAAAAGTAAAACCGTTTATTGAAATGTGTAAACCAATCTGTAAACACTATTTTTTTACGCACGTGTCCTTTGTCTTCTGCAGCTTGTTTTGTGGCTTCACCCAAGCCACCAAAAAGTGGCCGTTAAAAATTCACTTATATCTGAGCAATCGTAAAAGATAAGGATTTTTCGTTTGTTCCTCTGTGAAGTACAAGAATTCATCTTCAAAATAACGCTTGCATTTTTGAAAAAAAGATGAAAGTCCATGTGATATTGCCTATCAAGAAACAGCAAAATCACCGTTTCGACCGCAATTTGGAGACGGAGCCCCTTTAAAGAACATTTCCTGGAATAAAATAACTTTACTTGCCATATTTGTCCATGTGTTCCCTTCCTGCATTACCAAATATTTGGGCTGTCATTGGTCCAGTGCCAAAGCCTGCCGCATTTGCCATGACTTCAATGTGTTTATCGAGTGGGATGGTTCTGTCGTTATACTACGGTACAAAAACATTTCAATCAGCTTTTCCCCAATAAGGCGGTACCTGACCCAGTGGCTAGCTCTTCTTTTTCTGTGCAGAGGGTTTTGGGCTCCTGGGTTCGAGTCCTCAACTTGAGGGAGTACCATACCAACACTTCTTCTCACGAGCACGAGCAGTGGGACTCCCTAAGTGTAACTGAAGTAAATTCAGTGGAAAATGAACTGAAAATAACCTCAAAATTGTTGTCTTCTTTCTAGTTATCAGGGGCGTGGCCAAAGGGTACCCCCAAATATTAGTTTTTCGGGAAATTTGTCAGAAAATTTGGCCAATTTATATAATTTTCAACAATCAAACCCAAGAAACGCCCATTTTGTCCGCAAATTCAGGGTGTTTTATCAGCAAATTCGGGTCTGCACCCCCTAACAATTTTCTTTAGCTGCGCCCCTACTATTATTGGTCTACTTTCGTCTCTCTTCGTTGTTGGCCTACATGTTTGAATTTACTTTATGTCTCAATGCATGATTTACATCTCGCAACTTGATGCCCCACAACTTCAAACGAATCCATCCAGAAAAACTATGCGCCTAACCCCAAACTTCGTATCAGGCTCTATCTTGTCCCCGTCCCAGGTCGCAGGATAGTGACATATATTCACTCCAGCTGACAACACCAAATATATCTAGCGATAAAGACCAGGGTTGATACAATGCACTCTAGAGCCTGTAAAATGATTAAGGGATTTTTTATCACTGACCTTCAGTCCAAGAGATCCTTTCTCCATCTTTTCAAAACCAACAGCCATCACGCAGTCTGCAACTCCTTTAAAAAGAAATGAACAAAGTTTAAATGCTAAAAGAATCTTGGAGAACAGTGAAATAGATAGTTTTTTAACTTCAGTTAGTATGTCTGCCTCTGAAACGATTCTTGATATTTTTACTAATCCTGGTTCTCATAGAATCGCAAGAGTTTTACGAATCAGTAACGACTAATGTGTATGTGAAAAAGGCTCTAAAATAAGAAGTCAAGCTATAAATGGTCACAAAGAATTAGATGTATTGGGTGGCCGAAAAAAACTTAGTCTGTTTGGAGGGCTAGTGTGGAAAAGTAATTGGTTATTTTGCCATCAAAATTGCACTCAAGTGCACTCAAAAGGCAAATTCTAATTTTAGATACCACACAACCTTCTGGGGCAATGTTACAGTATCGAAAATTAGAAAAGGAAATTGACCTATTCTGCGCCTTTTCAGCTTGACTTGGGGTCATTTTCATCATTTCAAGCCAACTTTTGCCTCTTTGATGACATGTTCCCGGAAAAATTCACTTTGGAGTTGTGACTTTCATGGTGTGCAGTGAATCATTGTACAATCTCAACTCCCAACTGGTTTTTACGGGAATTCGTCCTTATTTAGTAAAAGAAGGAACTGAATTAATGGCAATTACTTGGAGTTAATATGACAGCTTAAAAGCCAAAAGAATTCAATTCTGCAATTTTTCAGTACCTTAACATTGCGCTTAAAGGTTGGTTGAGCGATATCTATAAATTTAAGTTGCCTTTTGCGATTTTTGTGGCAAAAAAAAATACCTTTTTCATAGTAGACAGAACAAGGACAGATTTTGTAACACAATAGCATATGTTGCCTTTGATTGACACCGCAATTCAAAGCGATTAGCGATTGCAGACAAAAGAAAATCTCTCAACCAGTAATTCAAAACAAACAAAGCCGCAAAAGTTGCTGTGAAACCCAGGTAGCTAGCTTGCTCGTTGTGCATTCCAGAAATGGCTTTTAAGAGAAGACATGGGCATATATCGAAAGAAGAAGGATATATCTAAACATCTGCCTCGGGCATTCTTTTTATTTGGCTCAGAAGCTGAGCTGTAAGTGTTTTAATTACACCAAAAATACGAGAATTGAATCGCCCACCAAACGGGTTCTGAACCAAACAAATAAAATGCCCGAGGTAGATGTTTAGATATATCCTTCTTCTTTCGATATTTACTCATGACTTGTCTTAAAATCACCTTTCACGTGCACAAGGCGACATTTTCCCCGACTGGTTTCAGAGCAAATTTTGCGGCTTTGTTTGTTTTGAATTGCTGGTCGAGAGAATTTCTTTTGTCTGCAATCGCTAATCGCTTTGAATTGCGGTGTCAATCAAAAGCAACTGATGCTATTGCGTTACAAAATCTGTCCTTGTTAGTAGACAGTCAAATAGCGTAACCATTTTTGGGCCACCCAGGATATGACGAGAAACAAAATTGCATCAAATTTGAATCAAACCAAATAAAGAGCAAACTTTATAAAATAGATAAAGGTATCCACAGCCCTTTTAATCGTTCTACTTTAAACAACACGACAGAAGAAGCAAATACACTTTTTAAAAGTAAACGAGACTGTCATAGAAGGCAGAATAGTTTAAAATATTGTAATTATGCAGTTAAGTCTGCTTCATTTTAATTTGACTGTTCATACCCATCATAATTAAAAGCTGAAAAATTCTCTGTGAGCCTTCCCATAGTTTCTATATTTTCAATTATATATAAATTGTAATGGTCTCATATATGCAAGCTTCCTACACGCAGCTCAGGTATGCCCACGCAGAATCAATATTTCAAGTGATCTTAAATTATCGGCAACCATACAGAGAAGGTCGGAAAAAATGATACCAATTCTGGGTAACATCTATTTGGACTTTGGTATTGCCTATCTTTGTGTCTTATTTTGAACAAACAAATTACATCCGCTATCTCGACTGCCTGCTATCTCAAACATTTGGTATCCCGAGCGAGTTTCCATTTCCCTTCATTTTACTATCAGGATTTGTACAGGAAAACTGTCCGCTATCTTAAATAATCGCTACTCGCTCGCTTCCTCAAACATTTTTTCTGTTTCTTTCTAGATTTTCTATATACGCAATGACTCATCATTATTTGTGTGGTTTACGCTGGAGTTTGATCANATTGAATCGCCCACCAAACGGGTTCTGAACCAAACAAATAAAATGCCCGAGGTAGATGTTTAGATATATCCTTCTTCTTTCGATATTTACTCATGACTTGTCTTAAAATCACCTTTCACGTGCACAAGGCGACATTTTCCCCGACTGGTTTCAGAGCAAATTTTGCGGCTTTGTTTGTTTTGAATTGCTGGTCGAGAGAATTTCTTTTGTCTGCAATCGCTAATCGCTTTGAATTGCGGTGTCAATCAAAAGCAACTGATGCTATTGCGTTACAAAATCTGTCCTTGTTAGTAGACAGTCAAATAGCGTAACCATTTTTGGGCCACCCAGGATATGACGAGAAACAAAATTGCATCAAATTTGAATCAAACCAAATAAAGAGCAAACTTTATAAAATAGATAAAGGTATCCACAGCCCTTTTAATCGTTCTACTTTAAACAACACGACAGAAGAAGCAAATACACTTTTTAAAAGTAAACGAGACTGTCATAGAAGGCAGAATAGTTTAAAATATTGTAATTATGCAGTTAAGTCTGCTTCATTTTAATTTGACTGTTCATACCCATCATAATTAAAAGCTGAAAAATTCTCTGTGAGCCTTCCCATAGTTTCTATATTTTCAATTATATATAAATTGTAATGGTCTCATATATGCAAGCTTCCTACACGCAGCTCAGGTATGCCCACGCAGAATCAATATTTCAAGTGATCTTAAATTATGGGCAACCATACAGAGAAGGTCGAAAAAAAATGATAGCAATTCTGGGTAACGTCTATTTGGACTTTGGTATTGCCTATCTTTGTCTCTATTTTGAACAAACAAATTACATCAGCTATCTCGACTGCCTGCTATCTCAAACATTTGGTATCCCAAACGAGTTTCCATTTCCCTTCATTTTACTATCAGGATTTGTACAGAAAAACTGTCCGCTATCTTAAATAATCGCTACTCGAAAATTCGCTTCCTCAAACATTTTTTCTGTTTCTTTTTAGATTTTCTATATACGCAAAGACTCATCATTATTTGTATGGTTTACGCTGGAGCTTGATCAAAATATGAAGCAGATAACTATTGAATCGTATTTTTGTGGAATCAACTAATTGAAATAGAACTGTATCTGTTCAGTTTTGTACATTTGACTTACAAACTATCAATTTTCCTGCTTTAAATGGGGACATCCGTTGTTTCGAGCATTCACTATCTAGAACAAATTTCGATTTCCACTGAAAGTTAGAGATAGCGGATATCGGCTGTATGAAAGATTGCAGTAGTATACAGTACCTCCTTCAATGAGCTGCTTGGCAAGCATAAGTGCTGATGATCCAGTTGCGCAATTGTTGTTTACCTGAAGAGAATAAATGTCAGTAACATCTAGTCCTGGTAATATTAGGAGGATACATCCTTGCAGACATACCATTATCGATGACATGCATCACAGCTGATGTCGAGATATATGCGATCAAAATAAAAAATGAATTTCAATAATCGGAGTTGTGTGAGCAGAGAAATTGAATGTTGAAATTAGCCTAAATTGAGTGTTCACTGTCTTTTCGACACGAAATTAGTAAACTTGTGATATCATGAAACTTTAAAAATCTTTGTCTTGGCTCTCATAGGTCTGATTTTAGTAATTCTTCTCTTATTTTGATTGCCAATCATTGCTCTTTCAAATGAGCTAAAGCTTGATTAATTTTGGAAACTTTAGTTTTTCGGCATTTATTCCATTTGCTGGATCACTGTGCATAGGTATTTATATTCTTTTAACCAGGTAATAGAGATATGAAAAAAGCAGCTATCTTGTAGCAACAAAACTAATTTCCATTTTTAAGCCCTGGATAGCATCTTTAAAGTCAGTATCTCTCACAAAAGTGCCTCTTAAAACAATATATTAACAATCATCAGATCTTCTTGACTAATGAAGCAAAAAATGCCAGACACTGGATGAGTCAGAAAAATGTACCACCACTCTTTGAAAAATTGTACCACAAAAACTATAACACCGATCTGGACAATTGCAACTCCGTTATATAACTGAGGGTTTAACTTAATTTTGAGACATTATTCATAATTTGCAATGCATTATCTTAACCTCAAATGAAGAATTCCCGAAAAATAGCTTCCGTGGGCCTTAAAGTGAGTGGCTCAATTTGATCAATCTTTCAACGATTAAAATGGTAAAATAATGTTTTCTTAGCTCAGACATTGCCTTTAATGATATGGAACTGTTGAAATGTTATAATGCTTCTCCATCAATGCTGTGCATCAAGGGTGTGTTTGATTGGTAATTCCAAACCTACCAAATTCTGAAAACAGTAGACTTTGCAGAAACGAAAATAAATTTCCCAATCAATGAAAATTTGCCAATGGAAAAGACAATCCGCCAAACCTTCCTGTCTGTTGGAGCAGGAGGTTCAGAAGGCCCTCCAAACCTACCAAATCTACTGTATTGAGAATTTTGCAGTCAATCAAACACAAATTCTGAGTCTACCAAGTCTACTATTTTCAGAATTGGTACCAATCAAACACACCCCAAAAAGTCACAAGCTACATGAAATCTACAGGCCATTTTTGCTGTGTTTGCGCATATTGAGAAATGTGACTTTTGGCGTCCTAATTTTAGAAGGAAATAATCCACCTAAAATTATGAGAAAAATCTTGAAAATTAAGGTCAAGCCGCAGTAAGATGATGGAACTAAATTTTATTTACGAATTTGTTGCATTGCTTATCCTGTATGATTTTTCAAACAGTGGATATATTTTTTGTGACTCACCCAGTAGTTTAAAGGGAAATGAGTTATGAAGAAAATCTAAAAAAAGGTAAAACCATCTTGTACCTACATTGTATATGGGAATGCCTGTTAAGCCAAGCTCATACAGTGCTCTTTGCCCACATGTTGATTCGCCTGAAAAAGACGCAGTCAATTGACAAATCTACACCGACACATG
The DNA here is from genome assembly GCA_004194415.1 of Aurelia aurita. Lineage (NCBI taxonomy): Eukaryota > Metazoa > Cnidaria > Scyphozoa > Semaeostomeae > Ulmaridae > Aurelia > Aurelia aurita. The sequence continues at coordinate 347,347 of REGM01000193.1, read as the reverse complement.
ATGTGATGACAAGTGATGTGTTAGAAGAGTTTTGCAATAACTATATGCTAAAATCGAAGATGACCAAATTGATAGAAACTGTCTCTCATATGGCCTAAATTGGACATCTTGAAAGCTTAAATGATCTTGTAAGCCGAGCACAGAGTAATCAAGTATGAAAACCCATTCGATTTTACAGGAGCTTTTAATAAAAAATACTAGCATATTTGTTATTTATTAAAATTTCAACTGAATGTTTATAAGCTCTTATCAGAACTAAAAGTGATATAATATTTTCTCCTGAATTTGTAAAACAACATCTTGATTTCTTGTTTTGATTCGCACCTTTCAGCAAGTGTACTGCAGGTAACCACCCAGTTGTGATACTGCCATTATTTTTAAATTTTTGAAACACAACTCTTTATCTTTGACTTTTGTGGAAGTCACGTTGCCAAATTTTAACTGGAAACCCTTCAAAATTAACTTTTTAGCAGCACAATGAACTCGGGATGCAGCAACACATTTTGATCATTAGGCTTCGGGATCCAAGGAAATGCGTCATTGTTCTCGGAGTGTGTGAGTTAACCTACAGCATTTTGTGTCAACAATATGGCAATTAAAACTTACCATAAACATAACCAACAACTGCCTGTTGTACATCTTTGTAGCTTACACCTGAATCTTTCAATGCAGCTGTGCCTTGAATTGACAAAATTCAAATATAATCTCTAATGACGTTGCTTGGTTATATAAACACCTGACTGTATGAAAGAATTCATGGCACATAATCAAGGGTACATATGTTGCATAAAATTAAATTATGTAGCTTTCATAAAAGACAACATTGCAGAAGATAAGCATGAGGAAACCAGTGACCAAACATTAGGAACTAAGATTGTATTCGAGTTGTTCGATATTTTCCACAAGTAATACCAAGGAAGACAGGCTTTTTCATTCAAAATTTGAAGTAAACAGTCAATTGAGTTGCAAGCACTATTTTAATCTTTTAATGATTGAGATCTAAGATCATTAAGGGGCCGATTATATGAGAGTTTTCAGCCCGGGCTGGAATTTCAGCCCTGTTAAACGGGCTGAAAACTCAGCCCTCCTCTGCAGTCATCTCTTTGTAAAATTGAGTTTGCGATTACATGAGATAGTTTCAGCCCGGGCTGAAAACTCAGCCCGGGCTGGAATTTCAGCCCTCCTTGAGCTAGGAGGGCTGGGATTTCCAGCCCGGGTAAACGGGCTGAGATTTCTCATGTAATCGCAATTTTTTCCAGCCCGGGCTGAGAATTTACTTTGCGCACGCGCATTTTGGGTACAGCTCGCGCAATAACAGAGCAACACGAAGTTTGTTAATGTTTTGGAGCAATATACGGATCTAGCTGGGCTGCAATTTCATAAAAACAGTCTCTAGTCATGCAGAAATTCTTCTTCCAATTGCTCTCAGTAGCACTCTGACTCTGACCCAACATATTCTGCCACCATTGGTCTGTTCTGCCTTTCTGAAACCATACTGATCTCCCTTTTCGTCATAGTTGACGAGCTAAGGACTTGTTTCCTTTTCTTTGCCGTGATTATAGATGAGATGCTAATACCTTGTTATTTCTAAGTTCAAACATCTT
>REGM01000193.1:281748-343561 GCA_004194415.1 Aurelia aurita | reverse complement strand
TTGTCAAAATGGCGGTCGCTGCAAACATTGTAATCGCTGTTATTTCACTCATCGCTGCAATAATCTACAGCGGACATACAGAATTTGCACTGCAGAAAATCAACGAGATCATTCAAAGAAAACCAGGCTGCAATCCAATACCTTCTGTTGGCAATGTGACTCTGCATTATTTTGCAGGTAGGGGGCGTGGTGAAGTCATTCGAATGTTGATGGCTGATGCAGACATTCCATGGAAAGAGACCCAGTTCACAAAGGAGACGTGGCCAGAAGCAAAGCAAACTGGAATCAATGTTGGATTCTACACATTTGGACAAGGCAAAAATTAACATGTTTAGTAAAAATCTAGTAGAAATCGCCTTGTCTGTTAGGTATTAAAAGGCTTTTTTACCAAATAAATGATGGCCATAGCAAAGCATAACATACATATAAGCTTTGATATTTCGATTTATAGGATGTTTCATCATTCTACAATTGGTTGCTTTTGTAACTAAATTGCTTAGTATGAAAAAAGCTCTTAATAAAGCCACACCCAAAGGATCAGGCTACAGCCAGTAGCAGCAAAGGCCACATCCTTTGATATGCAGATTTTTGTTAGATCAACAATTTTCCTCAGACCGAAGAATTTGTTCGTCCTTTCTTCGATCAGCGGAAATCCACTCAATCGACGGAATGAAATTGAGAAAATGCTAATTACATAAAAAACCCTTTACTTGGGGGAAATGGACTCCGCGTAAAATTTCTTGGGGGGCAGTGGCGTAAGGGAGCAGCTCCAGGCCCTTAGTAAATTAGCCACCCAGGTGTCAATTGGGCTTGAAATAGAAAGAATACAATGGAGGTTAATTATGAAGGCTTTATATACAGGTCCGTCTGCTCGAAAAACGAATTGGGGGTGATATTGAATGCGAGTGAAGCGAGCCGAACTACGGGACAGGGAATTCCTTTCCAGGAAAAAGTTGTCTGACCACGCCCTTTAGATTGCCGGAAAATGCATCTCTCGCAGAAAATTCATGATTGAATGGAGAAAAGGATTGCGATCAACGAAAAGCTAATACCAAGGAAATTTATGAAAATACAACTTCAACATCGTACAGAAACGGCTCTTTTTGTCAAATCATCTCATCCACTAAATATTTTCATGTTCCTTGAATATAACTGAACTTGTTTAATACAGTAAGTTTGCAATTTACTGTACAGCGTTTTTCAATAAACTAGGCTTGAAATGATAGCGTTTTTCAATTCATTTTAAGGCTCTGGGCCTCTTGGTGGCCCTAAAGTTTTCAATGCAAATGAACAGGTTGCTCTTCTACGTTGATAGAGTAGTACTTTATTACTTTATTGAAAACCTTAAGGGGGCCCATAGCTCGGGGGCCCTTAGGAGTTGCTCTAACCCCAACCACCATGCGTTACGCCACTGTTGGGGGGGTTACCATTGTTCTGCATAATTTCATTGACTACATATCCCAAACAGTTGATGTCTGCATTTCCCGTTGCACTGTTTGTTTGGGGGTAAGATCGGTTCTCCAAAATAAACAGAGCTCTTTACTAATCGATGTGTGAACTCTTCTAAAGCCCTGGTCTAAGGAATTTCCTTTACTGTAAAGGAAATTCATTAGATCAGGCATTTAGAAGAGATATGCATGCACATTAATCCTTATGGAAAATCCGCATATCAAGTAGCCTGCGTCGCAGACCGAATTCCAAACGTTCGGTCTGCGACGCAGGCTACATATCAAGCGACACAGCCCTTGCTGAGAGGGCTATTTAGCTTTTCATGCGGATGAAAAATTATGAGCCAGTCCATTATTGCTTGTGAAAAATGAATCAATGCAAGAGTGATTCAATGCCACAAAAACCAGAGGCCATTAAATCAGTCATTGATTCCCCTATCTTTGTATTTTGAATATTTTCTGGTAAATAGGTGCCAGTAAATGATTAAGTAATTGATTATATACGCATAACGGGTGGGCCAAAAGAAAGTAGCTCCCAAGATAAAACAATTTCTGAAAAACTTTCAGAATGCAAGATTTTGATGAAATTTACATGGCATCAAGTACAACACAAACTACATCTATTGAGTAAACTCAGCTGATTATCAGCTGTAGTTAGAGAGGAGGTTTTGAAAAACAATCGTCACAAAAACCACTGTAATAAAACCACTAATAATGAAAACACAACTTGACCAAGCAAAGTGTCCAATGCAAAACATGTTTTCTTGTCGTGCATTGGTTCTACCTCTACTTGCATCTTCTTCATAAAAATAATCACAACATTGCAAGATACTGCCACAAAATGAGAGGCATTGAAAAATAACCATCGAACATGTCAAAATTAGGAAAATTTCAATTTTTACCATAACATTGTGTTACTTACAGATCATATTATGGTATATCCTGCTAAAAGATACATTCAGTTCTTTCAATATTACGAAAATCAATTTAGAAATCCCCTCTCGTTGACACGAGAAATTAGGAAAAATATTATTTGCACAGAAATTATTCAATAATCAAACAATACGTTGGTGGGTAATTGTTGATGATTAGTGATTTTGTTAGAGTGGTTTTCATGGCAATCTTTCTTTGAAAGCTCATTTCTCTGTAATTACTGCTGATAATGAACTGATTTTCACCGAATAGGTGTATTCTATGCTGTTCTTAGTGCCTAATAGATTTCATCAAAATCTTGCATTCCGAAAGTTTTCCAGAAATTTTTTTTATCTTGGGGGTTACTTTTTTTGGCCCACCCCATTATAAGTTAATTGGTTAATTCATCACTAAGACACAGACAAATACTGTAACTTTGACCATTTTTTCAAGGACAAGGTACTACTGTAAGTTCTACAGTAGGTTGATATTTAAGTATTTACAAGAGATGGGAAAATATTGTGAGCCTGAGCCACTAAACTCTAAGATTATTAGATATGTCATTCCCCGATAGTTTTTCTGTTTCTTTTGTGATGTGGAGTGCTTTCGGGGAAATACTGTATGCTGAGTTATTCCTTGGGGCTACAATGGCACGGTTCCTTCGAAATATTCTGTGAAGTGATCGTAATTTGTTTACTGCTGTATGTCGAACCCTTGGCATCAGAAAAATGTAAATGAAAGGATCTACTAGCAGATTCATGTTCCAACAAAGTTCAATTATATGCAGTAAGAACTCTGGCGTTTCTACTCTCTCCGCTGTGAGTATTGCACTTCCGGTAGTTGGGATCGTCTCGAGTAGTATGAAGGCCACAAGAATTGCTGTTGTTGATGCAAAGAATCGTTGGTTCCCTGCTCTTGGATTATTTTTGTGGAATCTCTGAGTGCTTCGCTTCTTGCGGTAGAAAACTGATGCATAGGTAACAACGAAGAAAAACAGAAAGATAGCATCGAAAATTAGCCAAAGGTAGTATCTGTGATAGAATACTCTTATTTTCATTGTATCAAAGATGCTGAAAACCAGCCAGAGAATTACGGCCATCGCCCAGCTGATACCAACAACGATTTTGCACTTCTGCGGTGTTACAATTGCCCGGTATCTGAAAGGGAAATTGCAACCAAGAAGCCGGTCAATAGTTAACAAGTCAAACAAAATGTACCAAGTATGATAGACACCCATTCTGTGTGCCCATACTACGTGTGCCACTTTGCTTGTCACTAATGTGTGCCCGTAGATTTGCAGCGTCATAACAATGAATGTTGCAGCTGAAATGAGGATGTCGCAACAACTCACGTTCACGATAATTTGCGTTTGAACAGAATTACCAAGGCGAGAAACTTTCAGTAAATAGATGCCCAGGATATTGAAAATTAATGCAAGGGTGTTGATCAGTCTCGTTGCGATGTTAAAAAACTGAGTGGTTTCGGAAGACATTTTGTCGCAGTTTCAAACACTTTTCCACCGGGTATCAAGTACCAGTGAACTCTTTAATTGTTGCGCTGGTGCATCCAAAGTTTTATTAAGTTCTCCAACCCAGTTAAGACAGTTGAATTTTTTCTTATCGATATTTTTCCTCTCTCTCTTGCTATGAAATTTGTCATTTTATTTTGGTCGCTTTCATTGAGACTTGAACAGTTTCAGCATCAGAACTCCTATATCAGATCCCAGTGTTTTGTATTTACACCCTAGCTTTGTTTCCATCTGTTGTGTTCTTCGAAAGCTTATGCACAAGCATTTTCTGTGAGTTTTGACGCTTTTCTTTACCATGCTATAATTTTCTTCAATCTTCGTTTACATTTCTTATGTAAATGGCGGTATTTATTTATAACCAATCCGCGAACCAATCTCACCGGTTTGCTTTCTAAAACTTGTAAATTTTCAGTAGTAATAGGCTTCTCTTTATGCAGCTGTCATCTCGTTTCCATGCTATTTTCAGTCTCGATGTATTTGTTTGTTTTTTTTGTCATCTTTATATTATTCATCTAATTTCTAAACGGAACAAATCTAAATCGAATATTCTAAAGCAATCTATGGCATCTATTACAGCAAGATTAGTAGTACTGCTGCGCAGCAATTTAAAGTAGAGGACAAAATCTAAAACATCTACCGCTGGGACTTGTCCAATCTTTCCGAGAAGCCGATCACTAGGCAATGCAATTTTCCGAAATCTTTATGTTTTTCATTTCATTTCATTTCATTTTATAATATTTATACAGGGTAAAAACATTCAGTTTACGCTGTTTTACAATGTACCCTGTTAAAAACTTACAAAAGAAAAACACTATCTAAATTTTACAAGTAATCTAAAATGAAACTAAAATATATATCATCATCAACAACTAATTACAAAGTATATAAAAAGCCGTAGATATAATTATTTGACACGATAAATACGAAAGAGGGAATCACTTAAATCTTAGGTTTGCTATGCTTTTTTTTAAAGTTTTCAATGTTGGGGACAATTTTGTATCCAAGCTCAGATGATTCCACATTGTTGCACCTTTATATGAGAAGCATTTTTGGCCATAAGCAGATTTTCGCATGGGAATTGCTAAATCTGTTCTAGTATTGCGTAATTCTCTCTTACATGTATCCGAGAGTCTTGAGAACATTTCCGTAAGGTAAGTGGGAGCCAGATCATTGATTGATTTGTATACCATACTCAAAGTCTCCATTTGTATAATTTCACTACCAGTGTGCCAACCAAGTTTCTTAATGATAGGCATTGCAGCATTGCAGAAGCATCATATCTACTGTTAGTAACTATTCTTGCGGCCCGATTTTGAAGTTTTTGCAGTTCATTTATTGCTGTAGAACCACAGATTCCCCATACGAAACAGCAATATCTACAATGATTCTACAAGACTTTTGTACATGCTTTGTACTGTGGGAAGCGTGAGATACTTTTTGGAGTATTTTAACATCTCTATTCCTCTAGAAATTTTTTTCTTTATGGTAGAAATTTGTTCTTCCCAGTTCAAGTATCGATCAACCGTTACACCCAGGTATTTAGTATGTTTTATGATTGAAACATTTTCTTCCCCTACAGAAAAGGAAGGCTTTACTGCATCTATCTGTTCTATGTCCTTCAAGCGCTTCCTATCACCTATCACAAAACTTTGTGGCTTGGCCACATTGAGGGACGGTTTGTTTGCATTGAGCCAAGATTTGAGGTACCCAAGGTCCTCGTTGACACAGTCATTTATGAAAGGAATAGATTTTGAAGAGAATGAAAGGCTTGTGTCATCAGCGTACATGTTAACTTCTGAGTGTTTCAAAGAGAAATGGAGATCATTTACGTATATTATTTAAAGGCTCTTATCCAACCATGGTCCTTTGCGTGCTCTGTTTTATGAAAATGAAAACTTTGTGGTCCACGAAAATAGCTGCCTCAATAGAAAGCTACGCGCAAAGGCTGCTGGTTGAACAAGAGTCTTTAATGCCACGAAATGCGTTAGCTTCTGAATTTTATATTCGAGTCATGTGGTCTAACTAGATCTATACGATAGTTGATGTTTTGCCAAGTAACATTTCCTATTTCTTTATCTACAGTTCCAGCAATTGCAACAACACGAGGCCACCAGCTGGTACAGACGCTCGGTAAGAGTGCCCTGCTTTAATTTTGGCTGTCATGTGTAAAGATTATCTTTTTAAAAGTTGCGCAGTTCAGATTTTATTTTGATTAGCAAATGTCACCAGTTCATGCGAAGAGGAAAAACCCCGGGAAAAACACCTTGAAGTGTCCTTAAAAAGCCATGCAAGCAATAACGTCCATGCCAGCTTCGTGCAGTCAGGCCTACTTAAGGTTGCAGTCCATTTTGTCTGGCAGTTTAATTAAATTTATTTAGTGAATGTCCAGCACACTGAGTTCGTAGTTCGTGTTCCTCCTATCCATAACAAATTTGCTCCTGTTACGAAAGGTGCCATCACTTTTCCTAGGTTTTTAAATTTTCCTTCAAAATGCTTGAATGATCAAGCTCTAGGATAGACGAGAGGCGTTGTTGATCCGGGACATTGTAAACTGACTGTTTTGCCAAACGGAACAACTTCGTAGTGTGACAGTGTAAAAGCTCTTGCCCCGCAACACTGTTTTTGCGGACCCACCGTTGTAGCAAGTCTATAGCTCGCCAACCCTCGTAGCTGCAAGAACAACTAAAATATTTAAATGTTTTCACAGCAATTCTTCAATTTCTTGCTCGCTCTGCTGGCTATGATTGTGATTGTGCTAACTTGCACTGGTGTCAAGAAATTGCTCTTGGTGTAGGTAAGTGAACTTTAATCGCTTTTGAAGGAAAAGTAACCATAATCTTCATGGGTACATACTAATATACATTGAAAGTGACAGATACAATGTGCCCTTCGTTATGGTGGGTTTTTAAGAATAAGTACTTAAAATTGTATGCTGTTTAGGTAAACGTCCCTTGAATAGGAATTGGTCACAATATGAAATTTCTGGATAATCTATCATCAACTAAAGGACAGCATGGTTGGGTTATTAAGAACACAGGGTTACACAACTTAACAAACGTTGATGAAGGCATAAGCACTCATTAAATTAACAGCAGCCTCTTGTGATAAGTTTCTCAAAGGAGCGATCAGGGATACCGGGGTCAAAGATAAATGGCAGGGGTATCAAATTTTAACGATTTCTAACCGGTTTGGCATCTTTTGCTGGGATGCTAAATTTTTTCACATTTTTCAATGTCATAATTGGGTCAAAAATGTCCCTTTGACCCATCAGGTCTTTCAATGGTGGTTATTAGCTTTGATCATAGTATATCCATTTAGGCTCGGTGGTTTTGAGAAGAAAGTAGCAGGTGATTTAGGCCATGTTGAATTATAACGAGGCTAATCCGTTTCTGGAAGCGTTTGGGAATGAGTCGTAGTTGTAGCGACATTGAGTCTAGCTCCATTGTTTAAGGTCTACTTCCTTTGGGACTTGCAGCCTTGGAAAATTATCTTCGGAAAGGTAAGGTTCATTCTCTTAATTGAATCACGTAGCTAATACAAAACTGGTCTTATTTTGTAGAGGATTTGACAAATAAACTATCAAGAGTTGTGTATGACAAGGATTTCACATTGGCAAAGATAAATGAATACTTGGAGACTACACTTCCAACATGGCTTCGTTATTTTGAAAAAATAGCACCAATGCAGGACGAAACCGGAAAAGAGCGGCATTTTGCAAGTCAACGGCTTACATGGGTGGATTTTGCTGTTTATAACGTAATTGAGATGAATTACAGTTTTGAAGAGGCAACAAGAAGTGCTCGTGGCAAGGAAATTTATATCCTTGAAAACTTTCCAAGGCTGAATGTCTTTTATCAAGAATTCCAAAACAGGCCTAAACTTCATGCTTATTTGCACAGTAGTGACAGGTCACAATACAAGATGCCTTACTCTGTTGTTGCCTGATACATTTATGTCGTTTGCATTAACGGTTGTATTGATCTTTGGCATATATGCACTTAGTGTACATCATTGATTTTATGGATTCAAAAGTCTTGTCACTGTGTAAATTCAGCTTTAGGCCTAGTTCACTCGGGTACGCTATCGTATCTTTCGCTCCACTTTTTGGATCAAAAGATTCGAGCGTTCACCCGGGAACGGTAAGATATCGGACCATTTTTCCGTACCACTTTTTGGAACGATACTGAACCGAACGGTACGATAACGTTCTCGTGTGAATGGGGCCTATTCTGGAACGATACGATATCGTTCCCGTGTGAACACCTGAACGGGTTGCAAAATTTGACATGTTTTGGAATGCTTTTGCGTTCACCTGGAACAAAACGATACTATATCGTACCATTCCACTGTTCGATTCACTTTGTTTTGCGTTCCAATTTTTAAACCGATAGGGTTCTCTTTGAAGCGTTCCCGTGTGAATGCCACCCTTCTCCGTATCGCTGCTGTACTGCATGGAACGATACGATGTCGTTACCGTATGAACGAGGTAACGAAATAAGCTGAAATAAGATACAACTGAAATAAGATACATCAAATTGACAATTTGTAGACTAAACAATTAAAAGAGTTGTAAAACATCATATCAGTTATTCAATTCATTCTTGCGCAATTATCGACAGTTTGAGTGAAGATTTACAGGAGAGTAATTTCCATTGATAAAATAGAATTCAACATCACTTTCTTCCCTCGAAGAAAAAGCTATCGCATCTCGGCTGTTAGTAATTATTTTCATTAATCAAATGCGAGGGCGGTACTGGGATTTACCATTCCCGCGGTCTTTTGTACGGCCCAAGCTTGCGAGGGCTGTGCGAAAAGACCAAAGGCACTGTAAATCCGGGAACTGCCCGAGTAGATTCGGTTAATAAAAAGTAATTAATAACCACATTTTTGTAATTTTTCAACAGTATAGCTTATTCTGGGCCACGCAAAGCAAACACCTGCGAAAATTTCTCAATAAAACACTGATTTTCTGTTTTTAAAGTTTCGATTTCATTTGTTTCATAAGTTTTTCGAGCTTCATAGCCATCATCATATCACCCTTGATCTTCAGTTTACCTCCCATGAATGCTTGTGCTGGATTCAGCTCCCCTTTGAACATTTTTGAGAAATCTTCACTCGTCAGCTCCATTGTTACGTTTGAGCCTTCTGGCGCTGTCCCTGATCCGGTTGATCCTACAGACGGAAAGAGAAAAGTGAATTATAGTATTTCTTCAATTAATACCCATTTTGTTTTAAACAATGCTGTCACGATGAAGTCATGAACATATCACATAAACGATCTAAAAATTGATTTCATTACCGGGTGAGTCAGAAAAAACGAGGGGGGTTTGCCAATTTTTATTGATGCAATTTTCTCACAAATCCGTTTCTTTAAAAATTCATTGCATAGGACAAAGGCTAACTTAGATATAAAAAATTTTAGTTGGTCAAAATCGGTCTTTTCGTTCCATAATTATAAGTGATTTTAGTAAAATCGTGTTTCATAAGATTCCTAAAATAGGCCTTCAATTAGATTCATATTCATGCACGTGTAAACTTCTAAGCCATGACAAACATGCTGATTCTCTACCAAAAAATTTATACAAGGCATGCATTCTGTTAGAGCACAAAAGGAAAAACTAATGTTACTTATGTTGTATCCCTTGGGGACTAGTCATTTAAATTGTCATTGTTAGGAAGCTGAAAGTTCTTTTACTAGCGATACTTTTCACCAAAATGGCTACATCACAAAATCGCGAATATTTATGGAAAGAAATAACCGATTTTAACAAACTAAATTTCTGTAACTAATTTCATCTTTCTTCTGCAATATAAAACTTCAACAAACCCGATTTGATTTGTTTTTCACCAAAATATGGCTTGCTAAACGCCCCACGTTTTTTCTGACTCACCCGGTATATTGTTTATCTCTTGGTGCATTTTACACGTGCAATAATGTTTGATGGTTCTTGGTTATATCAAACATTTAGTCCAATAAATCTGTGTAAAACTTGCCTTTGCGTCAATAATTTTGTAAAGTTCCACAAGATCCAACAAGACTAGGTTGCTCATTGCTCCTGTATAGTCTACCTGCTCTTCTATCATGCAGCTATCTATACGCAAGAGCTGCCATGGATGTGATAGCATCCCAGCTTTTAAAATTGATTTTATTTCAAAAAGAAGCTGAGAAACATTTGAGCATAAGTGTCTTGAATGACTTCCTTATCGACACAGTCACAACATTCCGACCGGGCAAATGGGAGTGAAATAAACCTACGGACTAATAATATAGGAAAGCAATGTAATTAAGATGTGCTGATAACATACCTTCGCCATTTTTTAGATCTAAATACCAATTACCAGCTTCAGCTCCACTTAAAGTGAATTGAAAGACGCCATTTACACTCTTGATGAGATCATCATTGATCAGACCACGAATCTTTTCGAATACATGAGGAACTTCTCCAGCCCCTGATGAAGCAGCGTTTTCCGATTTTGCTTTGTTTACTTTCATTTGGTGCATCATGTCATCTTTCTTTTGCCAATCCTCGTCACCATCCAGGAAGAAATCGGGAAGTAATTCTCCGTCTATGGAATAAAGAGATTACGAAATAAGTTTTTGGCAGCAAAAATCAGAAAATCTACCCTTGAAGAAATTATCAGCGTTTCACGATACAATTTGGATACTGCAATAGACCTTATAGCTATTCCACAGAAGAGTCACAATCGAGCGACATTTTCATACACTCTTATACGAAATGATCGATTGAGTGGCGCTAATTCTTCAGATTTATACAAAATGCATAAAAAATATCGTTTGTAGAATAGCTAAAATGTCTATTCCTATATTAAGCACCATACCTGTAAAATGTAGACGTTGCTTGTCTAAAGCACTAAGTCCTTAGCTCGAACAAACAAACTTTCAGCAAAAATTTAGCTAAAAATTTCAAGCTGAAAATTGTTTGTTCTGAAAGTTCTTAAACAATTCAAGATTGAAAAGATTGATTGATCTAATCCTTACTTGGATCATGTGCGTAGACATCAAAGTCAGTCACTCCAACCTCCCTCAGTACATCATCATCAATGAGGAATTCTCCAGTTCTTGATTTACTGTCACGTGTCAAAACAGCATAAGCAGCATCAGCCATGATTTCTGGTGTTCTGCATTGATCTAATGTTTCTTTGCCTCCTAACATCTCCATGGCTGCAGTTGCTACAGCTGAAGAAGAATGATATACGATATGTAGAAAAGAAAGACTGAGCTTGTGGTAGAAATACAGTAGGTTATTGACAGCAGTCATGGAAAGCTGCACTAACCGCAAAAGATTTCAGACGAATAAATTTCGGACAAAACATTTTCGCACATTTTTTCACGGAATTTCGGACATATTTACAGAAATTTGAGACGACTACGAAATACGATCTATTTATAGTTCACTTTGTACCAAAAGTGTCATATGTTTACAGATCATACTTTTCAAAGGGTCACTCGTCAGAAATTTCCACTGAATAAATATTGTTGGGGATGATGAAAATGATTGCTGAGATAGTTTAGTTTGAAAAAAATGTAATGTTATTTCATAAGTAGCTCGCTCTCTCTCAGAACATTCCTTTTCGATGCAAAATGTTTCACGAGAAAGACATTACGTTTTTGAACAGTAAAAACTGCCTTCGTATTATTTTTCAGTACTGAAGAAAATTTCGGACTGTAAGTATTCCAGTCCATTACAAATTTTGGGTATTAAAATTTTCGGACGTTTGCAATGTCTGTGTTACGATTTCAAACTTCTCCTTTACTACTCTGCTCCCTGTTTGTGCATTTTTAAAAATTCAAGGGACACATAGCATACTAAAAAGTCGCCTTACTTTACAAATTTAACTTGTGACTACCCGGAGACCAAAAACTTTTATTTGTAGGTGAGATTCTATTCCAGGTTGACAAAATAGATATACAGTTTATGGCATGGAAATGTGCATTATATAAGAGAGTCATTGCATTTCGCAGTTGTCTTCAAACCTGCCTTTTTCAAGCTCCCATTGAAGAACAGTCGGCAAATGGAGACATTGGGGGTTTGCCATGAATGAATGGTATGGTCGTATGAAATTTATTTTTTTCGCTTTCCTTGCTATTACTTCTGTAACATCGTGCGTGAAGTGTTGTGAAGTCCTGTCGTCTTTAAGAACAGTTGCAAAGGAAGGAGTTGGAGAAAATACTAAAATATTAAATTTGTAGACAGAAATTCATTTTGGTTTGTATGATACCACTGATGAAAAGCCACAGAGGGACAATTTTCACAGGTAAATGAATAGGGAAAATCTACGCCGTAAGACATGGAAATATCATCACATATCAATGCAATAAGAACATTGAAAACAAACCTGTTCTTGGCCACAACGCATTTACTGCTATTCCATCGGCTTTGAATTCTTCTGACATACCCAAAACACACATTGACATTCCATACTTGGCCATGGTGTAAGCTACGAGGCAAAAGGAAATTATTTGATAAAGGTTTTGCAAGAAACCAAAGAATCAAAAAATTATTGAAATCTTTGCATAACTTTAAAATTAATTGTGTAAAATTTTATTGCCCCCTTCTTTCAAATGATTTGTTCCAAGGGAACTTTAGTTAATTTGCCATAATCCTAGAGAGCATTCTTGATATCACCATTATTTTCGAACTTACAGCATTTTTAGATTTCTGCTCATTTTTAAGTTGTGACGTCATCAAATTGCTACATCTTAAACCATAAAAGCTACAGACTTTTGCTTGCTACCATCTTTTAGACCTTCAAAAACTGAGTATTTCCTGTATTGATCATATCGATTTTCCTCAATCAGTTTAGAATTTATGGTGCTTTTAAGGTTTGTCAAAACTTTAGATACTTCCTCTCGTATATACATAAAAACGCTGTAATTCCAAAAATAATGATGATATCAGAAATGCTCTCTCTGGGATTATGGCAAATTACCTAAAGTTCCCTTTGAGCAATTCGTTTGAAAGAATGGGGCAATAACATTTTGCACGTTTAAGTTTAAAGCTTTGCAAAGATTTGATGCCTATGTTACGTTATCCTGGTTTCAGGGCATCTTTTATAGCTTACTTTACAGTATTTCATTTGCAGCTTGACAAGTCAGCTGTAAGAATCCCTTGCTTGCCATCATTTGTCCCTTTGTACTCGCGTATCAATCAAAAGCAACGGATGTCATTACTTTAGCAAAAGAGTACTTACCAACATGTGATTTGAACCACATTGGATTTAAGTTCAGTGGTGGCGATATGTTAAGTATGTGAGGGTTTTTTCCTTTCTTCAAATATGGTAAGCATGCTTGAGAACTAAAATAAAGAAAAAACAAGGAATTGCCACAACGTTTTAGAAGGAATCCTTAAAAGTTGTTTTTAAAAGTATGTTATTTGATTTTCATGTACAGTAATGAACTTAACAACCAGTAATTCATTTTTCCGAATCAACAAAAATTTGTTTTCAAATCATTTCGTCTTTCTCCATAATATTATCTGCATGTTAAACTGTATAGTGCTCCTTTTAGAATGTGAAACTACGAACTACAGTCTTACGTACCTAAACCATGACAAATGAACATGATACAGTAAAAAGTACTAACCAGAGATATGTACCTCTGCCATTCACGCTGTTCATAAGATCAAACCTGTGAAAATATTGAAGCTGTTAAAATCAGTGTAAATATTGAGCTAGCAAATAAAGATTCATGCAATAGTGGCAGTGCAATACAGTAGGTGTCCTAGAAGTTAGGGCTTGCATTCTGCGCAGAAAATTGGCAATGGATTCTGGTCTGATAACTGCTGACTGTGGAAGTACCATTTCTCGCCTTAAATTCCTGTATGTTTTCTCTTTGAAGAAAAACTGAGAGTCCTTGGAATAAGGTGCAAGTACAGTAGGGGCTGGACTCAGATCAATTAATAAGCTATGGTGGCTCTTCAAGAAAATTATACCAAATATGTTAGGCGTTCTTCTTGCTATATCCACAACACTATTTTCTTCAAGGTCAGTGAAGTTTCAAATCAAATTTAATAAAACAGATTCTTTATAATTGCTCTTTGATCACTTTACTAATTCCGGCATTTATGTAAAAACAAACTGTTTTATTTTCAGCATTATTCGAAAATCAAACCATCTTTAATCAGAGATTATCCATTACAGATCACCTACTGTACTGTATAACCAAATTACAGTTACATGTAATCTATACGAGCATAAACTGTGTACCACAGATACTTCAAGCAAGGACTCACTTTTTCATAGGTGTTGAAAGAGTTCCAGTCAAGCTAATTGCACTGGCATTGTTTATAAGTATATCGATCCCACCATATGTCTTTACAGCATCTTCCACTGCTTTCAACACTGTACTTTCTTCTCTTATGTCCACAATGCATGGCAGACAATTTCCACCAGCCTCCTCAACTGGNTTTATTTTCAGCATTATTCGAAAATCAAACCATCTTTAATCAGAGATTATCCATTACAGATCACCTACTGTACTGTATAACCAAATTACAGTTACATGTAATCTATACGAGCATAAACTGTGTACCACAGATACTTCAAGCAAGGACTCACTTTTTCATAGGTGTTGAAAGAGTTCCAGTCAAGCTAATTGCACTGGCATTGTTTATAAGTATATCGATCCCACCATATGTCTTTACAGCATCTTCCACTGCTTTCAACACTGTACTTTCTTCTCTTATGTCCACAATGCATGGCAGACAATTTCCACCAGCCTCCTCAACTGGAAAACAATATTAAGTTTACATATTATATATATATATACAGTACACGTATTTTTTTTATAAGAAACTAAGAATTTGGGCCAGTACTGAAAGTTTCTTAAAATTATCAGATCTGTGACCTCC
The DNA here is from genome assembly GCA_004194415.1 of Aurelia aurita. Taxonomy (NCBI): domain Eukaryota; kingdom Metazoa; phylum Cnidaria; class Scyphozoa; order Semaeostomeae; family Ulmaridae; genus Aurelia; species Aurelia aurita. Next base: position 328,802 of record REGM01000193.1, on the reverse strand, counting down.
AGAACATTTCAAAACAAGGTGTTTTGAAGCCTTTCGAATGTTTAGACATTACTCAAGTACTTTCCAAGTAATATGATACAGGAAATAAGTGAGAATAAAGAAAAAATGCTTGGAGTTTCTTAATGTTCTGGTAATCTGAGAGTCTGAGTTTCTTATAAGCAGTTTCTTATAAAAAAAAATACGTGTATGTTAACTTAAGTTGATGGATTTAAAATTTTTTATTTAAGCATATATCACTTGGAAATTTAAAGCTCTTATTTTTTAATTGGCTTTTAAATGCAATTTATTAAATAGTCAACTTTTTTTTAATTTGACAGGAAGAAAAAGTGACTTGTTTCCTTTTTAGATGGATTGCAAACATGGCTCACTTCATATGATTACCCAATGGTCAATTTGACTGATAATTGAAAGAATGTGTGACATGGCATTATTATCTGGTGATCCATGTTTATGATGTTACAACACAGATTTAGATTTTGCCTTTCTGCCTCACAGCTAACATTTACCAATACCTTTGTCATCAATAACTTTGTTTCCCAGTCATTCTTTTTGTCTTGCTTATGCAATAAAATTAAATAAATTAAATGTTGGTGTCAACCAGGGAGATTAAGTAGGGAGAGGAAACGTGTCAACATTATCGGTTGTCATTGTCAGGCCTGCAATACTAGCTGAAACATATTGGGGTCAACAATAATGGGCTAACCGTTAAATTTGATGCCATTTTGTTTTGGTTGCCCAAATTGTGACAGAAATGTGGGAGCAAAATCTCATGGTGAAGTGCTTACTTTCTTTGGCTGCAGAGTAGATTGTTCCAGGTAGTTTAGGATGTGGTTCTGTTGTCTTTGCCGCAATGATAATGTTTGCACCATCTCTAGCCAACTTTACTGCAATTGCTTTTCCAATACCTCTGCTTGCTCCTGTTATGAATGCAGTCCTGCCAGCAAGTTTTCTGAAAAATGAGATGTGGATCTCCTAGGTACAAAACGCCTCAAAGTGAAACCTCAGCTGCAAGTTATGCAAATCCCAAGAAATGTCCTTGGTACAAAATTGGAGCTCCCTCACTCATAAATTAATGGGTTCTTTAACATATCTTCAATACAATTTTCGATCAATCCTTTCACTATGTGATGTGTGTTTATTTATTTGCCACAAAACACAACAGGGCAACAACTTGCATACAGGACGTTATTATAAACAGTAAAACCTTGATTTGGTGGCCTAATTTAAGCTGCTTATTTTCTACAGGGCACAGAGCAGCAAACCTGCAGCCCTCTTTCTTTCTGTTATCAAAGCTAATAAATAAGCTGCAAGTAACATTGCCTTACCCAGTATTCATAGCCATGTTCGTCAGTTGGAGTTCTTTTCTACTTCAGCAGAGGCGCAAATTTCAGCAATGCAAGAGGTTTCTTGAGAGTTCTTCAAGGCCAAATGTACTTTGTGGACTTTGACCTCTATAGTCTTGTTTCGAAATTTATGTAACACAAAATATTTACGCAAAATTTACGTAGTAAAATTTTATAGAAACTTGAAATTTATTAAAACCTTTGACCCAATATTGTGTGGAACTTGTTTTAGGCAATCCAAAACTATCTAATTTAATAAGATTTATTAAATATTGAAGGACAAAGATGCTGCTGCATTTCTGCGACGCAAAATTTGTTTTACAAAATACAAAGAGCTAAATCAATCAATTTGCTCACGTGGATTTGAAAGAGAGGCCAAAAGGTAATTCTTCAAGTTAAGGTGGTAGCAGTCGAGAAGGAAAATAGATTTGGCCTAAGTTCTAAAGTTCAGGACGATCTCTCAGTAAAATTGTGAAAATTGGCATCTTGAAGCGCAAATGCAAGGATTTTCAAGCAGAGAATAATTCCTTATTCTTTGAGGTTTGCTTTCATTTTATTCATTAGAAAACATGCGAACTGTTGTTATCATCCTATCCTAGTATACCATCAACAAACAAAAGTATTTTTGTAGGACAATATTATTATTTGTCTTCCTTGTTAAACTTAAAGATTTCTCTTGCTAATTCTTTGCAGAATCTTGGCGAAATTTTAAGCAGAAATGTCTTCAAGACTGAACATCCTTGACAGACCATTAAGCAAAGGAAAGTCGGAGGTAAATCGTCTTGTTTGATTTTGTCTTTCTCTTTGTCTTTGTTGTTGTTGTACAAAATGTAGTCGTAAGTTGTAATTACAACATAAGTTGGAAAGTTGTAATGTAAATTGCTGTATGTTACTGTCATAATAAATGAAAGGTCATAAGGGGCTGCACACAAATCGATTCTTCCACGCAAAACATCCATTGGAAGTTTTCAAAATGATTTTGCAAATAGTCAACCAGATACATATTTGTTGAGTTACTTTATCTGATTACAGTATATTTCAGGCTGCAAGAAGCCAAAAATGACACTTTGCATTTAATCTTCCATGAGGAGTTCTACTCTTCTAATCATGATTAATAGACTGTATCCAAGGACTTTATCCTTATATTTCAGATCAACATCACATCGTTTGCATTGCTGTTTTCAGAAATTGTACAGTATTCACAAGGACGGGTGTTGACTGTAACAGAACTGCAGGATAAGTATGTTGTTATTTGTTTTCACTTACTACAGACCTTTCAAATGACTTGCTAAAATATTTGTTAACAGCTACTGTACTGTATGATCAACTTCTTACTTAAAAAATGCTTCTAACAAATACTTTTCATACAGTTCAGTTCATTTTAAAATTCCAACATACAAATCTTGAACAAAACAACAACAGGTTATATATATATAATATAAATTTACACAGCAAAATAGGTAGAGACAAAGACAAAAAACACATATACTGTATGATGGTACACAACTAGGAGATTCGAGATTTGCATGACAGAATTTCTTAAAAGAGGAGCTCTCTCAGTTGATAAACTAATCGAGGAGAGAGCTGCCCCTGACAGTACAGTAGTACATATATACTTTTTACATACCACATATATACATACAGTACATACCACAGTACATATATACTGTACGTTCTAACATAGTATTACAGTATTTTTCATAAATCTTATGCATTTTACAGTATATAGATCATGGTTTTACTATTATGTAGACTTGCACTTCTTGGCCAGCATGTTGGAAGAAGGGTGTCAGATGTTCACGTTTTAAGAGAAAAGGGATTCAAGAGAGAGATCAAGCTAATAAGGATGCTAATGTTCATAACATCGAATCTTTGGAAGGTAAGAATTGGACCACTCTTCAATCATTTTGGTATCATTTAAATCAGTCAGCTGAATAATAAACAGATCATGCAAGAATTTGGTATAGCTCCTGTCTTATGTGAATCATNTAAGAGAAAAGGGATTCAAGAGAGAGATCAAGCTGATAAGGATGCTAATGTTCATCACATCAAATCTTTGGAAGGTAAGAATTGGACCACTCTTCAATCGTTTTGGTATCATTTAAATCAGTCAGCTGAATAATAAACAGATCATGCCAGAATTTGGTATAGCTCCTGTCTTATGTGAATCATTAGTGAAACTAATATTGCATGTCATTCAAGAAAGAAAGCTGAGCTGAAATATCTCATTTATTGCAGTCTTTATTTGGCAAAGAAGCAGACAAACTTGAGCATGCAAATGATGATGAAGCAACTTGTATCTTTTCTTAAAAAATTTCCTTCTATCCTTTTGCAAAATAATCTCCTGAAGTGATGTCATTTCTTTTGAAACAGACTACTGTATGTTCCTTATCATTCCTTTTCGTATCATGAAGTCGATTGTAGAAAGAACAATTATTCCACTTCACTACTGTTTTTACTCCTCACTATACAATTGTTCAAAATATTAAATACATTTTATGTGAGTATTTTTTCAACAAGTATTTCCTTGACTTGCAATAAAGATTACATTATAGAGAAAGAACCACTTGTAAATAAATTTATCTCAGTACCAAAAGACAAAGGTAATTTTTTGTTATTCCTTAATTGTTGCATTATTCTGAACACAAATATGGCCTTGATTTATTGTCAAACAATATATTACCCGAATTTAAATATGTCTTTTTGAAAATTTTCTTTACAGGAAACGAACACTCTAGAAATGCTAGCTGTAGACGATTACGGAAAATATGGTGTCGGGGGTATTTGACCAAGATGCATTGCGTTTGATGATTGAATTTCAATAATCACTGTTGATTCCATTATAGAACGCAATGCATCTTGGTCAATTGCCCCCTGGTGCCATCTTTTCTGTTTTGGAGCGAGTTGTTGCTTACTGTACTTTGAAGGAAAATTTGAATGTATTTTATGTGCACTTGGGATTTAGGGTTTGTCTCCTGAATTTCAGTAGAGAAAATCTTTCAAAACTTTTGATACCCATAATATTTGATTATTGTTATGATTCTAGGTAGTTTGAATTGTGCTGCATATATGGGTGGAATAATTGAAGCTATTCTATGCGGAGGAGGATTCGTGAGTATTCTGTCAATGCCTTTTTCTACATTGCTTGAAGACCAGGTTTGCCAAAAAAAATTTAAAGATTTCGCCAATTTAAAGCCATGGGAACGCTACGCAATATATACCCCTAAAATTGATTTGATCCTCAGTGTAATAATTGAAAGAAAACAATGTTTGGACTTCAGGTGAGTCTTGAAACCTCGAAACGTTTTTTGACTCATCCGGTATCTAAGTCAACTTATATGCCGTCAAAGTAATAAGAAATATTGTTGTTTATTTTAGCCTGCAAAAGTATCAGTACATTGGCACAAAGGAACCACTTTCCTAATCAAGTTTGACGATGCTGTCATCGCCCGAGAGAAGGCCATGGAGAGCAAATAGAATCACACCTCCTTGGAAGAACTGAATTATGCCGAGTAGCAATCATAAATAAATAAGATACGGATATTTTATAGCCATCAGCACGTTAATAGCCCTTTTTGTTAATCCAGCCGTCATATTAAATTTATGAGATCGAAAGAATATTAAAAAATTTCGGCACTTCGAGCCTTTTCGTGAAAAGGGCATTCCAAGTTTTCTCAAGACTTAAATGCACTGAAATGAAACTGAAATATAAGCATCTTGCCCTCAGCAATCATTTGATGCTCTATTTTGCGAAGTTTGGTTATTCAAAAATTAAAAAAATAGTATTTATTTTGCTGCAACGCAAAATTGATGTATCAAGACTTTTGACACAGACTTTAGATTGATAATGAATGTTCTAGATCTTGAAGTAAGCGATCTATTATATCAATAATCTCATAGCAGAATGTGGATAATTTTGTAAAAGTGTTTTCTCAGCTGTTTAACTCGAACTAGGTGTGTCCCAAAAAAGTTTCCCGATTTGAGCTGTTATTGAAGTAAAAATGTGTGTTTGTTAATAAGAATTCAAACATGAATCTATTACACAATGCCCAACTTAGATATGAGTATTTAGTTCATTTCTGTATCTACGCGTATAGGCTTTCTACCGATATTTTCCTGAAAAACAGAATGCCTGAAAAGTTCACGAAAGAGCTAAACAGTTCATCAATAAGATCGTTAAAAACCTGCATCTCAAAATCCACAGAAATTGAGCTTTTTAACAAATTTCAACAGCATGGAGCTTGAACTCCTAAGAGTGAACCCAGAAAGATAATATGTGTCTTGTGCCCGTAAAAACACGGTTTTGCTTGATGTTTGAAGAAAACTAAGACAAACTCCAGTGGTCCTCACTTTACACATTGCTGAGTTTTTTGTCCCTTTTCGAGGATTTCTCGAGCTGAAGGTTTTCGGAAAATCCATATTTTGATCATTCAATCGGCAAAAGATCGGAAAAAATTATGTGGATCCAAGTTAGCCTTTAAGCGAAAGACCGCCGTTTAAATTGCTCAAAACAAGACAGTTATTGTTTTGCTGCAGCTGTTCAAATGGGGAAAATTTTTTGGGACACCCGGTATATAGCCTTACTTATTAAGCCTGGTTCACACTACACTAGGTCGTTGAAGTCACTGGGGTCATTGGGACGAACAACCCAAAAGACCCAAAAGACTGAATATGAACAGCAAAATCTATTTTCGCCATTCACATTCAGTCTTTTGGGTTTTTGGGACGTTTGTTCCAGCGACCTCAACGACTCCAGCGACTTCAACGACCTAGTGTGAACCAGGCTTTATTCGCTGCGAATAAAGATTCTTGGAAACAGCCAATTTTAGTGAAAAAGGTTCCCCTCTTGGTCCAAAAATGAAAACTCTTTAAAGCAGGCAATTTCAGCGAACAATGAAGCCTATAATCTTTTTTTTGGAACATAAGAACTCTCAAAACAGCCAATTTCTGCAAGTAAGAAAAGAAAGAAAAAAGGAAGAAGGATTCGCATACCATCTTCAATTAATTCAATGACAAAACTATGAATTCATAATTACTAAGCAATATTATATAAAAATTTCGGTTACAACGAAACGAAGGACACCAGATTTGCAGCATACTACGATTTTCCCATATCCGACACAATTCTAACATTACAGTATTGTACTGCTAAAGTCTGGTGGAATAATATTTAAAAAACATAGATTTGCTCTTCTAGGAATAATTACCTGTTATTTTCTGGCGTGAAGATTAGGGCGAGGCAGCCTCTTTCTCAGGGTGGAAATTTTGCAAATATTGCACCCCTATGGTGGCCCATCGTTCTCATAGTGTTTTTGTAGTAACATCTTGGTAATAAGATGTAAAACGGTAAAAAAAAAAAATTTAAAAAACAGGTAAAATGAAACCCAAATCTTTAAATATAAAAAATAAGAAAAAAATTTACAAAAAAAAATAAAAGAAAAAAAAAAAAAAAAAAAATTAAAAAAAATACAAAAAAAAAAAAATAAAANAGAATGATATACGATATGTAGAAAAGAAAGACTGAGCTTGTGGTAGAAATACAGTAGGTTATTGACAGCAGTCATGGAAAGCTGCACTAACCGCAAAAGATTTCAGACGAATAAATTTCGGACAAAACATTTTCGCACATTTTTTCACGGAATTTCGGACATATTTACAGAAATTTGAGACGACTACGAAATACGATCTATTTATAGTTCACTTTGTACCAAAAGTGTCATATGTTTACAGATCATACTTTTCAAAGGGTCACTCGTCAGAAATTTCCACTGAATAAATATTGTTGGGGATGATGAAAATGATTGCTGAGATAGTTTAGTTTGAAAAAAATGTAATGTTATTTCATAAGTAGCTCGCTCTCTCTCAGAACATTCCTTTTCGATGCAAAATGTTTCACGAGAAAGACATTACGTTTTTGAACAGTAAAAACTGCCTTCGTATTATTTTTCAGTACTGAAGAAAATTTCGGACTGTAAGTATTCCAGTCCATTACAAATTTTGGGTATTAAAATTTTCGGACGTTTGCAATGTCTGTGTTACGATTTCAAACTTCTCCTTTACTACTCTGCTCCCTGTTTGTGCATTTTTAAAAATTCAAGGGACACATAGCATACTAAAAAGTCGCCTTACTTTACAAATTTAACTTGTGACTACCCGGAGACCAAAAACTTTTATTTGTAGGTGAGATTCTATTCCAGGTTGACAAAATAGATATACAGTTTATGGCATGGAAATGTGCATTATATAAGAGAGTCATTGCATTTCGCAGTTGTCTTCAAACCTGCCTTTTTCAAGCTCCCATTGAAGAACAGTCGGCAAATGGAGACATTGGGGGTTTGCCATGAATGAATGGTATGGTCGTATGAAATTTATTTTTTTCGCTTTCCTTGCTATTACTTCTGTAACATCGTGCGTGAAGTGTTGTGAAGTCCTGTCGTCTTTAAGAACAGTTGCAAAGGAAGGAGTTGGAGAAAATACTAAAATATTAAATTTGTAGACAGAAATTCATTTTGGTTTGTATGATACCACTGATGAAAAGCCACAGAGGGACAATTTTCACAGGTAAATGAATAGGGAAAATCTACGCCGTAAGACATGGAAATATCATCACATATCAATGCAATAAGAACATTGAAAACAAACCTGTTCTTGGCCACAACGCATTTACTGCTATTCCATCGGCTTTGAATTCTTCTGACATACCCAAAACACACATTGACATTCCATACTTGGCCATGGTGTAAGCTACGAGGCAAAAGGAAATTATTTGATAAAGGTTTTGCAAGAAACCAAAGAATCAAAAAATTATTGAAATCTTTGCATAACTTTAAAATTAATTGTGTAAAATTTTATTGCCCCCTTCTTTCAAATGATTTGTTCCAAGGGAACTTTAGTTAATTTGCCATAATCCTAGAGAGCATTCTTGATATCACCATTATTTTCGAACTTACAGCATTTTTAGATTTCTGCTCATTTTTAAGTTGTGACGTCATCAAATTGCTACATCTTAAACCATAAAAGCTACAGACTTTTGCTTGCTACCATCTTTTAGACCTTCAAAAACTGAGTATTTCCTGTATTGATCATATCGATTTTCCTCAATCAGTTTAGAATTTATGGTGCTTTTAAGGTTTGTCAAAACTTTAGATACTTCCTCTCGTATATACATAAAAACGCTGTAATTCCAAAAATAATGATGATATCAGAAATGCTCTCTCTGGGATTATGGCAAATTACCTAAAGTTCCCTTTGAGCAATTCGTTTGAAAGAATGGGGCAATAACATTTTGCACGTTTAAGTTTAAAGCTTTGCAAAGATTTGATGCCTATGTTACGTTATCCTGGTTTCAGGGCATCTTTTATAGCTTACTTTACAGTATTTCATTTGCAGCTTGACAAGTCAGCTGTAAGAATCCCTTGCTTGCCATCATTTGTCCCTTTGTACTCGCGTATCAATCAAAAGCAACGGATGTCATTACTTTAGCAAAAGAGTACTTACCAACATGTGATTTGAACCACATTGGATTTAAGTTCAGTGGTGGCGATATGTTAAGTATGTGAGGGTTTTTTCCTTTCTTCAAATATGGTAAGCATGCTTGAGAACTAAAATAAAGAAAAAACAAGGAATTGCCACAACGTTTTAGAAGGAATCCTTAAAAGTTGTTTTTAAAAGTATGTTATTTGATTTTCATGTACAGTAATGAACTTAACAACCAGTAATTCATTTTTCCGAATCAACAAAAATTTGTTTTCAAATCATTTCGTCTTTCTCCATAATATTATCTGCATGTTAAACTGTATAGTGCTCCTTTTAGAATGTGAAACTACGAACTACAGTCTTACGTACCTAAACCATGACAAATGAACATGATACAGTAAAAAGTACTAACCAGAGATATGTACCTCTGCCATTCACGCTGTTCATAAGATCAAACCTGTGAAAATATTGAAGCTGTTAAAATCAGTGTAAATATTGAGCTAGCAAATAAAGATTCATGCAATAGTGGCAGTGCAATACAGTAGGTGTCCTAGAAGTTAGGGCTTGCATTCTGCGCAGAAAATTGGCAATGGATTCTGGTCTGATAACTGCTGACTGTGGAAGTACCATTTCTCGCCTTAAATTCCTGTATGTTTTCTCTTTGAAGAAAAACTGAGAGTCCTTGGAATAAGGTGCAAGTACAGTAGGGGCTGGACTCAGATCAATTAATAAGCTATGGTGGCTCTTCAAGAAAATTATACCAAATATGTTAGGCGTTCTTCTTGCTATATCCACAACACTATTTTCTTCAAGGTCAGTGAAGTTTCAAATCAAATTTAATAAAACAGATTCTTTATAATTGCTCTTTGATCACTTTACTAATTCCGGCATTTATGTAAAAACAAACTGTTTTATTTTCAGCATTATTCGAAAATCAAACCATCTTTAATCAGAGATTATCCATTACAGATCACCTACTGTACTGTATAACCAAATTACAGTTACATGTAATCTATACGAGCATAAACTGTGTACCACAGATACTTCAAGCAAGGACTCACTTTTTCATAGGTGTTGAAAGAGTTCCAGTCAAGCTAATTGCACTGGCATTGTTTATAAGTATATCGATCCCACCATATGTCTTTACAGCATCTTCCACTGCTTTCAACACTGTACTTTCTTCTCTTATGTCCACAATGCATGGCAGACAATTTCCACCAGCCTCCTCAACTGGNAAAAACTGAGAGTCCTTGGAATAAGGTGCAAGTACAGTAGGGGCTGGACTCAGATCAATTAATAAGCTATGGTGGCTCTTCAAGAAAATTATACCAAATATGTTAGGCGTTCTTCTTGCTATATCCACAACACTATTTTCTTCAAGGTCAGTGAAGTTTCAAATCAAATTTAATAAAACAGATTCTTTATAATTGCTCTTTGATCACTTTACTAATTCCGGCATTTATGTAAAAACAAACTGTTTTATTTTCAGCATTATTCGAAAATCAAACCATCTTTAATCAGAGATTATCCATTACAGATCACCTACTGTACTGTATAACCAAATTACAGTTACATGTAATCTATACGAGCATAAACTGTGTACCACAGATACTTCAAGCAAGGACTCACTTTTTCATAGGTGTTGAAAGAGTTCCAGTCAAGCTAATTGCACTGGCATTGTTTATAAGTATATCGATCCCACCATATGTCTTTACAGCATCTTCCACTGCTTTCAACACTGTACTTTCTTCTCTTATGTCCACAATGCATGGCAGACAATTTCCACCAGCCTCCTCAACTGGAAAATAATATTAAGTTTACATATATATACATATATATATATATACATATATATAGTTTACATATATATACATTACTGATGAAGGCTTGCGCCGAAACGTTTAACCGAATGTGTTTTTCTTGAGAATCTATATATATATATATATACAGTACACATATTTTTTTTATAAGAAACTAAGAATTTGGGCCAGTACTGAAAGTTTCTTAAAATTATCAGATCTGTGACCTCCAGAACATTTAAAAACAAGGTGTTTTGAAGCCTTTCGAATGTTTAGACATTACTCAAATACTTTCCGAGTAATATGATACAGGAAATAAGTGAGAATAAAGAAAAATGCTTGGAGTTTCTTAATGTTCTGGCAATCTGAGAGTCTGAGTTTCTTATAAGCAGTTTCTTATAAAAAAAAATATGTGTATATATGTTAACTTAAGTTGATGGATTTAAAATTTTTTCTTTAAACATATATCACTTGGAAATTTAAAGCTCTTATTTTTTAATTGGCTTTTAAATGCAATTTATTAATAGTCAACTTTCTTTGAAATTTGACAGGAAGAAAATGACTTGTTTCCTGTTTAGATGGATTGCAAACATGGCTCACTTCATATGATTACCCAATAATGGTCAATTTGACTGATAATTGAAAGAATGTGTGACTTGGCATTATTATCTGGTGATCCATGTTTATGATGTTACAACACAGATTTAGATTTTTCCCTTTCTGCCTCACAGCTAACATTTACCAATACCTTTGTCATCAATAACTTTGTTTCCCAGTCATTCTTTTTGTCTTGCTTATGCAATAAAATTAAATAAATTAAATGTTGGTGTCAACCAGGGGCGGCGCTGGGGGGTAATCAAGGTAATCGCTGATTACCTATTTTTTTCAAGAGTTTCCTAGTTTTTCTTAATTTCTCAAAAACAGATCCAAAAACTAAAACAGGACGTTTTGAAAGCGTTGAATATGGTTGAACCCTTGTAGCAGCGCTCTGTGACGTATATTGACTCACTGACCTCATTGCTTTCTTTTGTTGGTTTCACAGACAGTCGAATATCGTTGTTGAATGTGATAACTATTGAATTTGAGGATTATGATGGCCGCATAGATATCTATAGATATCTATGGATGGCCGCAAGGTAATCGTGGCCCTGCCTGATTACCTCGCTGTTTGTTTCAGTGGGTGTCGTGACGTACAGTAAGTATCTATTGAATAAGTGGTATCAAAACAGAGAGCGCCTCGCAGCAACATAATCATTCCGCAATCTGATTACTTTCGCACTGCAGCCGTTGAAGGTTCTGGGCGTCATGACGTAGGAATCTATTGAATAAATGGTATCAACACACGAGGCGCCTCGCAGCAACATAGTCAGTCCGCAATCTGATTACGTTCACACTGCAGCCTTTGAAAGTTCAGTATGAACCTTTGTCATGGATAACGAGTATAGATGGGGTGTTTCAAAGATTTTCTCACTTCGTTCAGCACAAATAGCAAATTAAACCATGAACAACGATTGTGCTTGAAGAACGATGGAAGGACATGTCCAAGAATAAAGTAACAAGAAGAACAAGCATTTCGTTGGTTGGACCCTTGGTGGAGAAGAGAAACGTCTTACTGCTGGCCCTGCCTAGTGATAGGTGATATATCAACCAACCTTAAAAACCGTAAAGTCCCATAAACATATGTGGGATCGTTTTGAGAGAACATCATACCAAAAAGGCGATCTTGGGTCATTTGACATCCACACAACAACATCTTTCACGCCAAGGTAATCAAGTCTGCCATCGATTACCTTGCCCATTTGGAGGCTAAGAGTGTTGAAGCCGTTGAGACCAGACAGAAAACTGTTTCTTCGTAATCTCATACAGAAAGAGCCGCAATCTGCAACCCTATGGCCTACAACCGCGACATGAAACGTCGAACAACTCCAGTACTGGCGTTTATGAAATGACACAATTTTTACATTGGAAAAGGTTAGCATTTGAGTGAGGTTGACGCTGTAGCAATGAAGACGGAGGTATACCAAAAAGATGCTAAAATGGCTCTATGCACTCCAATGTGTTTGTTTTTCATGAAATCGATAAAAGAATAATTTAATTGAACAAAGTTTACTTCATTTCATGTTTTGAGTAAATTTTCAATATCATTGTCATGTTTAAAGACTTTCATGCTCTGTTATTAATTGTTACGAAAAACTGTTTAAGATCTGGTGTGATTTGGGGGTGGGCGTGGTCATGCTATTAGCGAGATATGGGCGTTTCCTGATGAATAAGAGGGCGTCGCCTAAAAAATTTTTTGGCTTCGCCAATTTGATTACCTACTTTTTTCTCCTCCGAGCCGCTCAGGCCTGCATACTAGCTGAACCATATTGGGGTCAACAATAATGGGCTAACCGTTAAATTTGATGCCATTTTGTTTTGGTTGTCCAAATTGTGACAGAAGTGTGGGAGCAAAATCTCATGGTGAAGTGCTTACTTTCTTTGGCTGCAGAGTAGATTGTTCCAGGTAGTTTAGGATGTGGTTCTGTTGTCTTTGCCGCAATGATAATGTTTGCACCATCTCTAGCCAACTTTACTGCAATTGCTTTTCCAATACCTCTGCTTGCTCCTGTTATGAATGCAGTCCTGCCAGCAAGTTTTCTGAAAAATGAGAGGTACAAAACGCCTCAAAGTGAAACCTCAGCTGCAAGTTATGCAAATCCCAAGAAATGTCCTTTTGGTACAAAATTGGAGCTCCCTCACTCATAAATTAATGGGTTCTTTAACATATCTTCAATACAATTTTCTATCAATCCTTTCACTATGCGATGTGTGCTTATTTATTTGCCACAAAACACAACAGGGCAACAACTTGCATACAGGACGTTATATAAACAGTAAAACCTTGATTTGGTGGCCTAATTCAAGCTGCTGATTTTCTACAGGGCACACAGAGCAGCAAACCTGCAGCCCTCTTTCTTTCTGTTATCAAAGCTAATAAATAAGCTGCAAGTAACATTGCCTTACCCAGTATTCATAGCCATGTTCGTCAGTTGGAGTTCTTTTCTACTTCAGCAGAGGCGCAAATTTCAGCAATGAAAAGAGGTTTCTTGAGAGTTCTTCAAGGCCAAATGTACTTTGTGGACTTTGACCTCTATAGTCTTGTTTCGAAATTTATGTAACACAAAATATTTACGCAAAATTTACGTAGTAAAATTTTATAGAAACTTGAATTTTATTAAAACCTTTGACCCAATATTGTGTGGAACTTGTTTTAGGCAATCCAAAACTATCTAATTTAATAAGATTTATTAAATATTGAAGGACAAAGATGCTGCTGCATTTCTGCGACGCAAAATTTGTTTTACAAAATACAAAGAGCTCAAAGAAAGAGCTAAATCAATCAATTTGCTCACGTGGATTTGAAAGAGAGGCCAAAAGGTAATTCTTCAAGTTAAGGTGGTAGCAGTCGAGAAGGAAAATAGATTTGGCCTAAGTTCTAAAGTTCAGGACGATCTCTCAGTAAAATTGTGAACATTGGCATCTTGAAGCGCAAATGCAAGGATTTTCAAGCAGAGAATAATTCCTTATGCTTTGAGGTTTGCTTTCATTTTATTCATTAGAAAACATGCGAACTGTTGTTTATCATCCTATTACCATCAACAAACAAAAGTATTTTTGTAGGACAAATATATATCTGTCTTCCTTGTTTAATTTAAACTTAAAGATTTCTCTTTCTAATTCTTTGCAGAATCTTGGCGAAATTTTAAGCAGAAATGTCTTCAAGACTGAACATCCTTGACAGACCATTAAGCAAAGGAAAGTCGGAGGTAAATCGTCTTTTTTGATTTTGTCTTTCTCTTTGCCTTTCCTTTCTTTGTTGTTGTTGTAAAAAATGTTGTCGTAAGTTGTAATTACAGCATAAGTTGGAAAGTTGTAATGTAAATTGCTGTATGTTACTGTCATAATAAATGAAAGGTCATAAGGGGCTGCACACAAATCGATTCTTCCACGCAAAACATCCATTGGAAGTTTTCAAAATGATTCTGCAAATAATCAACCAGATGCATATTTGTTGAGTTACTTTATCTGACTTGACAGTATATTTCAGGCTGCAAGAAGCCAAAAATGACACTTTGCATTTAATCTGTATGTATGTATGTATGTATCAATTTGCCACTAAAATATAAAATTTACAATGTTTTAAAAGTTAAAAATAGATACATTACAATTTTAATGCGNCAGCGATCATATGGAAACCAGGCTTAAAGAACTGGGTCACATGTTTCCTTCTCTTTCCAGAGGCCTTAGAAAGGGCAAGAGAACTTTGGGAGACCCAGTATAGGAGATAGAAGGGATCTGGATTTACTGCCAACTTTCTAAACATTCTCGCAGCTTTACAGCTTTGTATTCAAGCATTGGCTGATTAAGAGAAGCAATCTTTTTCCTACTGCAAACTGCAGCTTCAACTCAATCTCCATACACATTCTGCCCTTTATTGCAAACTGCAAACTATGCCACTCCAATACAAACCGAAGATACTTCACTAAAGTCACCAGTGACCATATTAAAGCGAAGATGGAAGCTAAATAGAGCTTTGAGTCTTTTCATACTCTTCATGTTTGATTGGTGGACACGTGCAAATGAGATGCGAATCTCCGTGTACATCATCTACTCGTCCGCATGATGGCCAGAACTTGGAAGCTTTCAGCCACGGCTATTAAGCAAGAATTGAATCAAATATCAGAGATTTTGTAATTGCAGGATTGTGCAAAAACATAATTTAGTAATACGGGAAATTTGGTCCATGAAGAACTTGGCATTTGAAATTTGAGGTACCTACGAGATAGTTATAATATTTGCTACAAGTACTAAGGGTTATAAAGTTACCAAACACATTTTGTAATAGAACAACTTTCATGCAGGTCAAGGATGAAACTAGTTCTGAATGTATGCTGAAAATGAGCATTTTTTACATTGATTTAGGTTCAGAGCGACAGAGCCTCCAAACAATTGTATTTAAGTAGTTTCATGCCTATTTAGTTAAAAAAAACCATAACTTTACACACACTTCCACTTTTATTCAGTTTTTTCTCCAAATTTCGCTGCCCTCAGCAGCCTCCTCAGTGATAATCAAAACATTAATTTATTATCAAATAATAAAGTCAAAAAACTTGCTTGCTCACTGAAACGCAATGCCTTTTGTTAGAGATTAAGTTTCATATTTCAGTCCATATGCATGCAACACCAATAATTCTCCACAGAAAAAGGAGCAACTACAGAATGTGCACTTTCGTTCAAAAACATGTTAATTAAATGGACAGGTATATATAACGGGGTGCATGGAAATATTTGATCTATTACTTTTATGGTTCCTTTGCCACAGGGAGCGGGAGTTGCATTGAAACAGATATGCGGGAAATTGGAAAAGAGAAGGTAACTTACTGCTGGAAAAGCTGCTACAGCTCGGCTGTAAGGTCGATTCCATTCATCTTCCAACAACACTTGTTGAGTGTGTGGCGAATTCTAGCAAAAAAGAAGAATTTGCTGAAAATTGCGTTCCATATATTAGACTGATTAGAACCTCTGAATAAAAAACAAGACAAACAGTTCATACGAAGCAAATATTGAGACTAGCAAGTCCTCCCTAAAAGCTAAGCAGTGAAGTAGCAATACTGATGATGCATAAACGGTGAAGCAACGCAATCACCAAAGCTCTCAAGGAGAGTATGTTACAGATATTTGAAACACGGGATTTGGCACATGCTCTTGAAATCTCCTCACTGCTTGATTTAATATAATACCTTTAAAGGGTTATCTTTTTTGTCCATTCTTCCCTCTTCAATTTCCTTGATCTCTTCCCTGATACCTGCAAGCAAGATCATAAATTCAATGATGAATTTTAAAAGTGAATAGAAGTATTGGTCAAGGTCAAGTAGCATTGGTCAAAATGTGGTACAATTGTCGTACTGTTGCACCGGGGGGGGGGGTAACTTGAGTCTTGGGATGACAGGGACGTGCCGCCCAACTTTTAGGGAAAGCCCCATTCTTAAGGATTTTCGGTCGATTTTCATACCCATTTTTAAGTATTTTGAGGGGAAAAGCCTCTTGAACTTACTACAAATCAAGCTTCATTTCACTTTAAACACACAATTATGAAGATAAAGTTACCACCAACCAAGTTTCAGAACTAAAGCGAAAAAAATCAAACATAAAAAACAAAAACTCAACAAGCTTCCTGTTACAATTTGAAAAGCTACCCATTTCTAGAGGAAATTTACATTTTGAGGCCCATATTTAGGGATTCTCGAGGTTCAAAACCCATCCTTATGGGTGGCACGTTCCCGTTGCTCTATGTGTGGAAGTTACCCCCCTCCCCCCGGGACTGTTGCAGCCACAGAATCCTTTTTTGTGAAAAAGTAGTGCTTTTAATTTAACTATATTAGATAAGCTACATCGTATTTTATTCATTTCAAAGTCAAGAATCTCGACATCGGTGAAAATAGCTGGTTACTCATCAATATGATGAAAAATCAAAGACAGCAGTTTTAAATCTGCAGAAACGACTCTAATTGCCGTTGCCAGCATTATCTGTAGAAACACGACTCTAATTGCAGCTTTATTATTTTCATGACTTGCAATTGTTTTTGCCTATGACTGTGTACATTTATGAATTCTAATTGCTGTTGCCAGCATTATCTGTAGAAGCACGACTCTGATTGCAGCTTTATTATTTTCATGATTTGTAATTGTTTTTGCCTATGACTGTGTACATTCATGAATTCTAATTGCCGTTGCCAGCATTATCTGTAGAAACACGACTCTAATTGCAGCTTTATTATTTTCATGACTTGCAATTGTTTTTGCCTATGACTGTGTACATTCATGAATTCTAATTGCCGTTGCCAGCATTATCTGTAGAAACACGACTCTAATTGCAGCTTTATTATTTTCATGACTTGCAATTGTTTTTGCCTATGACTGTGTACATTCATGAATTCTAATTGCCGTTGCCAGCATTATCTGTAGAAACACGACTCTAATTGCAGCTTTATTATTTTCATGACTTGCAATTGTTTTTGCCTATGACTGTGTACATTCATGAATTCTAATTGCCGTTGCCAGCATTATCTGTAGAAACACGACTCTAATTGCAGCTTTATTATTTTCATGACTTGCAATTGTTTTTGCCTATGACTGTGTACATTCATGAATTCTAATTGCCGTTGCCAGCATTATCTGTAGAAACACGACTCTAATTGCAGCTTTATCATTTTCATGACTTGCAATTGTTTTTGCCTATGACTGTGTACATTCATGAATTCTAATTGCCGTTGCCAGCATTATCTGTAGAAACACGACTCTAATTGCAGCTTTATTATTTTCATGACTTGCAATTGTTTTTGCCTATGACTGTGTACATTCATGAATTCTAATTGCCGTTGCCAGCATTATCTGTAGAAACACGACTCTAATTGCAGCATTATTATTTTCATGACTTGCAATTGTTTTTGCCTATGACTGTGTACATTCATGAATTCTAATTGCAGTTGCCAGTAACTAAAGGGACCAATATCTGTTGCCCTCTCTAGTTACTGTGAGTGCTACACGAGCACTATAGGGAATACTCAGATATGTTGAAGTCTTACTTTCCACCCGTTTACGTTGTCAATGCCAGATTAAAACTCTAGCAAGTAGTACACACTCACCAAGCATTGCATCACAAAACCTGTCCATCTCAGCTTTACTTTCAGATTCAGTTGGTTCAATCATTAATGCTGTTGAAACAGGCCAAGACATCGTAGGAGCGTGAAAGCCTAGAAAAAAATAACCCCTCAAAGTCTCGGCAAAATCTACGTTTGCAAATATGAAGCCACTCTCAAAAGCTACCTCTTCTGTTAAAACTCCCTCTAGGATCTGTGAAACTGATATAAAACGCAATACTGGAAGAGATTAGTAGGGTTTTTACAGTATTCGAAGGGCATTTAGAATATTAGTTTATATGTGTAAAACGTGACCGGTAAAATCACCTATGTTCGTGTAGACTTTCACCGTTGTTTTTTGTTTAACTGACAGCATTGTCTCGATTTTCAAAAGAATTGTTCACCTTTATCTCAAAGGGCTCATCTGGTGTAGAGGACAGAAATTTATGCCACAGAAGCTGTTTTCAACATCTGTTTTCCAAATTTTCAAAGAGACAAAACGAACTAATTACAGATAATCCCCGTAACAAGACTAAGGCATTAATGGCATTCGAATCTTTTTCCACCGTTTGTTTTGAACTAATGCCGGATCAAAATCGGGCGACTGGAAGAAATTTGGGACACAAAATCATACCATAATCTTGTAATCTCTTTGCAATATCAATTGGTTCTATTCCAGCAGATGCTTTGAATTTCTTGCAGTCAATTATAAACTCGTGTGCACAGTAACCTGTAAAAAAGACCAGCAATCAAGGGTGATAATTGATATACAATCTACTATGATACATGCTCTTGTTAAGAAAACATGGTGCACTCTTGCACGAAATCTTAGGAATCCATTTGACACATTGGCAAAATAAAGAAGCAGTATATGAAATTTTTTCTATTTAATTGTGTTGCATTTCAAAATTAAGTAGAAGAGACAAATAAATCAAGAGTCTAACGCTAAAGCTAAAGAAGATTCCTAATAACAAGAAAATTGTTGTTAATAGTAAACGGTTGTCATAGAATTAACTAACTCATTACTAACAACCACTCACCATTCTTTCCTTTGAACCGAATTTCATATTCACCATCAAGTCTTGCTGACATGTAATTGGCATTCAAGATAGCGAGCTGAAACAAGGAAGACTCATTGAAGATGCACTCGAATAGTTAACACTCGAGGAATAAAATTGATTTTTAAACGGTTCTATAACCAATTTAAATATTCAGAACAACACAGTGCGAATCGAAAAAGGGACACATGACCAAATTTTCTTTGCACAACGTTTTATCTAGCCCTCACCACTTGCCTTGATTTTATCCACTGCCAGCCAAAAAAGTTCTTACAAAGACTACTTTGGAAATGCAATTGCTCCCTATAAATTTCTACCCGCTCTAAGCAAGGCAACAACTATTCTAAAAAACGAGTTTTTTAACAGACTACAGACTCTGTAGAGAAGTCAATCCTAAGCAAATCCTAACAATTTTGTCAGCACTTTTATGTGAGCTAAATTCCGTATTCCAGCCTAAAAGCAAGCACCACTATTACCAGAAAGTGATAATAAGTAAATTATTAGTTACCTGTGATGCTTTTCGCAAGCCTTTAGCTCCCATCATCCTGATATATGCCCAAGGTATCGTCAGAATAGCACTTGAACCATAAGGTGCCGCAGAGATGACCCCAAATGGTTTTGATTCAGGTTCGTCAGTACCTTCTGGTGGAACAATTGGATGAGTTGGCAAGTATGGTACTAAATGCTTCTTCCTGCAATTAAATAAAATCTTAAACCGTTATTTCAATATTTCTTACTTCAATTTCATTCTCGAAAATCCTAAAACTGCTAGATCGTTTAAACAGCAAGACGAGGAAACTTCGAAGTGGGAAAACTAAGATAAATATATTAAAGACCCACAGGTAGCCATGATCCTATGCGACCACCAAAAACGATTTTCATATGATATGAACATCGTTTCTGGCCTAGGTTTTCTTTATTTTGCTTTTCACCCAGCGCACAATGGATCATGGTTAGCTGTACATCTTTAAATACTACAGATGGACAGGGAATAAATTCAAAGTCGACCAGCATTGCTTATGATGTATATGATCGAAGCTACCATGCTCAATTCGATAAGCTTATGTAATTTAGTACTTGTTTACTATGGTTAGTGGAACTATATATGTGTAACTAATAAATGTTGATACAGTCATCAAGACGCAATGGTTAACAATAAAGCTTTTCCACTAAAACATGTTTTGAAATATACTCTCCAAAAACAACTTTTTCAATTGAAAATAAGCAACAGATTATACCGATGACCACATAGCTGTTGCTGTTGAACAGTCGGAGCATTCAAACTACATTACTGCAAAGTGACCGCTTTTGTGGCAGTACTACCGATGATGCAACACAATCAGTGAAGTTCACGGCACTCTCACTTACACGCAAATTGGTCCCATTCCAGGGCCACCACCACCATGAGGAATGCAAAATGTCTTATGTAAATTCAAATGACACACATCAGCTCCATAGTCACCAGGACGACATAGACCAACCTGCGATGGAAACATAGTGAAAATTGGAATCAACCCAAACAAAAACGAACTAGTTGCCCTAATTAGTCTCGCCATCTATATGATCAATCGAAATTGCAGTCCACCAGACAAAGAGAGTTCCCCAGAAAAGCTTTCTCTGCAGCACATAAAATGGCTTGTATTAACCCTTTTTCATGACGCAGGGCTGCTCGTACCATTCAATCAATTTTTAGTTCAACTTCAACTTACTTGTGCATTCATATTAGCACCATCGAGATAGACTTGTCCTCCGTAGGCATGTACCATATCGCAAATTTCTCTGAAAAATATAGCGATGGTTTATGTGCAAAAATCTCAAACTACAGAAAATTATATTGCAAGTAACTAGTTCTAATCTTTCCAAGTTCCCAACGCAAAAAGGCAATTGACTGAAATTGTCATCAAAACTGCTCTACTACCTTCCATAGATGAATTCATTCATGTATATTCACCCTTACAAGAAAACTTTAATCATACAAAGCTTTATGATAGTGGGCTTGTATCTTTGATAGATATTACTTATATAGGATAGCTAGCATTTTAGCTTCCGAGTCAAAACTAGGTAACACATCAAAAACAAGTCAAATACATTCTTTACTTGTGGCCTCTCAACTGTTTGTGGTTTCAGGCGTATCTAGCAAATAAAGTGGGGCTATTCTACCTTTATATCACTGATGGGAATCCCATTTTACCAGTCAACAAAAAATGATAAAAACCAAAAGTACTTACCGTATAGATTCTTCAAACACACCACTTGTTGATGGATATGTAACCATAATTGCACCAAGTTTATCTTTATTCTTCTCGATCTAGAGATGAAAGCAATCGAAATATAGCTAAGAGGAATATATCTTTAAGCAACAGATATCTTAATTTGCTGTCATATCTTTAAAAAGTTCTGCAGTATCAATTCAAAACATTCGAATACATGGCATGGCAATCGCCAACTTGATCCATACAAAATATCTGATTTGCGATGTATGCCCCTACCGGCACAATCAGCTACATGGCCAATTGGCTAAAAGTTACAATAAAGGTGAACTTGATTTATTCTTGTCCTTATCTGCAGCTGACTGTCATACCTGATGACAAAATTTTGTTTACGAATTCTGCCCAAAGATTACCAACAATAGACATTTTAGCTATTCTAAAAAAGAGTCTAGATCGATTAATACTTTTATACATAATTCCATACAAAGTGTTCGATTGAGTGGCGTTATAGCTTCTATCGCTGTTGTGCACATTCGAAATTCTACATAATGTATAAGAATATCCTTCGATTCAGACTCTTTTGTAGAATAGCTAAAAGATCTATTCTTCGGTGAGGCACTTTGGGGTTCTCTTGGAGCGTGAACGAATCTATTGAGACAAGATTAAGGCAATAGGCCTGATATGTAATGAGTAGGTAGACTCATGATGTTACTTCGGTCAGCAGTAAGCAACGTATATTGCAGGGATACAGGGGACTCAAGTAATCAGTCTAGTGAGTAGGTACGGGGTTATCTAGAGATTTTTTGCAAAGCTATACACATAGTCTGCCTTGCTGTCCTCCTGAAGTTTACCATGCATACACTTCGCATCTTTGCATGCATAAAAACAATGCGAAAACAGCTATAAACCACTGATTGACGGTCCAATGAAGTATTGTCACTTTACATACCTTCTTTTTAAGATCGCCCAAATCAATTCCACCGACTTTATCAGTATTCACATATTCAACATTGAATCCAGCCATGTTAGCACTTGCAGGATTTGTTCCATGTGCAGATGTGGGGATCAGGCAAACCTGAAAAGTAATTTATGTTTTGTAAAAAGAAGCACGGCCTTCACAAAAGAAATAAAAAGGCAACACAAACAATGCGTAAAAGTTTCGCAAAACTGCATACAGAACTAGAAAGTAGCAACATGAATCTACCAATTTTCTAACTAGTTTGCGACAAAAATTATCCTCGCTCTACCAGCCATTGATCATTAGTACTCAAGCCAGATCTTGCAGATTATAGCTTGCTTATGTATAAGTCCTTAAATTCGCTAGCTCCCGATTATTTGTCGTCGATATTCACAAGATGCTCCAACAACAGGAGTGAACGAAACCTAACGAAATCTTAAAATACCGTTGCTCAAAACAAACACAGGTCAGAAATCATTCTGCTATAGAGGAAGAACCCTTTGGAACAGCCTAGACAGAGCTAGAAAATTAGCACCCTCTCTTGGTACCTTCAAAAATCTGCTCTAAAGAGCCTGATTACGTAGCTTTACTTAATATCGTATTTTATTCTACATTATTTTATCGAAATTATTGGCTTTTGTAGTAAAATTTGTTTAACTAAATTTCTTTACACAGCTGAAACTATTCAGCCTGTATAAATATTTGAAATGAAATGAAATACATACATTTCGATGATTTTCTCCATTGTCTTTCAGAAAGGCACTGATGCACATCAGTCCAGTGTATTCACCTTGCGCTCCACTGAAAAGGAGTGTTAATTTCAATTAAAATATGCAAGCAAATAGGGCTTATTATATAGTTCAAAAAATGGACAACACAGGACAACACAGTTTGTTTTGCTTAACTTACAGTATTTCATCATAGTCAACTATCACTGCTGTCTAAGGACAATTGCGGGGTTTGAAAAATTAATATTAGAAAACAACCTTATCATTTCCTGAGTCAAATGACAAACTTTTTCCACATTTAGACTTGTGTTTCAGCTGTCAATTCAATAAACATCTTGGTAATTTAGGCCAAATGTCTCCGCCATTGGTCTCCATTCTTTCCACGAGCTCACGATAAGGAGGCTAGTCATGATTCAGAGGAGAGAAAATAATAGGGCAGCCACATTCTCGCGTTGAACGTGACATCGAAACGCTTAACGCTCTGACCTTGTGGTTAAAGACGTCATTACGCATTTGTCACAGATCGTAAAACGTAATTTCGCAGAGAAGAGACAAAAAAAGTTGGAAAGAAGTACGATACACCATTCATAGCAGTATAATCTTTCAATTTATCATCAATTATACCAACCCCGGAATTGTCCTTTCCTTTAAACTATGCACAAAGGATATATGCAAAGTATCAATACCTGTTTGGTTGCAACGATGTTCCATCCATGCCAGTAATTTCATTCAAATCTGATGTAAGCTCTTTAAAGAGTTCATAATAACCATCTGCTTGTTCTTTCGGTGCAAATGGGTGAATGTTCGCAAACTTTGGCCAAGTAATCGCCTGTCATACGATAACGATACATGAGTTTTATTTAATTAATCAAATGTGTAAGGTGTTCAAAATGCAAACCTAAAGTTCGTTTCAAAACTCTCGGTATTTAAATCTTCCGTCTTGGCAAATGAATTATATTACGTTCATTTGGAAAGTACTTAACTTCGCCAAATACAGCAATTCAGTTTTCAGTTTCATTTTATACAACAATCACTCAAATTACTATTCAAAACAAATTAACAATACTATGCAAGATTCTAAGACAACTAAAGTCCGTCTCAAATTAGATGTCACGAGAATTCCCGTGAATATAAAAACTAGAAGAATTTTCAACGTGCAATTTTGCGTTCTTAATCTCAAGTGACATCTAATCTGAGACAGACCTTAATTAACATTCTACCGGGTGACCCAAAAAAGTGAGACGAGAACATCTGTTACACAAAATAAAGTAATCGACCAAAATCATTTATTCAAATGTTGGTTGGTAACTAAACAGCTAGGCTACATCGCTACTATTTTTTGCTATTTTCATCGAGATCGCAAACTGGAGAGAATAAGGATTTAGTGAATAGAGGCAGTTCTAAAAACCGTCAGAATCCATCAAAAACAGGGGATCGATTTCGATCAGCTGCAGTGCAACGACATAATAAGCATATCATCTTGAGAATATGCAACTTAGATTGGATGCATCCAAACAATTCCCTTGTGGTATTAGAATTTTCCTTACTTCAGAAATAGAGAATTTGTCTTTGTTATTGAGAATTGTTTTCATGCATAGGGAATTTCGATCTGGCATGCCTATTTCCAAGCTAATGCGAAACGTACTCGTCATGGTCTCGTACAGATCAAATCGATTCAATGTTTTTGAAGACTTTCAAAGGGTTTTAGATTGGCGTGGTTTCGCTAAATCCTCATTTTCACCAATTGTCCATGTCGATAAAAACAGCAAAAGATAATAGGGATCTAGCCAAGCCATTGTGCTACCAAACAACGTTTGAGTCACTGATTTCCGTCGATTACTCTCTCATACGTAAAAGGGTTTCTCGGTTCACTTTTTTCCCGGAATGTGCATACAAAAAACAAAGAAGTGTGCAAAGTATACAAGTACACAAGTACACAAGTATACATTACAGAAACAGAATTAGTACGATTGCCTGAGGAGGAGCCCTCAAACCACTTAAACTAATCGAGAGAGCCACCCTTCCCATTTAAATAAATAAACTAACAGATTAAAGTCTTTTTTTTTTCTATATTGCTACCTAGCATCCGAAGGTAGTTTTAGGGGGGTTTTAGGACACTGAGAAGCTAAGCTTATCGAGCAGTGTCCTGGTCCTTCCTCTCGATGTGACCACACCTCGCGATTCCTTTAGCCTGGAATTACAGAGAGTTGGCGACTCTCCTCACTCTACGTAGCACAGTGGCGGGGTGGCAGGGGGGGCCAGGGGGGCCATGGCCCCCCCTGAATGTAGGCGCTGGTAACGTTAAGGGGGCGCCAAAATTGCTTGTATGGGAACATCGAAATTGGTATTACACAGACAGAGCTCTTCGCCCGGTCGAGGCTCGAACTTGACATTTGTAAGTAAACAACTCGCAAAACAATGTGATAAAATTATAGGAGAAGAAATCACTTCAAAAGTAGTGAAAAAATCGAAACCTGCCGATCTTTGGCAGTATAAGAGCAAATACGACACTAGATGTCAGCCATATAGAACAATTAAGCTAGTAGCGTTGGCAGGGGGCAAGAAGGGGCGCCCCCAATCATGGGTCTTGTGATTCATCGAAAGCGGTCGAGAAGCTGAGGGGGCGGGTAAAGCTATATTCTCGTCCAACACTTACCGTAAGGTTGTTTGTAAATGTCACGGAGAAAAAGAGAATTGCAATAAGCAGCAGGAGAGAACCTATAAAGCTCTTTAACTACTTGACGACACAATTTGCCGAAACTTTTCTGCTCGCTACGCTCGCACTTCCATATACAGTATACATTCCTGGTGTAACATCGGAGTACCGCTTGACTCCCTTTATCTGTAAATCTGCATGTCCAGTATGCAGCTTTATTAGAATTAATAAACCCGATTTAGGCACCCATTTGCATCTCAGATATTTCTTCTCATTTTGCTCGCACGTCTATATGTATACATTTCGGATGTGGCAACGGAGTGCCAATATCCTGTTACTTGTCTGAGAAATACGGCTAAACTCCGTGTGCTTCTCAAAAAGAATTTCTGCTCGCTTCGCTCGCATTCACTTCGTTTTTCAAATGATCAGCAAACTCTACCCTTCAGTTGCATATACAATTGCCTGCTGTCTCTAGAAATTTGCTCAGACTTTTGAAACGAATTAAAATTAGAATTTTTTAACCCATAACGTACAGCCTACCATTCTTCTTATGCCCTCGATGGCTCAACTGCCTTCTTCGGAAAAGTTTTCCAACCCATTTGCCACTCGTGAAATGAATATATTCCTGTTAGCAATGAAATGAGAGTTTCTGTACTACGAAATTTTCACAAGCAAATGAACATTTGAACAATAACTTCTTAAATTGTTGTCAGTAAGTTTGTTGAATTTGGTTCTTTCAGTTAATTCTGGATTACATGTTCTAAAAGAAGGACATCTCCAGCAACCCAAACGACGTTGCCCAAACCAATTTTCCCAGGAACCTCATTTTTGCTCGCTTTACTTGCATTTTGCCCCTCAAAAACAGCCTCCTAGCTACGCCACTGAATTAGGGAGGTGTGTCGAGTGTTGTTAATGAAACTGGAGAGTGCTTGCTAAGAACATTTACTTTCCTGTCCTGTGAAAGAGCAACAGGAACGAACGTTGACGAATTGTACAATGACATCATGACAACATTCGAGTTGCAATGTGTAACCTTCGAAAAGCTTTAATATATTTTGCAGATTCAGATCATATTACAATTAGCAGACGGGGAATATTGAATGAAAATTCAATGATTTTTATGAGAAATGAGCGTTCTCAATGCTAGGACATGAATAATTTAAGTTCTGTACTTAACCATTATCTAGCTCACCAACTTGTGCAACATTTAAAAGACACACATTACACAAGAGGGGCGCCAAAATTGACTTGGCCACCCCAAGGAAACTATAGCCACCCCGCCACTGATCGTAGCAGGTTCGACAGGGAGGGGACTCGAACCACCAACCCTCAGGTTGGTAGTCAAGTGAGCTACCTATTGAGCCATCCCCGATTAAAGTCTGTCATGTGAGATTTGCGATAACGCAAAATTACTCATGCAAAACACTTCAATTGTTGTTATTCGCGGGAATTTTCACGTGACATCTAATTTGAGAGAGACTATAGATGATTGCTTCGGGAAGGCCTTCAACTTTCGCCTTACCAGCTTACAAAGTGTACAAGATCCACCTGGGAATAATAATGTACTTTTTGCCAAAAATAATTTACTAACCATCATCTCTGTTGTGCTGTTCAGCTTCATCGTGCAAGATCCCTGGAAAAAGCAAATAAGAATTTCAAAAGAATAAACAATGAGCATTATCAAACTCAACTTTACTGCAGAAATTTGCGCGACGAAAATTTGAAACAAAAGGGGCTGCACAGGTAGCAACTACTGTAGTAAGCCTAAAATAACTGTTTCTGAGGGCAATACCAGAAAATACTAACCCGAAGCCGTCAGTACAAGACCGAGCTTGCGAGGTTTTGTACAGAGGCTGAGGGTTTATATTTTAGGTATTGCCCGAAGGAAACAGTTATTATAAAGTTTATTATCCTATGGTCGGGGCTGGGTGAAGACCTTTCATTTTTAAAAGTAAAAAAGAAAATTTTTAAAAGCAAAATGATCAAAGACTAGCATGAAGACATTGCAGACGAAGCCATTTGATGCTGTTCGAATAGTTCGTGTTGGAAGCACTAATTTGTGGTTCGAAGCTGAGTTGTTACGTCATGAGCGGGCATTACCGGATAATAATGCCCTTTCATTATGTCACATTCGAATGTTTTCAGCCAATCAGATTGTATAACAGAGTTGCTGTCTTGATCATAGGGTAATGATGCTGTGTAACAATACAAATGAACCAAAATCTTTTAAATGCAACAGCTGCAAATTGAGGAAATCACAAGTGCTGAGATGAAGTTGCAAGTGGAAAATGCTTCACAGATAATATACAAATCCAAAAATGTTTAATAAAGCATCACAAATAAAACAAACAAATACAGTTGTTTTAATGTAATATTGTGCAACACGCATACAAGAACATTGTTTGTGCATCACAAATAAACTTTGAAAGGAATTTGAAGGATTATATTTTTGATCTTCAGTTTTGAAAACTTTCATTGTTCCAATACACAAAACGTGAGGACCTAAATTTAAGGACCTTAAATAATTCTCAATTCGAATTTGTATCAAATATCACTTAGAGCCTCGAAGTTGCTATTTTTCATTTGACGTCTTCCAGCACATTCATATTTCAAAACTTAAATCAGTAGATAATAAAGTCTTCCCTATCACACTTTTTTCTAAACAGAGTATGTCCTCGCAAAATTCAATCAATAAAGATTAGTGGCTACATACCAGAGGAATCATAGCATGCACTAAAGACATATCTTTGTTTTCCAATGCTTTCATGTACCTAGTTAGATTTGTTTCAGACTGGTGACTGTAAACAAAATAAATTCGAAATCATAACTTCAAGAATGTTAAGAACAATTCAGTTACCGCTGTAAAAGGCACAAGGCAAAACTGGAAGGAATTTTCTCTGAAACAAGAGTAACCTTTACATAAGCTGGGAGAACAACACAAGCACAATTTTGTTTCTTCTTTGCTTCGCTACCTATTGCACGCGTCAGGCCCCTAATTTGGGTCGTATAATACACGATAAAAAGGTGCTAATTAATGCGAACAATTTACGATTATAAAACAAACATTACATTTACAAAAATATCCTAACTCAGTTACATAAAAACCTAAATTAGGGAAATACTACTTACAATTTGCAGTTGCATCATTCCCTTCCATGACTTAATTCTATTTTGAAATTTTCAAGCCATTGACCATCCTTGTTTGTCCATATGTAATGAATGCCAAAGGGCACAACCCTGTATTGTATGGTTGCGAGTCCATAGGTAATTTTCTGGCTCAATAAAACATTTGAAGTTTCATGAACTATCATCATTTGCTTTCTTAAGCCCCCAAATAGTCAGTGAAAAAGAATTCTAAATTTCTATTCTGAGCACGCAAAAACAACAATAGGCTCGCGGATTGGCTAATTTCACATAGGGATGATGTTTATCCTAATCACTTGTTTCCCTTTCTTTAGAACTTGATCTGAAGACAAAATATTAGCAAATTGTTATGTTATTTTTTGTTGCATACTATTAGGAGCATATACAATTGTGCTCAGATGTTTCTGCTCTCTGTTCATCTAGCGAGAACATTCCTTTCATACATAGAGGTACCTGTTGAAAACTGGATGTGTAAGAAATTCGCTCATTCTTCTGAAAGTACTGTTCTGGATACTCCTAGTAGGTGGGTTTACCATATTTGCAGCAACCAATGCCTGAAGGAGAACATTTGTAAACAGCATGTAATGCCCCATTCACACTGACAGCTTTATCTAAACCGGGTTAAATTTCAGCCAATCAAAAGACTTCGGTTTGTTGGAAAAGCCAATAAGAACGAAACATTTGAAAACAGGTTTAATTTAAGTTGGTTTAACTTGCTAATGTGAATGGGGTATAATATACTCGTCTCCAACTAAAATCTTGAAATCTGGTATGAACATTATAAACAAAAACTGATTAGAAGTCTACCTTGAAGTCTCCTGCTACGTGCAGTAAAAACGCCTATTGAAAAACCTTCTTCTTTCGAGAAGCTATAGGCTGATATTTCTTTGTTTGCCTGCATGACAGCTCAAATTATTGCTCTGAATATGTATTATGTACTGTATAAAATTTCATAGTAGAAAGATGGTAGACTAGTAAAATAAAGAATTTTCCCTCAACTCCATATGCATATGTTTGTTAAAACTTGAATTTTCAGTAAGGACTTTTCAAGGCTGAGCACATGATTCTAGTTTCTTGTAGCATAGGGTCCACATCTTTTAAAAAGGAGGTGTAAAATCGTATTATCTCTTTCTTTGAATTGAATGGCTTGAAAGGAACTTAAGGTACTTTGCTGTAATTCTACCGTGGAGATTTTTTGATATCTTAATTATTTCAAAATGATGGCATTTTTCTTTGAATTGAAAGAATTCATGGGAAGTTTTGAAAAAAATTAAAATCCTCCTAAATCCAAAATTAATAACGGAAAAATGATACAATCTTAAACAAACCATAGCTTATGAACGTCTACGATATCGTGGCAACAGAAATCTGTCACTCTTCTGGCTTACGATTTAGAAACTTGATGACGTCACAGCCTCAAATATAATAAATGCCGCCATTTTAAAAATACGATAGAGTTGCAGTAAAGTACCTTAAGGTCCTTCCAAGCCAAGATTCCAACTTTTTATTTCGGACCAATTTGCAACACTTCCAAAATTGTTCGTTTCTTTAGGTAAATTACGCAATGGGCATTCTGTTATACCCAGTTACTGCTATTTTCACGAAAGAAACCCTATCCTATCCCAAACCTTCCATAAGTGGCTGTTCAATTCCTACGAAATAAGTTATAGTACGAACGTGGCTATGTCCCTCGCTAATTGCTACAGCATGATTATCTTTACATCTAACATTAACCGTATTGATCATACTACAAAATACAAACAAAATATACAGACAGAAGGCCTCGCATTAAAATATAGCATCGCAAACAAACGAGTAGAAATATGAACGCAGTTGTTAGCATTTACGACATACCGATGAAGATGTGCTTCCAAAGGCCCATAACAGATCGTCCAAATCAGTTTCTGTAATTGTTTCATCTATTGAAACGCATATCTGTAGACGACAAGCGAGATCATGTGAGTCAATAAATATTCTGCACCACACATGTCGAATTAATGCAAAAATCCAGACGCTATCTGCATCTCATTGCTTTTGTTGTCGAAAATATTGCAGTCTTTTTTCTATTCAAGAAATAATCTTGATACCTAATTTCGCCGTTATGGGTTTTCAGATCTGTTTTCCTGGTATGGTTCAATTTGTTCCGCTAAAAAAGTTTGCCTAAAGATAAGAATTGAAATTCTTAGCACAATATAACAGGTAATATCTTAGTAAGAATTAAGCCCATTTTATAGAGCGACGCGTGAAAGGTGAAGTTGAAGCTTCGACTTTTTAGCAAAAGTAAATTTTAAAATTTCACAAATTGAGCCTCTTCCCAGTAACCGTAAAACGTTTAAAGACACCCCTGATATTTAATAAAATTTTGCATAATTTCTTACAGTTTCACTATCGAATATTCGTAGATTGATCTCCTTCTCTCTTGCTCGTTTAATGATGTGCTGAACGCCTTCTGGTGTGCTTTTGATCTACGGAAAATGAAGGAAAGCCGTGAGAGCATTCAGTAAGGTTTAAGATCTAATTACCCTTCCTATACAGCGAGAAACCTGTACTATGCCATCAAATATATTGTTTCCAAAAATCTAGTGTTGCTTTCTTCTAGCAGTTCTTTCCTTTTCCCTTTCTATGGATGTTTAACACATTCTACTGCACCTATCCCAAAGTACGACACAAAAACACGAGACCTTTTAACGCATAAATACAAACAACTTTCTTACCAAGGCCCGAAATGCAAACATATAATCATTGTTCAATCTTTCCAATTGAGTATAGATTCCTTATTATCTTTGCGAGAAGAAAAAGTGAAGCTTATCAGTCTAAAATTTCAGGGAACACTGTGGTATCGATTTGATAATTTCACATATTTTCTCCAATATTCAAACAACGTTGCATTCTCTTTTTTAACTAGTAAATCATCTTCGCACTGGGATCAGAGAAGCTCGAAAATGTGGATGCAAACCTTTATGGTATCGAAGTAAATTCCTTCTTCCACACTGTGGCCAACTTTTTCGAGACCTGAAAGAAAACATGTTTCGCATCAAGCCAAATTAACTCTCCAACGAAGCTGTCGACGCGGCAGTCAAGCTGCAAACTGCAAAAACCGCAAAAACTGAGCATTGTTAAATGCAAAAGAAAGGTATCTGTTTTTCATTTATCATTGCATTTGATGTGATTACCCTAGCTGAAAGAAATTCTTAAGAATTGCTGCAGCGTGAGCAGTCAAGATTCAGATAGCCACCTACTGTTGGATTGGGAATACAGGTTGTTAAATGTTCAAGGGCAGGTTTGGTTTCCAGTATTATCAACGGCAATTCGTTAAAGTTGAACATGTATTGCATGGGTCACGATATTCATTACTATTATCACACAAGTAGGAAACCTTTCACCAAAAACTAACAGCTACACATACAACGATATGCAACAAATAATCTGAGTTTCAGTCGTGTCAATATTCTTGTCAACGCATGTTTACTGCGATGATACAAGGAACTCGTGTAGTGTAGTATACAATGCACGCTGGTCAACAAACTTTACAGAAAAATAAGTGATACGTTAGAAAGTCATCATTTTCATTTTCATGTTATATTATTAAACCACGGTAGCCCCGTCAGTCATGTGGAGACTGCTTTACAGGGGGCCGTGCAATAAGACTACAAAGTAAAAACCTAATTTACAAATTTTGCTAACTTATGTTAAATAGCAATAAACAAACTAAAAATGTCCATAACAAAATTTTACGAAATTAAATCAAAGGAAAAGTGAAATCAAACTCTCTGCAAGTTGTCACCTACCTTCATGCAAGATAAGCGTTGCATTGTGGACTCTAGTTGCGATGTTCTTGAGCCCATTGGGGCCATGATATATTGCATACAGAGCACTCATGTTTGCTAGCAAAGCCTGTAATATAAAGAGAATGATTTCAGATAAAAATCAGAATGAAAAGATGCCGCTGATATATCTTTAAACAACCAACATCATTGCCACTGAGCAACAAATTAAAGAGAATGGGCCCTCCAATTCCTGCACCGTTCTGATGTTTTCCAGTAGACAAGTTAGCACTATCTGTCTGATTACTTAATTGCAATAAAAAATGGTGGAGTGGGGAAAATGGGTCAGAGTGGGGCACACTGCTGGGTCACTCGACTTTTTGCTTGTAAACTTGAGGCAAAGCGTCCTTGATTGTAAACTTGCAGCTTTTTCAATGGAGGAAATTGCCCATGTTCATGGTAGAAACTGATTGTCTTCACCAGAAGCACAATAACAATGAAATCCATGAATTTGTCAACGACAGATTTTGCCCCACCATCCTACCCCATGACATACTCTATTTTCAACTTTAAAGACTTCTAATGTTGTTAAAAATTTCAGATCATATTTTTTTTCTAAGAATCTTTCAAGCAGTCTCGTGGTTTTGAGTTGCCAGGTTTGTAGGTCGCTGTCACAAATCCAGCAGGTAACCCAAGCAACAAATTTTAAGATACTGCTACCTTATGTTCGTTCTTCCACAAATTGTGCACAAATGTCCATGGCCAGTCCGAGACTGAACCTTGTCGGTTCCAATATCAGTACATACATCTGTTTGAAACAAAGCCTATCGTATATATTCCTCTGCAAACTAAACTACAGTTACAGTTGAAATAAGCACCATGATAGGACCTCCCTATAAACAATCAGCTATGTGTTGTTTTCTATCAAATCTTATTATTAATACCTGTGCTGTGCAAATGTTGCTAGTAGCTTTATCACGACGAATATGCTGCTCTCTTGTTTGCAATGCAAGTCGATAGCATGGGTTGCCAGATGAATCTCTACCGAGAAAACAAGAACAATAAGTTGTTAAGCAGAATGATCAAATAGTCACAGAATATTCAAGAGATCATTCCAATTTGGCCTTACAGAATCTGGTAAAATTTTAAACAAATTTTCTACAACAATTTTCGATAACTTTTCGATAGAAAACTTCATATATAGTGCGACTTTCAACCAACGCGTGCTTCGTAACTAAAAAAAAGAATCCAAATACACCCTATCCAAAATAGCAATCTAGCTAAGTCCTAAATCGTTAAACGATGCATTGTAAAAAAATAACGTCTTCTGTGCTAAAACTGTGTGACATAAACCCTCTTTTCCTCAAAACAACTACACCTAAGAAGCAGCAGAATTTTTCTGCTAAGGATAAAGAGATAAAAAAATATATTGAGATACACTACTTTAAGTAGATTTTATTTGTGTGATTAATTGAATGTTCCCTATTTATACAAGTTCAATGCTCACTCGTAATACGCGGTAGCCAAATAAAACTGTGTGGAACTAAAAGTTAGCTGAGAACACTACAGTTCTTACATTTTAAAAGAAACTTAAAACTCAGTAGCATCAGAGCTTCATGACTTTCACAAGAGGAATATTTGGACAAACAGAAAAGACAAGAAATGAAGCAGTGATTCCGACTGGTGCTATTTATGCATACTTACTTGGATATGCCAATTACTCTTCCAGGCATCATTCTCTTTAATTTATCTCTAACTGCAAAGAATGCAGCATGGGGACCACCATACCCTGAAAGTCAACAAATTTGCATTTGAAAAGAAAAAAATTATCAGTTTAACTATCATTTTCAGGCATTCAGAAAAATGGAAGACATATCTTGAGGGCAATTCAATGATATAGGATGGTATTTCCATTTTATCTATTATCAGCGTTCCTCGCTATTAACATTCCTACAAAAACTATCAATATTACTTGGCTAGAATCTTTAAATAATTGGGACCTTGGAAGGATCACTTTCATCCTCAGCTAATGCTAAACTATTCTATACTAGAAAGAATTCATATTCATATTGTAAAAACCCTCCCGCTTATGTGAGTTTCACTCGTCTTTCACTGGGATATATCTTCTTTCCATGGAAATTAAGGAGCATATGTATCACATTTTAATCAACTTACCCAACGGTACACCGAATCTTTGACTACTACCCACTGCAATATCACATCCAAATTCTCCAGGCGGTCTAATCATCGTCAATGCCAGTAAATCTGCTGCACAAATTGCCAATGCCTAGAAAAAAGGAGATTTGACTTAAATTTCCACAGATACATATCATACTTTCAGATTGTTGCGCCGTGAGGGCATCTCGTTGTATAATTTGACTTGTGATTACTTGAGAATATCTAAGCCGAAACAAGCTTAAGTTTCCCAACACAATTAACTCTCTCTAGTTCACACCTCTATAAAGCGGAAACCTTGTTAAAGCGCACACAACGTTTTTTTTTTCTATATTGCTACCTAGCATCCGAAGGTAGTTTTTAGGACACTGAGAAGCTAAGCTTATCGAGCAGTGTCCTGGTCCTTCCTCTCGATGTGACCACACCTCGCGATTCCTTTAGCCTGGAATTACAGAGAGTTGGCCACTCTCCTTACTCTACGTAGCAGGTTCGACAGGGCGGGGACTCGAACCACCAACCCTCAGGTTGGTAGTCAAGCGCGCTACCATTGAGCCATCCCCGCTTATGTTTTCAACACAACGTTTTCGTCCCGATGGATAGATCTGAATTAAAATTCTCCCTGCACGGCGTTAAATCGGACACATTCAGTTGGTCCCGAAGGTGTCCACTTCAGAGACAAGTGACTGTATTTCAAGCCAAACCAGCCAAAGAAGCAATTGAGCAGTACATTTATTATGCAGACACAAGGCTTAGAATATATCTCGAAGGGATCCAAATTATCAATAAAATACCTTTCATCTCAACTGTGTATGTTTGAAAGTCTGATAAATTTCACAAAATGTAGAAAAATGTCTCTTGCTCGCACTTTTTTGTATAATAATTAAAAGGTCTATCAATTGGTCCCAATAAATTGGTCAAGATGCTTTTGGGCCCAATTACGATGGGTTAGCTCATGAACCAAAGGTTACAATTTCAACTTGTTTTTACTTCTCGACTGTTGCAGACATTCTATCGCGCGATTTTACACAGCAATAGCTAAATATTCAATGTTTTAAAATAATTATTAATACACAGTAATAGCTAGATTTCGTCAAGTTTATGGAATTATGGCCCTCAAGTTCTCTAAGATGTGCGAACTTATGGGTACATTTTCTCAGCAAAATTGGCACGTTTCCATCAGATGATAGGTCAAGGTACCCATCCTCCCAGCCTCATAAATCATACTTGATTTAGCAATCTTTAATATAAAATGAACAAGAATCACGAAAGATGACAATTAATACTCACATTGCCCGCATGGGCTGTCGAAACGAGATCTGAAAAGTCCAAGATTTTACCATGAGTGTCTGGGTATTGAAATAATACACCTGCTATATCTTTCGCTGAGAAATCGAACTGTGTGCAGTCTCCTACAATCACCTCTACCCCTTTGCCAGTTGTCCTGAAAAATAATCACAAAATGATTCTAGCAAAGACGATCAGTTTAGATCAATACGAAATGGATCTTTCCTTGTTCCTTGTCTAATATCACTTCCTAGCACTCATTAGCCTACGTGCAGCCCCAACATTCCTAGTCTTGAGGTTGCACGCAGGCTAGCCCTCATGAGATACATAGCTTTCTCGTCGTTTAACAAGACAGCCATAAAACTAGGGCTGCATAAAAGGGTTCGTGCCTGGCAAACAAAATTATATGAAAATGTGTCTGCTTAAAGAAAACAGAGGGGATAACATTTTCATTCTCCCCAGAGGATAAATGCTGGCAATGCAACAAGACATTATATAATATTATTGCTTTGATATTTAAGGAGCATTGATTGGCCTTCAAAACAATGTAATTTTCCTGACTCACCCGGTATATTTCATTGAACTCTCATAACAGATCAAATTAAACTGAAACAAACCTTGCCCTCGTCTGAACTAAAGCTATCGTTTGAGGGTGACAGTTTTCATCCACATAAAACTTTTTCTTCTTTGTGAACCTATGATAAAAGAAGAATTGGTAAATGGAATAAAAATTTGAAAGACAAGCACAATCATTACGTTTTTGGCAAAACTCCAAATAAAGATGCAGTGCAATGAATTGCAAATAAACGACAGAAACGAAGGAGACTGTGCCTTCCTTCCAAGATTAAAAATAATCGAGTGGAAAGTCAATTTGGTCCGTTGCTTTCTTTTCCGTGACAATAGCAACTAACTCAAGTTACAACAATGTGTCCAAATTTTTGCAGAAGTTGCTAGTTATTGCTTTGGCACTGGTTTATTTTCTGCGCAAAACTATTTAGTTGGAGTTTTAGTTGCAATATGGCAAAGATTTTGGTCAATTAAATCGCTTAATGTGAGGTTTTTGATGTCCTTATACGCAAAAATTTCCGACGATAGTTTCAGATATCCGAAAATTATAACATCCGAAAATTAAAACATTCTAAAATTTTGTGGTCTGAAATATCTACTGTTCGAAATTTCTTCCAAGTACAGAAAAAACACAAAATCGTTTTTACTGTTCAACAATGGACTTTGATGCTCACCAAAGAAATTGCATAGAAAAGGAATGTGTTGAGAGAACTATGTGAAACAACATGGAAATTATTGATTGGAATGGAAAGTCATAGCGAGGATCCCTCTGAAAACTTGCAATGAAGCACAGTTATTAAAATTTGAGCATTTTGTGTCCGAAAATCAGCATGTCCGAAAATCTTTTGTCCAAAAAAATATTGTGTGAATTTTTATCATCCCAACTTTTGTTGCGTTTAATAAAGTCATTAAAGAAACTTTTGTTGCGTTTAATACAGTAATTAAAGAAACTAACCTGTGAGCTAAGGCCATTGCCTCTGCAGCTGCAGTTGCCTCATCCAATAAAGATGAATTAGCCAAATCCAATCCAGTCAGGTCTGCAACCATTGTTTGATAGTTTAGAAGGCATTCCAAGCGCCCTTGTGCAATCTCTGCCTGGTATGGAGTGTACTGTGTAGTCCTATGATTAAATGATATCTTTACTAATTTATTGACCATTAACCATAATCTTTCTGGCCTTTGCTTCGTACACTTCATAAGTTTACGGTACTATCTACCTCAATCCTCTGAAAACAGCCTCACACTGCGTAGCCACAATAATTGACTATATTTCTCATCAGATTGGTCTTAGCAATCCAATATGAAGAGCATCCTGTTTATGATGCATTTATACAAGATAGCAGATTACTTTTCATTATGCGTAACAACAAATGCTCTGCTGTCCAGTGCAGCAAACTTTTGTTTCATTTCGAGCCTTCACGTCGTTCACGCGGTCAAGTCTTTTGTTTGGTACTGCTTCAGAACAGACCTTTTAGCTATTCTCCAAAAAAGTCTGGATGGAGTGATGTCTTTGTACATTTTGTTAAAAATTGAAAAATTGTGAAAAGAAACATTAAAAGATTTTTTTTTTTATACATTCCAATAAAAAGTTTACAATACATATTACTAGCTACGCTACTTACAAATTACTATATAATACTACTAAAACGATACCACGAGGAGCAAAAGGCAATATCTACCCCGCGGCCATTACATAGAAATAAACAACAGCATGGTACACCACTTTAACGAACATCCGCCAGTAAGGACGTTTGCTTAGTCTATATAGTAAAACTCTTTTGGCTCCAGACCCGGGGATCCAGCACCAAAACACCAGCCCATGCGCAACACAAAAAATTGCACACAGACCAACGCCCCAGCACCGAACCCGAATCGGGAACCAAAAAAATTCATGAAAAGTAAATTGAAAAATATCCATAATGGCAGTTGTTCGTCAAAGTGCAAGGATAGAGCGACCGCAAAAGAGTATCTCTATTGCCTCGTCTAGCTTAGTCTTTAGAAATTTTGATCGATTTTTTCGATCAATTTAAGCTGTTTCCAGACTACTAACTTTTATGAAATTGCTCACATAACGCGAGAAATAGGCGGACAAAAAGTTGAAAAAAATTAAGATTTTAGCTGTAGACTAAATCATCAATCTTCAAGCTTGGCTAAGTGTACGATTTAATGTAGCCTCTCAAAAGTGGACGCTTTTTGGCACACCCAATAGGTCATTAGATGATGGAGTTTCTATTTGAAAGATGATTCCTAGCTTTTTGCTAAACTTAAAGAAATTTTTAGAAGATTTGGTTCCAGTTTGGTCTACTTTTAACTCATTCCTTACCATCCTTTGTTCTCTAAAACATCTCGTAGAATACTGGTAGGAACAACACAATTGTAGTAGCCCATGCCAATGTAGGACCTCCATACTTGATTCTTCCTTCCAATTGCCCTCAATCTTGTTAGACATTCTTGTTCACCTAGCAGGGAAGCATTTTAGGTCAATATTTGCTCCTCATGATCAGCTACAGTACAATGTCCATTTCAAAAGAGTGCACATTACTGTAGGTTTTTGTTTTTAGATAAAAAAGAAACATACAGTATACAGTATATATGCACTACCATTCAAAATTTTGGAATCACAGAGCAATTTTAGAGTTTTGAGAAAAATTGAAGATGCATTATTCAACAAAGTAATGGGATAACTCTCTGAGATTTTAGGGAGCTATGCTATGGAACACCCTAGACAATGATGTAAAAAATATATAGGGTCTATTGCAGCTTTCAAAAGGAAATTAAAGCTTGGGATGGAACCAGTTAGTTGCCTTTGTACAATTGTAAATAGACGCTGAATTCCTTTTATTGTAAATTGACATGTTTTACTTTAGGTTTATTGTAGATAGTTGGGTGTAAATTAGTTTTATTCTGTAAAAACGATGTAAATACCAATTAAATAAATATATCAATGAATGAATGAATGAATGAATGAATGAATGAATGAATGAATGAATGAATGAATGAATGAACGAACAAACAAACGAACAAACAAACAAACAAACGAACGAACGAATGAACGAACAACAAATGAATGAATGAAAAAGTACCATTAACTGGATAAACAAATGATCAAAAGATTGATAATGCTAAAAATTGCAATATTTTTTCAAAAACTGCTGTATTGTAGTATACAGTATACAGTCAGGGGTGTCGCCAGGAATCTTCTGACGGAGGGGCTGGAACTTCCGACAGGGGGGCTAAAATGGCAAAAAAAAGCTGTTTTCGTACGTCATTTTGCCAAATTTCCTCCGACAATTACCCAAAATTTCCTCCGACGGGGGGGCTAGATGCTTCCGACGGGGAGCCCCCCTAGCCCTCCCCTGGCGCCACCCCTGTATACAATATGTTTTCAACAAATCTTCATGTGCTGCAATGGAAGCTGGCATTGTGGCTACCAAGTTCTCAAGGTATTCAAGTGAAGTTTCACATCACCCTCCCTGTAACATTGCTTCTGCAGTACCCGTCAAGTAACTTTTTGCATAACTTAGAGGTTAGCCTTGCATCCTTGTCCTGTGTCAAGACAAAAGTGGCTCTGATCAAGCAAAGACCACTTGGGATAATTTCATTAATGATAGAAAGGTAAAAATAAGAGTGCAACATAATCGTTCCCACATAGGGTAAGGTGGGGGTTATTGACAAATTCATTCATTTCACTACCATTGTGCTACAATTAAAGAAAATCGGTTTCTGTCATGAATAAAGACCATTATGTCAATTAAAAACCTGCAAATACGTGATTTTTGTTATTCTATTAGAAAGGTGTGCGTACAGTACTTATGTGTTCATTCCCTAACCAAAGGCTTTTATCAAGTTTAAAGAGTAGTTCAATATTCCCAATACAAAGATGCCAGAATTATTCTTGTAATCAGCTCAAACAGGATTAATTCGTTATTTAAAGTGGGAAATTGAATCTATAACGGGCAAAACTTACTTAGTGGTTCTTCCAAGCCCAGCTCTTTGTCCAACAGAATTGATGAAGGAACAGTTTGCTCGATGAGATCACCAATTGACTAGAAGGAATAGGTGCAAATGAAATAAAATACAAAAGGAATCCCGAGGAGATTAAGTGAGGATGTGGAAGAGCCTCCAAAGGACAAGAGGCACAGAGAAATACTTAATATATAAAAATTACAGTAGGGAAGGTACAGCCTGGACAATTATGAAAAGCACCCAGTCAGCAAGAAAAATGTCCCCTCTTCAGTATTTTTCAAAAGGCCGAGAAAAAGGCACTTTCAGGATAAAATGGAGCACTTGGGAAAAACTTGAATTACAGTATGTCTATGGGAGCAGGGATCCTGAAAATGATTTCCTCTTCAGTGGCAAAATCTGTTTGAAAATATATTAGTACAAAAAGTACAAAGCTAAACAGGTCTATCGACAAAGAGCTTTATTGACAAAGAACNCAAAGGACAAGAGGCACAGAGAAATGCTTAATATATAAAAATTACAGTAGGGAAGGTACAGCCTGGACAATTATGAAAAGCACCCAGTCAGCAAGAAAAATGTCCCCTCTTCAGTATTTTTCAAAAGGCCGAGAAAAAGGCACTTTCAGGATAAAATGGAGCACTTGGGAAAAACTTGGAGGGGCACAGTGCCCCTATGTTCCCCAGTTCCTATGGGACATTACAGTATGTCTATGGGAGCAGGGATCCTGAAAATGATTTCCTCTTCAGTGGCAAAATCTGTTTGAAAATATATTAGTACAAAAAGTACAAAGCTAAACAGGTCTATCGACAAAGAGCTTTATTGACAAAGAACCAAGCCCTGTCTGCTGCAAGGTGAGGTCAGCTCTTTAAGCACATAATCTTTTGGGGAACAAGGGATGCAGGTCAGTGGTGGACTGGCCCACTGCCCCACTGACCCATCGGCCCATGGCCCATGGCCGGTGGGCTCCCTTCAAAAACTGGCGAAGAGGGCCCCTTTTTATCAGAAAGGGCCTGAGAAGTTAATGTCCAATTTCCATTAAATCTTGAATATTTTCATCGGATGGACATTTCCAAATGATCCGAAGGGTGTGGTCTCAAGGTTGTTACTTAAACGAGGAAACAAACAAATAAAGTTGTTTTTTCTTTATTGACACAACATTTTTCATCATTTTACGAGTATTTTTATTCCAACTGAAATTGACTATTAAAAGTTAAGCCTGGTTCACATTAGGCTGTTGAAGTCGCTGGAGTTGTTGTGGTTGCTGGAACAAAGACTATAACGAACCAAAAGACTTATTGTAAACGGAGAAAAAAACTCCTCAACGAAACGACCCTGATGACACTAACAACTTAGCCATTATCCCTTTCGCCTCTAACTCCTCCACAATAGTAAAGTCTGCACGCAGGCTACTAACAACTGAGCTTTTGCCGTTCACATTCAGCCTTTGGGCTCTTTTGGGTTGTTCGTCCCAACGACCCCAGCGACTTCAATCACCTGATGTGAACCAGGCTTTAGCAGATGGTTTTTACTGAGAACACACCTAAACAAAGTCTAAATGTTCAGACCACACCCCTCTCATGGCCGGTGAAGAATCATGAGCCAGTCCGGCCACCACTGCTGCAGGCCACCTGTGAAAGTTAGGGTCACTTCAATCCTATATGACTTTTTGTTTGAAAAATTTGTTCAATAAAAAAACAATGACTTTGCGCCCAAATAGTTAGCAACACATCTGCCGATGAAGATTCCAATTTGTCACTTTTGTAAGGTGTTCCAACTTGAAATCTGGTACAGTTGGTTCGTGTTATAATTTTGGAATCATTCCAAAGGTGGCTTTGGTGATTTTTGGTGAATTTTCGCCAAATAGACAAATTTTGCTGGCAGAATTTTTTGCACCAGGAAGCTGTTCTCGTTTTGGGGCAGTGGGCGGGCGCATATCTCAAAATGAGACACTTTTGGCACCGACGCCGACTGAAAGACCACATTTGGCTACAATGCCTTTTTATTGAAAGACGGCAACTTTGAAGCTTAGGCTCTTTTGGAAAATTTGAAGTGGCACTGCAGCAAAGGTCGAAAGAACCCAACCATGGCATACTTGGTCTGCTGGGTCAGTCCACAGAAACAACATAAACAATGAATGAATGAAATGGCCTAAAAAGGGCCTAGCCACCCCCAACTCACCTCCAGCCCCATGAATCGTAGCATATCTTCTCTTTCACTTTTTCTTGGGCCAATATGTCTTTGTGCGAATGCATCTTGGGGTGGTAAAATTTCTTGAATGCTAAAATTCGTTGTACAAGCTCTTGCCAAACAGTTTAGGCCATTGGAGCTCGTCGTAGGACCATGGCGGACTCGACCTAAAACTGCGTAATTTGGTGCCATGAGTCTTCGTCCAAGCACCCGCAAATTGGGGCTGGAGCACAGCAGACGCCTAGCAGACATGAGAGCAGCTACAATTGTCAATAAATTAGTGTCCTATCAAATCTTGCTCTTCAAAGGTTATTGCGTTCAGTGTTCACCGGGTTATTGCGTTGGTCTACTTGATTATGTCATAGAAGGACGCGGTAGACTTATTTAGACGTTGGAAGTACATATTTAGCAGTGTTCATACCAAATATGGGACATCGTATCAGTACACGGTAGACCAGGCTACTTCAGGTTTGCTTGGTACGTGAAATTATGCAATGGGCTCAGGGCAGGGGGGTGTACTCAAAAATATTTCGACTGGAAGGCTCAGCTTATTTCTTTTCGAAATTGGCAATTTTCTGATTTTTTTTAATCAGGACTTTATCCATTTATTTTTGCATAGAATTTGACTATGCATTTGTGTACCGTACAATGAGGGACACTTTCGACTAACCAAGTTTTGTTATGCGTTTGTGTACCCGGACACTTTTTCATAAGGGTACCGAAACGCATATTACACCGGTATCGTGTGAACGCAGTCATAGTAAAGTTTTACATGCTCCACAGCATAGATTTGTTTACGCTACGAGTATTGAACAGCTAAAAGAGTAACATTTTACCATCTGGTCTAACCACAGGGGGTCCAGGCGTATCCCCTATTGCATAGCTACTTTCATTTATTGTATTAATTATTTTATAGCCTCGTTTGTATGTTTTGTTCCGCCATGTTTGATTAGCCTCGTTTCTAGAGAAAGTAATCATTAGAGCTCATGGCTGACTTTGGAGAGTTTATATCAATGTTTTTACACTGTTTTATCTGGGGACGCCTAGCAAGTTCCCTAGTTTTCGCTTCTTTGCTTCCCTGTGATCCGGATTATGAAAACAACACGTGTAATTCGATATCGGGTTACGTCATCGTTGCGGTCGAGCTGTTGTTCACGATGATGTAGCCCAATCTCGAATTACACAGGTGTGTTGTTTTCATAATCCGGATCACAGGGGAACAAAGAAACGAAAACTAGGTAACTTGCTAGGGGATACGCCTGGACCCCCTGTGGTTTCAAACTAAGAATTTCAGCCAGTACTGAGAGTTTCTTAAAAATTATCAGACTTTGAGTCCTCAGAGTTTCTTATGAGTTTCTTTAGCAATCTTCGTGTTTTCTGCCTGTGCCCTCGTGAAATTTACAAAATGAAATTTGTGAAGCCTTTTCAATGTTTAGACGTTACTCAAGTACCTTCCGAGTAATATGATTAAGTAAAACTATGCAAAGGATTTCCTTTATCAAAATAAATAGTTTTTGCAAGAAACTGCAATAATCGAAAAGCATGCACCTATGCGCCAAAAGCAGGCACCTGGCGTCTCTAATAGATACTGCCGGTGGATTGCCTCTGAGCAAAAAGCCACTGTAAGGTCAAGAGACAAACTTAAAAATTATGCGGTTGAAAATCAATCTGCTGTGTAAACGCAAGCG
This sequence comes from Aurelia aurita, assembly GCA_004194415.1. Lineage (NCBI taxonomy): Eukaryota > Metazoa > Cnidaria > Scyphozoa > Semaeostomeae > Ulmaridae > Aurelia > Aurelia aurita. Next base: position 284,123 of record REGM01000193.1, on the reverse strand, counting down.
TACTGACACGTTAGAAACAGGGCAAATAGGGTAGGGTGGGGTAATGTGGGTCTAAATTGAGCAAAATCTCAAAATACATAGCTGGTAAAACGACAATAAAATGCAAATACTTACAAACTTTTCGTTTAATTGACATTCAATGCTTCTTGTTTCATCCCAAAAAATCTCAGCTCTGATAGATGCAGTTGGATATTTTTAAAAAATTATCTTTTTAGGCAACTAAAATAGGCCCACATTTCCCGACGAGCGGGGAAAGTGGGTCTATTTCCCGGGGGGGGCCACTTGGTACCTGATGTGTTATCATGCTCGTACAAAAAAACGCGGGAAAGGGTACCTTTCTTCAACGTAGGAACGGGCCCGCGCGGGCCCTCGTTTAGGGGTGCCAATTCGAGCGTAATTTCAAAAAGGGTGTACTTTTTTGCATTTGATAAATCGAAATGCTTCTGTGTTGATATTTTTAATCAAGAATTTTAAAATAGAATTTGAATTAGGAAAATGTGTTAGGAAAATTCAACTACTTCAGGTTTAACTCTTCGTCCCTGATTCATCACACAGAATCACACTGGCCATACCAACAATTTTGATAAGTGACTTGTCCGCGATTAGGGTACCTAAACTTGACAAATTCAATGTGACACGGGAAAGGGTATGTTCTCAAGAAAATTTTCCGCGATTAGGGTATGTATTTTGCTAAAAAAGGTCAACGTTTAGGGTGCATGTCTTGCACCTTTGTACGAGCATGATGCTATAGAAAAGTATAGGAGTGGCCCCACCGGGGTCTATTTTCAAAACTTGTATAATAGGGGAATATTTAAAGGTAAACGATTCAAAAAATTAATGGAATCATATTCCCCAATTATTTTTAATTTGATAAAGTGCCAATCTTTGCCTTTTATCGCAAGCAGTGGCGGGGTGGCTATAGTTTCCTTGGGGTGGCCAAGTCAATTTTGGCGCCCCTCTTGTGTAATGTGTGTCTTTTAAATGTTGCACAAGTTGGTGAGCTAGATAATGGTTAAGTACAGAACTTAAATTATTCATGTCCTAGCTTTGAGAACGCTCATTTCTCATAAAAATCCCTGAATTTTCATTCAATATTCCCCGTCTGCTAATTGTAATATGATCTGAATCTGCAAAATATATTCAAGCTTTTCGAAGGTTACACATTGCAACTCGAATGTTGTCATGATGTCATTGTACAATTCGTCAACGTTCGTTCCTGTTGCTCTTTCACAGGACAGGAAAGTAAATGTTCTTAGCAAGCACTCTCCAGTTTCATTAACAACACTCGACACACCTCCCTAATTCAGTGGCGTAGCTAGGAGGCTGTTTTTGAGGGGCAAAATGCAAGTAAAGCGAGCAAAAATGAGGTTCCTGGGAAAATTGGTTTGGGCAACGTCGTTTGGGTTGCTGGAGATGTCCTTCTTTTAGAACATGTAATCCAGAATTAACTGAAAGAACCAAATTCAACAAACTTACTGACAACAATTTAAGAAGTTATTGTTCAAATGTTCATTTGCTTGTGAAAATTTCGTAGTACAGAAACTCTCATTTCATTGCTAACAGGAATATATTCATTTCACGAGTGGCAAATGGGTTGGAAAACTTTTCCGAAGAAGGCAGTTGAGCCATCGAGGGCATAAGAAGAATGGTAGGCTGTACGTTATGGGTTAAAAAATTCTAATTTTAATTCGTTTCAAAAGTCTGAGCAAATTTCTAGAGACAGCAGGCAATTGTATATGCAACTGGAGGGTAGAGTTTGCTGATCATTTGAAAAACGAAGTGAATGCGAGCGAAGCGAGCAGAAATTCTTTTTGAGAAGCACACGGAGTTTAGCCGTATTTCTCAGACAAGTAACAGGATATTGGCACTCCGTTGCCACATCCGAAATGTATACATATAGACGTGCGAGCAAAATGAGAAGAAATATCTGAGATGCAAATGGGTGCCTAAATCGGGTTTATTAATTCTAATAAAGCTGCATACTGGACATGCAGATTTACAGATAAAGGGAGTCAAGCGGTACTCAGATGTTACACCAGGAATGTATACTGTATATGGAAGTGCGAGCGTAGCGAGCAGAAAAGTTTCGGCAAATTGTGTCGTCAAGTAGTTAAAGAGCTTTATAGGTTCTCTCCTGCTGCTTATTGCAATTCTCTTTTTCTCCGTGACATTTACAAACAACCTTACGGTAAGTGTTGGACGAGAATATAGCTTTACCCGCCCCCACAGCTTCTCGACCGCTTTCGATGAATCACAAGACCCATGATTGGGGGCGCCCCTTCTTGCCCCCTGCCAACGCTACTAGCTTAATTGTTCTATATGGCTGACATCTGGTGTCGTATTTGCTCTTATACTGCCAAAGATCGGCAGGTTTC